>VZRV01006101.1:0-22455 GCA_013398115.1 Falcunculus frontatus
AGTCCTATATTCCTCTCACATGGAATGGGCTGGAATGGGACGATCCCTAAAATCCCTTCCTACCCAAACCATTCTGGGATTGCATGAACTAAACCCTCTGCAAATCCCGAGGGTGCAAATGTGGGAAGCTGGGATTCGGCAGAGCTCCTGGAGCAGCTCGAGCCGGGCTGAGCAGCTGGAGCTTTGCTGAGCTGGGTCTTGCAGATCCAGGCTCGTGCAGAATTTCGCTGCAGTAAAGCTGATTGATAAACACTTAAAAATATTTTAGAAGCTTTCAGCTGCTGCCATCAGCTCCATATTGTGAAAAACGTAAAGAAATCTGCCGAAGCCTTCCTTGGTTTGGTCAGGTGCTGGAAGGTAAAATTAAATAAAAAGGGAAACCAAGCAGCCTCATTCCCAGCTCGTTTGCAGGAGCAAGGTCTAATTAAACACTTTAAGTGGGGGGGATACTGAGGTGTGAAGTTTATTGAGCACTTGGTTAACTATTCAATTAGTCTGGGTGTTTTGCGAGCTGGTATAATTCTAATTCATGGGAGGATCAATGGCTTGATATAGAAGAAAATATAACATAAAACTTGAATTCTGAGAGCGGTGGAAGGTCAGTAATTACCACAAATTGATTTTGTTACCATAATCATCACCAATATTCTTCTAATCAGGTAAATACTGCTGGAGAGCTCTGAGGAGACTTCAGGATTTGACTTTAAAATAAGCTTTGCTTCCTCAGATTATTATTTTAAGTGATAATTGATAACTTTAATTAAAATTGGCTTAAATATCGAAGAGTAATTCCTTTGGAAACACCAACCTTGTGTTCCATGGGCAGGGCCACTTCCATTATCCCAGGATGCTCCAAGCTGCCCTTGGACACTTCCAGGGATCCAGGAGCAGCCACAGCTGCTTGGGGCAATGGATGAGGGAAAATGTACCCGGGAAAACAGGAGGAAACTCCTTGCTGGGAGTCAGGGATCATCCCCAGGTGCTTGAGAGCTCATCCACGTGTTTCCAGCTGGGGAAACTGAGGCACGAGGGATGCCTTGCAGCAGGGCTCTGGCAAGGCTGGGATCCAGAGCCTGCTCCCTTTTCCCAGCTGCTCTTCCCTGGCTTTGCCAGATCCCTGTCACCTTCCTGCCCCCCCAGGCAGGGAGGGGGAATCAGCCACAGCAGCCAAGAGGGGGGTCTGGGAAAGGAACTGCCAAAGCTGAAGGGTTTCTCTAAGGAAAAAGCCTGAATGATTTTGCTGGGTTTTTTTTTTTTTTTTTTCCTCCAGGAATGGATTCAAATGAAGGGCAGGAGAGATTTGGGAATTAATCCCCTTCTCCACAGAAGCTGTTCTGATGCTTCCCGTGCCATAACAAATCAGTGGGGATTAAAAACCCTGTCACTTGTGTAAAACTTCTGCCAGGATTGGATTCACCCCTCCAGCTTAGCTGGGCCACAGGGATGAGCCTGATGGACACGTGGCTGAGCTTTCCCTGTCCTCCCTGGGGCAGGGATGTCCCCTGCAACCACCCAGCCCTGCCCAGGCAGGTGGAATCAGGGAGTTTCCAGCTCCTGAGTGGCACAGAGGGGTTTATTCTGGCACAGGGAGCAGCTGCACTGAGGGATGAATGTGGATGCATGGGAGAGCAGGAGATGGGAGCTCAGGGAAAGGTTCTGCTTCCCCCAGAGGGTGCTGGGCACTGCCCAGGCTCCCCAGGGAATGGGCACGGCCCCGAGGCTGCCAGAGCTCCAGGAGCGTTTGGGCAGCGCTGCCAGGGATGCCCAGGGTGGGATTTTGGGGTGTCTGTGCAGGGCAGGGGCTGGGATGATCCCTGTGGGTCCCTCCCAGCTCAGGATATTCCCTGATTCTGTGAAGTAGAAATCCAAGTGGATTTCCAAAGCATCCATTGCTGTTTGTTTCTGGGGTTGTACAAATGGTTCAATCAGCTCTGAATGGGTCCTTGTGCTGCTCATGTGGAGTTTGTCCTTCCCTGGGAGGGTGGGGAGGCCCTGGCGCAGGGTGCCCAGAGCAGCTGTGGCTGCCCCTGGATCCCTGGCAGTGCCCAAGGCCAGGTTGGACACTGGGGCTTGGAGCAGCCTGGGACAGTGGGAGGTGTCCCTGCCATGGCAGGGGTGGGAATGGATGGGATTTCATTTCCTTTCTGGGGAATTCACCCACTCTCAGATGGCCCCTGTTTGTCAGGAGAGGAGGAAGCAGATGAATTCCTGGTGCCACCGTGTTGGAAATTCTCCCTTTGCTCCTCCCACACAAAATGACCTCAGAGCTCATCAAAGCCACAGAGAGACCACTGAAACCAGGACCCGTCAGATGGGGCAGGTTTAGGTTCATACTTTAATTAAATCAGGTGGAATATTCCTTTTTGCCACGGATCCCCCATTCCTGCCTCCATCCAAGGGCTGCAATCCAGGGCTGTGCTCCAGACCATTCTCCTGAAGGTCAGGAGCAGAGCAGTGACTGAGCTCTGCTGAAAACAGGCTTTAACCTCCCCCTTTGAGCCCTTTGATGGGCCTGACATTTCCCAGGGTGGGAGGTGATGCAGAGGGGTGGGATGGGTCTCTGTTAAGGACAGGATGAGAACATCTCCATGCCTCGTGAGGAAGGGCCCAGCAGCAATCCCAGAGCTCACTGGGGAAGGAGGAGACAGCAGCCTCCTTCCTGCTCAGCGGAGCTGCAACACTCAAATCAACAAAGGGAACTCAAATCATGATGCATGAAGGCTTTTGCCTCTGTTGACTGTGGTTTGCTGTCAATCACTTGCTGTTCCTTAGGCTGGGAAGAGATTCCAGGCGTTCTCTCCACGGAATCTGTCTGTGCTCAGCAGCTTTTGTATCCTAAGGATTGTGTTGGGTTGGTTTGATCCCACACTTGAAAGCCATCCTGTGATATCCTAAACTTCTGAATATCCATAAATTAATGAGAGTTGCGAAGAGAAATGGGAGAACTTCCACCTCACAACTCCTCTCTCTGCGTGTTTCAATCATTTCATTTAACTGGGTGAGGGAAAATTCACATTATAATTACAGCTGGATGGGAGAAAACTCTGAAAATCTTTCCTTGAGCTTCCCCAAATAAACCCCAGGGCAGAGGTTGGAACTGGATGGGCTTTAAGGTCCTTTTCACCCCAAACCCTTCCATAGCGCCCTCAAAACAGAATAATTTATACTTTTCCTTTGGCTATCAGGAGCTTCTTAAGAAAATTTCCTGCACTGCTGGAGGAGCTTCTTTCTGCTGCTGTCTGAGCTGACTTTACTGAAATCAAATCCAAAATCATTAATAGAGGATCACACTTGGTAAACTCTACCTTCCTTCTCTTGGAATTCCTCTGCCAGGCAAATATGGTGGGATAAAAATGAGTCCTGGATCAGGTCCCAAGGAAACACAGCTCATTGTTGAGTATAAAGTTACAGCTCAGGCTTCAGCAGCTGATTTTATTTTATTTTATTTTATTTTATTTTATTTTATTTTATTTTATTTTATTTTATTTATTTTATTTTATCTTATTTTTCCAGCAAATGAGGTCAATAAAGATTCTGTCTTTTCTTGACTAATCACATACAAAAATACCTTGGAGAATAAACATGGCAGCCTNTAATTTAATTTAATTTAATTTAATTTAATTTTATTTAATTTTATTTTATTTTGTTATTCTTCCTTGCAGCAGTTGTTCTGGCAGCTCATTTAGTGCATCCAACATCTTTTATCAATGCAGGGTCTGTCAGGAAGGTGCAAATCCCAAGGAATGACTCCCAGGGTGCTTGGACACCTCCTGCTTCAGTGGTTTCATGGAATCCCAGACTGGTTTGGGTTGGAAAGGACCTCAAATCCCACCCAGTGCCACCCCTGCCATGGCAGGGACACCTCCCACTGTCCCAGGCTGCTCCAAGCCCCAATGTCCAACCTGGCCTTGGGCACTGCCAGGGATCCAGGGGCAGCCGCAGCTGCTCTGGGAATTCCATTTATTTCCGAATAATTTCCCCAAATCGAGGGGAAGCTGTACAAGTACGAGCACAGCGTGTGCATTTTTAAGGATCAGGAGGTACAAAACCCTCCCAGAGCCGTGGGGGTCTCCCCAAAACGCTGCATTTTCCATCCCTGGCTGGTGGCAGAGCCCGGAGCGGGTCCTGCCCATGCCCTCCCCTCTCATGGCTAATTAACCACTGGGGCTCCATGGCTAACGAGGGCACTTTGGGAAGTGACCCTGTGCTCCCGAGGAGCAGAGTTTCCATCCCACAGAGCTCAGCCGTGTGTGGAATGCAGCATTTGGGGGTTTGACAGCGGCGTTCAGAGGTCGAGCGCTGTGAAATGAAGCGTGGCCACTCCAGTGCCACAGTGACCCCTCGCTCAGCCTCGTCTGGAGCACCTTTTATCCACTGCTGATTTATCTGGGAGGGCTTGGGAAGGGGCTGGGCACTGGCAGGGCTCAGCCTTGGCACTGGGGATTGCCAGCTCCAGTTCCAGCTGCTCAGCTACAGCTGCGTGTGCTGAGAGCCTCTCCTGTGGGATCCCAGCTCCAGGATGTTTGGGGATGTTGGCTGGAGAAGGATTGAGAGGATTGGGGTGTCTGCAGGGTGATGTTAATGCTGCCTGGTGAAGGTGTCTGCACCAACTGAGGGTCTGTGCTGAGCTGGAATGTTGGGAATTTCACTGCAGAGAGAGAAAATGGCTCTGCTGAAGCCAACAGAGGTTATAGGAGATGGCATCAGCAGCTTCGAATAATTGTTGTTTTGCTAATATTTGTCTTTCAAAGGTGGTGCAAGAGTTTCTGTTTCAAAGAAGATTCTTGCATGGCCAGAAGTGTACAGGGAAGTTACGAAACATTTATTTGTGGCTTCTGAGTAGAAAAGAGGGAGGAAAAACGTCAGGGACACCTTCCCCTATCCCAGATTGCTCCAAGCCCTGTCCAGCCTGGCCTGGGACACATCCATGGTTCAGGACCCTCCTGTCCCCCACCCAGTGCTCTCCTAATTGAAAGGATTTAAAGGATTTAAAGGTGTGGAGGCATTTTTTTGTGTCTAAAGCTGGTTGAGTTCATTGGACTCAATATTGGGTAGGTTTGTTACTTGTTTTTAATTTCTGGCCATTCCTGGGAGCTGCTGCTGCTGCCCAAAACTCCCTGAGGAGCGGGGAGGAGCCTGGAGTGAGCTCTGGGGGTGTCACACCTTGGTGTCCCAGGCCTGGCTACACCCCCTCAAGGGAACAAAGGCCAGCTGGGAGGATTTCCCATGGGATTTATCCATTCCCAGCCCTTCCTGTACTGCTGGCCTGAGCCCCTGCTGCTCCTCTGACTCAGGAATAGCCTGTCCTCACCTGGAACCTGGGAGGAAGCCAGGAAAACCCCTGACCCAAATCCCTGGGACAGTCCCAGGGGCACAGGGGAGCTCCGTGTGCCGTGCAGGTTCCTGGCTGGCAGGTTGGGAATTCTGTCCCTGGAATTCCCAGGGACAGATGATGCCAGCTGTGGTTTGGAGTGGAATGCTGAGCATTCCACAGTGATCCTACACGGATAACAGATGGGTTTGCAGCCCAGTCTGAGCTCAGAGAGCACCTGGGAGCGGTGGCTGGGTTTGGGAAAAGCTAATCCAGGCTTTTGGGGCTGCTGGGAAGCAGAATTCAGTCAGTGCCTTCACACTCCAGGTATCCCTCATCCCTTCTGGATATTTACCAGCTCCTGATTTGTCTCTCTGGTGACTCCAAATGGGATCTCTCTGGCTAAAACTGGGAAAGCCCAGCCTCACTCATCAGCCAGGGTGTCTGCTGTGCTGAGCCCGTGGAGCTGCTCCCTGGAGGAATCCAGGGAGCTCCTGCTGCTCCCTCATCCCGTGCCTTTGGTAGCTCATGGATCTGGGCACCCTTTATGTGTCTCACATGGAATTTCACCGAATCACAGAATAACTGGGGTGGGAAGGGAGCTTGGAGCTCATCCAGTCCAAGCCCTTCTCCAGCAGGTCCCTGGCTCACAGCCAGGCTGATGCCTTAGGTTTGAACTTTGCTATTTTTCAGACACTCTGCTGCCTGCTGTGTGACCCTGACGTTCCGTGTGCCCTGGGAGCTGCTGTGCTCTCGTGTGCTCACACACAACAAACCTCTCTGGCTTTGCTCTCCAAGGACACCCACATTGTCCCAGGCCCCAAAATGTGTCAACTAAAGCCTTGAGGGGGGGGGCAAACTTGGGTTAATTCCATCATTAACTGGGGTTATCACTGGAGAATTAACCCTGATATGCAAATGGACCAAACCTATCAAAGGGTGAAGAACTCGTGAGCCAGGGTCCATCTCGGGTGGAGCCTTTGGACTGCCCAGGGTGTGCCTTTGAAGGCCTTCAAATAAATCCCTGCTTTTCTTCTCTTACTCTTGTCTGGCCTCTGTTTTTTAGGTGGCCACATCAAGGCAGGCTCTGGCTCTGTGCAGGGAGGAGCTGCAGGGGCTCTGAGGGAGCCTGGTCTGTGCCCTGTCAGCCCAGAGCAGCCCCTGTTACTGCCAGCCCCACACAGTGACAGCATGAATTATGAGCTAATTTAGCCAACACTCCTAATTATTACTCTTGGTCTCATCTGGAGGATCTTGCCTTACCTTTGATTGGTGCTGGTGAGCACAGGGGAGTTGTGACCTGGGTTTGGGGGAAGTGAAGATGTGCAGGTTGGGGAACGTTTCCTTTGTGTGATTGGCTCTTGGATTTGTTTTGACAGAGAGCAATGAAACTGATATGAGCTGGCACAGCCTGTGGAATGTGGGGTTATTGGGGTTTTGAGTGCAAACTGACCTGTGCTGTGTCCATCCTGCCAGGTGCTGCTGCAGGAACCCTTCTGTGTCCCTGGCTCTGCAGAGTCTCAGCTTCCTGATTTCTCACATCAAACAGGTAAGGGATGTTCCTCTCTAAGCAGAACTCAAATCCTTTTACTTTAATTCAATTCAAATCTCAAAAGACTGCAGGTACCTTGTATGACAACCTTGGAACTGCAAGGCCCTCCTGGCACCCAGCAGCTTCCTTGTCCTGCTGTGTTTGGGGTGGAGGAAGGGTTGTGGAATATCTCAAAGGCTTGTGGAATATCCTAAAACCTACACAAGGTTCCTGTGGTGGCTCCTCCTCTGTCCAGGGATTTCTGGGAGGGGCACAGGAGCTCAGGTGCTGTGCTCAGTGTCTTTACCTGGTTCTTGGTGTCCAAATACATCTCCAGACCCTGAGGAACTTTCCAACTGCTCTTGAGCAGCTTCAAATCCTTGAAGTCAATCCCCCAAAGCATTTGCTAGCCCAGACTGTTGGTGCTGCTGGGTTCAGGTGTGGGATTGGAGTGTTTAAGCAGCACAGCAGCAGGTCCTGATGTTCACACGATTCCAAACACGAGCAGAGCCACGAGATTTATTTCCATAACCCACATGACAGTGAAATGTCCCTGTCCAGCACCAATTTGTCCTGGATTTTATTTTACTGGAGGATTTCTGGGTGGGAAGCTCCTTTGTTGCCCATTTCTGTGCCATCCCTCCCTGGGGCAGCACCTCAGCTCTGCCCAGATCCTCCTGGCATTTTTGGCTGCACTTCCCTCGTGCAGACAGCAAATTCCCTGACGTGGCTTGGTTTGTTCCACCAGCAGTGGCTGCTTTACACCCCTGAGAGCTCTGGGAATGCTCAGGAAATCCCACTGGAGGCCAAAACAACCCCCAGAGCTGGTGCTGAGGGTGAGGGGTCTCTGGGCAGAGCTGCATCCACAGTTCTGGGCTTCTCTTCCTTCCACAGGGCTTCAAAAGCCTCTGAAATAAATCTTTGCTTTCTGTTTTGGGAGAGGGGAAGGTTCCCTTCCCCCTGCCCCTGCTGGGGTGGGTGGTGCTGGTTTCCTGTTGCCCCTTGGGGTCGTGGCATGGGAACCTCTCCCTGCCTGAAAGATCTGTGATGGAGAAGGGCCCCATTGCTCCAGCAGGGTGCAAATAATTGGGAAGGAATTCCTGGCTGAGAGGGGGGTGAGGGGCTGGGATGGAATTCCCAGAGCAGCTGTGGCTGCCCCTGGATCCCTGGCAGTGCCCAAGGCCAGGTTGGACATTGGGGTTTGGAGCAGCCTGGGACAGTGGGAGGTGTCCCTGCCATGGCAGGGGTGGCACTGGGTGGGATTTAAGGTCCCTTCCCACCCAAAACATCCTGGGATTCTGGGATTTGTGGATACAGCTTTAGCTCTCTCAGGTTTTTAGGGATGTGTGGCCCCCAGGTTCCTTTGGCTGATGAGGTGAGGAGCAGCTGGGCTCCAAAGAGTCAATCCAATGAATCTCTGTGCTGCTGGTAGGAAACACTTTAAAGGGAGGGGAAGAACCTGTATGGGGGAAATCAACGTCCTCTTATCCTGAAAATTCCTCTCTTGTTTTCCTTTGAGCTCCACAAAACCAGTGGAACTGTCACTGCTGCAGTTAGGACTCTTTTTGTTTGATCTGTGACATGAATTAATGCTGACACATGTGGCTTTGGAGTTCTGCTTTTCCAGTCACAGCACATGCAAACAGTGAGTTGTGGCTTCTGCCTGTGATTTCAGTGACTGATTAAAAAAATCCCTTGCAAAGGATTGCCTGGGAAGATGCAGGCCTGACTTGAGAGACATCAAATAGGAAACATTGTTCTCTTTAGTGGAGGAACACTTTATTCTGACCCTCGTGGCTTTGTCACTGGTTTAGGGCTTTTTAATTGAAAAATAAATATATTCTGTCTCTGCACTCAAAACGTTTCCCTCGCTTTCCTGGGAAGTTGTTCTTCTTCACACGTCTTTCTGAGGAATCTGACAGCTGAAGATCTTTTGGAAGCAAATTCAAACCCTTGTGCTCTCTTGCTGGCAATAACCTCCTGAAGTGCTGGGAACAGTAGGAGGTGGAATTAATAATTCCCTTCCATCCTGCCCTTGCGAGGGGAGGGAGGGAGCTGGAGCCACATTGTTTTAGTCCTCGGATTCGGTGCTTCAGCATCAAAGCAGAACCTGAGAGAACTTTCCCCACATTGTTCAGCATTAATTGGTTTCTGCTCTGCCATGGGGAGTGGAGGGAGCAGATTAAATCCTGGGAAAAGGCTGGAGATAAATCCTGCTCCTTGGAGGGATGGAGAGCAGGGGGTGATGTCTCCCCTCGTGTGAGCTCTGTGTTCATTCCCTCCCTGGGATGGGGATACAGTTTCCGGCCTTCTTGGCTTGCCCAGGAGCCCCTCAGCCCATCTGGGTGGTGACTCCTTGTTTTGGGAGCTTGAATTCATCTGGATCGAGACGAAGCTGCTGGAGCTGGGATTTCAGTGCTTCTGTGCTGTTCAGCAGCAGCACTGAGGAGGTTGAAGGCGTTTGAGCAGCTCAGGGCAGTGCTGCAGCTTCTCCTCAGATGTTTCCTGCTCCAGCAAGGGGCTCATTCCGTGTTTCTTCCAGAGGGTGAGTCCAGGAGCCCTTCATTCCACAGAATCATCAAGGTTGGAAGAGACCTTCAAGATCCCTGAGTGCCACCATCACCCCAGCACCACCAGAGCCACCCCTAAGCCATGTCCCCAAGTGCCACATCCAGGTGTCCCCTGAACACTTCTGCAGTGGAACAAGATGGGCTTTAAGGTCCCTTCCAACCCCGACCATTCCATGATTTCATGAGGAAATTCCTGCTCATGTCCCCCCTGAGCCTCCCCTGGCCCAGCCCGAGGCCGTTCCCTCTCCTCCTGTCCCTGTTCCCTGCGAGCAGAGCCCGACCCCCCCCGGCTGCCCCCTCCTGTCAGGGAGGTGTGCAGAGCCACAAGGTCCCCCCTGAGCCTCCTTTTCTCCAGCCTCAGCCCCTTTCCCAGCTCCCTCAGGAATTCTCCAGCCCCTTCCCAGCTCCATTCCCTTCCCTGCACACATCCAGTGGGAATTTCCCTAGGGCACACAAGTGACCTGGCCACTGGGCTCTCCCCTTCCAGAAAATCTTCCTCAGTGAGATGATGGCATCGGTGAGGGAGCCCAGCCTCATCCCACAGCCTGTTTTTTGGGAATGCCTTGTCCTTGGAGTGGGACGGGACCATCTGTGGTGGCAGCAGCACCTTCCTGCCTCTCCCCGTGTGCCCTTGTTGCAGGCCCGGGGTGTCAGTGTGTGCCCAGCACCTCCCAGGGACCATGGAGGTCACAGAAAGTCCCCTCAGGGTGGGCAGGGGTGAGGAGCAGCACTGGGAGCTGTCGGGAGCTGCAGGGGAAAGGCTCCAGGGACGCTGAGGGCACAGCTCTGGGGCTGCATCCCAAATCAGGGATGGAGAGGGCAGGGCCCGGCCCCTCAGTGACACCACAGGCACTGCCAGGATCATTAATTAGGGGTTTGATGGACTCTCCGTGCCCTGGGAGCACACACAGGGAATTCAGCAGCGGGAGAAGGCGGCACTGAAACCCCCGGAGCCGAGGGATGCTTGGGGATGTGTCTGTGAGGAGCTGCGGGGCCTCGAGGGATGTTCCTGGAGGGGTTTTGGTTCCACCACGCACAGGGAGGGTTCTGGTGCCACCAGTGCCTCGTACTGGTGTTGCCCCAGGCTGCCGGTGTGCTACTGGGACCAGGGGGTGCCCAGGATTTCACGGTGCAGGGTACACGTGTCATGGAAGCGTGGAATCATGGAATCATGGAATTGTGGAATCGTGGAATCGTGGAGTCATGGAATCATGGAGTCATGGAATCATGGAACCGTGGAATCATGGAATCATGGAATTGTGGAATCGTGGAATCGTGGAGTCATGGAATCATGGAGTCATGGAATCATGGAACCGTGGAATCATGGAAGCGTGGAATCATGGAATCGTGGAACCATGGAATCATGGAATTATGGAATCATGGAAGCATGGAAGCATGGAAGCATGGAAGCATGCAATAATGGAATCATGGAGTCATGGAATCATGGAGTCATGGAGTCATGGAGTCATGGAGTCATGGAATCATGGAATCATGGAATCATGGAGTCATGGAATCATGGAGTCATGGAATCATGGAGTCATGGAGTCATGGAATCATGGAATCATGGAATCATGGAATCATGGAATCATGGAGTCATGGAATCATGGAGTCATGGAATCATGGAGTCATGGAGTCATGGAGTCATGGAGTCATGGAATCATGGAATCATGGAATCATGGAGTCATGGAATCATGGAGTCATGGAATCATGGAGTCATGGAGTCATGGAGTCATGGAGTCATGGAATCATGGAATCATGGAATCATGGAGTCATGGAATCATGGAATCATGGAATCATGGAGTCATGGAGTCACGGAATCATGGAATCATGGAATCATGGAATCATGGAATCATGGAAACATGCAATAATGGAATCATGGAGTCATGGAATCATGGAATCATGGAAGCATGGAAGCATGGAATCACAGAACGGTTTGGGCTGGAGCAGCCTGGGACAGTGGAAGGTTTCCCTGCCCATGGCAGGGGTGGCACTGGGTGGGCTTTAAGGTGCCCCTTCCTACCCAAACCGTTCCAGGATTCTGGGATTCCCTGGAGTGGTCCTGCTGTTGAAGGGGCTGCCCAGGGAGGTTTGGCGTGCCCATCCCTGGGGGTGTCCAAGGAATTCCTGGAGGTGGCACTCAGAGCTCAGGGCTGGGGACAAGGTGGGCATCAGACTCTGTGATCTTGGAGGGCTTTTCCAAGCTCAGTGATCCCAGGATTCTGTGATTTCATGCCAGAGCAGCAGTTTGATGGGGTGTCCTCCTTTATAGGGTGTTGGAAAATGCTCTCTTGGAAAATACAAGTGAAAAGTCTGGAGCATGCAGAGGACAGACACAGCGCTCCTCTCTGGGATTCCTGGTGGGAATACCCCATGTTTGGCTTGGTTTTATTTTAATTATGAATTTGATTCCCACATTTCCATTTCCCAGCCATGGGGGTGGCTGGAAACCCTGTTGGGGATGTGTTTGATCTGCTGTCAGTGTGCAGGGGCAGCAGGCAGGGCTCCCTTCCATGAAGCTGAAACCAGCAAATTCCCTTTTTAGAGAGAGCAGCCACCTCTAGACAAACTGTCCACACTCTGCTCAGAGAATATTCATAAATATCTACAATATTTTCTGTCAGGAAATGCATAGAAACAGCCATTTTGGGGATCATTAGGAAGTTAAAATCCAGGTGTCACTGCTGTCATGGTTAAGTGAAGGGCACTGGAGAGCTCCTGGAACAACTTTTGGGAATTCAGCATTCCCCTGGAGTCTGGTGTCGGCTCCTTGGAAATGCAGCACCGGGATAAAATCCCCTCTGGCAAAGCAGGGCTGGGCTGGATCTGCTGTAACAGGGAGGGAATTGTTATCCAAACCTTTAACCAGGAGGATTTTGGTGGGATTAGGAACCATCCAGCACAGAGAGGTGGGAAATGAACCCTGGATGCACAGCCAGGATCTGCACTGAGCAGATCCCAGCCAAAGCCGTGCCGTGAATCCAACAGAGCTGGTTTTTCAGGAATAGGGCCAAAAACTGGGGAAAGCATCATCCAGAGCTGGCTGCACAGGGGTGAGGAGTGGAGGTGCTGAGGGCTCCTGTGCACAGCGACTCCACGAGATCCATGGATGGCTCTCCCTTGGTTTCTATTTCCCAGTTAACATCAGCTCCTGAAGTTGCATCCTACCTTAATTTTCCACACATCTCCGCTGCCATCAAATCAGTGAGGCAGATTTGGGAATAATTCCTTCAGCTGCTGGGATTTTTAGCCTCCCAGTTTTTTTCACAGAACAAATCCTTCGTTATCTCAGGGGCCATGGAACTGCTCAGCAAATCCTGGTGCTGCCGGGGTTATTCCTGGGAATAACACACAGCCCTGTCTCCTGGGAGGCTGTTGGGATTCCCAAGGGTTGCTAACGGCTCATCTTTCCCACATGTGCAGATTTAGGATTTCTGGAAGCCTTTCAGGATGTGTGCCTGACCCTGGAGCACCAGCAAAGTGCTGCTTCCAAGGCTCCCTGGAAGGAACTCCCTGGCTCCCCTCGTGTGCTGCTCTGTGGCTCCATGAGGGACAATATCCAGGTGTGCTGGGCAAATCCATGGATCTCTGCTCCCAGAATTAAACACTGAAGTGTCCAAGGCCAGGTTGGATGGAGCTTGGAGAAACCCGGTCTGTGGAAGGTGTTCCCTGCCCATGGTGGCACTGGATGGGATTTAAGGTCTTTTCCAACCCAAAGCATTCCAGGATTCTCTAAGAGCCGACTCTTGGGGAATCATGGAATCATCACAGAATCCCAGCGTGGTTTGGGGCCTTAAAACCCATCCATTTCCAAGCCTTCCCATGGACAGGGACACCTCCCTCTATCTCAGGGTGCTCAGAGCTCCTCAGACATTCCCTGCTCCAATCCCTGTCTGTCACCAAAGCTGGGACACCTCCGGCTGTGGGGAAATTGTTCCCTGCCTCCCCTGCAGCTTGCACAGAGCAGCTCTTTTGTTATTCATTAAGTGCCTAAATAAATAATGCACCACTGCGCTGCTCCAGAGCCTTCTCCTCCTGTTCATTTGCCTATGAAAAGTTGGAAAATTAAAAAGTTTTGCACCCTCACTGGATATTTAATCCTCTTTCCAAGCCCGTGGACAGGTTTTGTACCTTAAGGCTCGGCTGCATAATTACCATGGCCCTGCTCCCATCCCAGGCTTTTGTTGGAGAAGGTTCTGGATGTTATCAGAAAACACCTTCTCTCATTTCAGTATGCAAAATTCTAATTACAGCATGAATTTTTTATTTCTTAATTCTTCGCCGTTTTTATTCGCCCTCTGGGTACCGAAACGTAATTAATTCTGCTTTACTTTTTTTCTAATAGATTTATGTGTATTATCATATATATTAAATTTGCAGTTCTGTAACTTTTCTTTTTTTTCATTTTTATTGCTTCCCACACTGACAATGTTCACTTCATTAACAGCTTGTAATCCCTGAGCTGTGATCAAGACATAATTGCACTTTTTTGGGTATTACAATAACACACATGTTTTCCTTATTTTATAACTGAAACCCCTCTTATGATCCATGACTTTGGGTAACGCCCCCAAGCTGAAGGGGATTCCAGGCTGGAATTCAGGCACCAGGGCTCAGTTTCCATGCAGGGAAATGGTCACACTCTCAGAAAACAATAAAAGATTGCTTTTTGCCCCCTCAATTCCCTTCCAGCATTCACAGAACCCCAGAATGGTTTGGGTTGGGAGGGATTTTAGGGATTATCCACAGGCAGGGACACCTCCCACTGTCCCAGGCTGCTCCAAGCCCCAATGTCCATCCTGGCCTTGGACAATTCCAGGGATCCAGGGGCAGCCACAGCTTCTCTGGACAAAGAACAAATTGTGGGTGTGGGGATGAGTTTGTTTTAATTTTGCATAAATAGATGTAATTGTTGCCTTTGGAGCACCCAGAGTGAAGCTGGAATTTGCTCTGTAGGAATTTTGATACTTAATTACGAATTCCTACAGTAATCCTACAGAATGTTTGGTCCCAGTATTAATAACTGATGGTAGAATGGAAGAATCATGGAAAATGAGTGTCCAGGTAAATTTATTCCAGTTTTTGGTGTATAAAACCAACTTCATCACTACCTGGGCTTCCAGTGGAGTTGGTTCCTGCAGGAAGAGGTGGCACAGCCAAACATCCCCAGCCATTTTCTTCTGACAGGGAGCAGTTGAAATGAATTCTAATGAAACTCTACCTGAAATTAATTAGAATTACACTTCGGAAGGTGGGGTAGGAGATTCTGCACCGGCAAATCCTTCCCAAATAACTGTTGAAGTGACATCCACGAGTTTCCAGAGCGCTAAAGGTGTTCACTCCTTTTCCCCCTCCTTTCCACATGGATAATATCCTCTTCTGCTGAGTCTTTAAATAAGACCAGAACGTGGCTGGAGAACAATAAAAAAGAAAGAAAAAGAGATGCTGTTCCTGCAGCACGGAGTGATTCCAAGCAGAAACTCAGTTTCTATTCTGAGCTTTTCCTCTCCTTCCCTTCCCAGCGGTGCCTGTGAGAGGCTGTTGGAGCATGTAAACAATGAAAAGGGGAGAGTGCTCTGTCCTTGGCCTCTCCATCCTGACCCCTGGGGACCCCGGGCTGCCAGGAGAGGCTGCAGACAGCTCTGACCTCTGCCAGAGAGGAGAACTGAGATGGTGCTGGAGCCCCCTGTGCCCTCCCTGCTGCCCACCCTTCCTGGGGCACTGCTGCTGCCCCCTGGGAGGTTTGGAACTCATTAATTACACTGCTGCAATTAACGGCTCTGTTCCCACCTGGAGAAGGACCCGAGTGCCTGTGGCACTGCTCAGTGCCAAGCTCTGTTCTGTCTGTGCCTGGCAGGGGCACCTTCCACCATCCCAGGTGGCTCCAGCCTGGCCTGGGACACTTCCAGGGCTGGAGCAGCCACAGCTGCTCTGGAAATTCCAGCCCAGCCAGGAATTCCTGCCCAGTATCCCACCCGAATCTCCCCTTTTCCAGTTTGAAGCCATTCCCTGTGTCCTGTCCCTCCATCCCTTGTCCCCAGTCCCTCTCCAGCTCTCCTGGAGCCCCTTTAGGCCCTGCAAGGGGCTCTGAGCTCTCCCTGGATCCTTCTCCTCTCCAGGTGAACATTCCCAGCTCTCCCAGCCTGGCTCCAGAGCAGAGACATCTCTATAAAAAGTCATCTCTGTATTGATCTTTAAAAGTCCCCCAGAGGGCTGTGTCTGATGTGTCCCTCAGGGTCCCATCCTCTTAAAATCCAAGTTTTATCCTCCACGGCCTGTCCCCCCCTGTACCTGCAGGCACATGTGGGTTATGGAATTCCTGCTGGGAGTCAGCTCAGCAGAAGGTTCTGCCTGCCTGGGGGAAAGCAGGGATGACAGAGTTGTTCTGTACTTCCGTAGTTTCCCTGTTTGACTGGAATATTCTTGACGATTTCTGCTGGCTCTCACCCCCTCCCCATTCTCCATAAAACAACGGGAGAAAAACCCAGCAAAATCTGGCACTTTTCACCCTTGTGCCTGTGCTGAAGTTTGCAGCAGCCTCGCTGCTGCTCTGATCTAACATCTGTGAAATTCCCATTGTTCCCCAAGTTCCCGCTCCTTTCTGGCCGTGCCCTTTTCCGGAGCCGTCGTCTTCATCTCTCTGTGCCCGTGTTCTGCCTCCTTTCAAAGGAATCTTCCTCTTGAAGTGTGCTTTCCTTCTTCTCCTCAGCTGGGCAGGGAAGTGGGAGCTGTGCTGGGGAGAGGAGAGGCTCTGCAGGGTTTGCAGAGTTCCCCTTCCATATTCCTCACTCTGCCCTTGTGCCACAGTGGCTCCTTGCATGGCTCAGTCCCCCCAGAGCCGACCCCTGCTGCTCCTCCCGGGCACGGGGAGGCTTTGAAACACTCCTGGAAAGGAGGAGGGGATGGTGAGGGAGCGGTTTTGTGGTTTTCCTCTAGTCCATAGGCAGGATTTACCAGGGATGGTCAATGAAGGCAATTCTGTGCCCCGTCTGCTGCTCTCTCCAGGAGCTGCTGGATTATTGATTCCATGGAATCCCAGACTGCTTTGGAGGGGAAGGGATCTTCAGTTCCACCCAGTGCCCCCCCTGCCATGGCAGGGACACCTCCCACTGTCCCCGGCTGCTCCAAGCCCCAATGTCCAGCCTGGCCTTGGGCACTGCCAGGGATCCAGGGGCAGCCCCAGCTGCTCTGGGAATTCCAGCCCAGCCCCTCCCCACCCTCCCAGCCAGGAATTCCCAATTCCCAAGATCCCATCCAGCCCTGCCCTCGGGCACTGGGAAGCCATTCCCTTTGTCCTGTCCCTCCATCCCTTGTCCCCAGTCCCTCTCCAGCTCTCCTGGAGCCCCTTTAGGCCCTGCAAGGGGCTCTGAGCTCTCCCTGGAGCCTTCTCCTCTCCAGGTGAACATTCCCAGCTTTGACCAGGGATGGAAGATGGAGAGAGAGGATTTCCAAGGGATGGAGGGACAGGACACAGGGAATGGCTTCCCGCTAGAGGGCAGGGATGGATGGGATATTGGGAAGGAATTGTTCCCTGGGAGGGTGGGGAGGGGCTGGCACAGGGTGCCCAGAGCAGCTGTGGCTGCAGAATTGGGTGGGGCTGAAGGTCAGAAGGATCCACCCCAAGCTGTCTCAGCAGAGGAAAGGGGTTTGTGGGGTTGAAAGCCCCGGGAGGTGCCAGCAGTGAGGGTCTGTGCTGGGACCCCCCAGGCAGCCCCTGAGCCAGGGAGGCTCCTGAGCTCCAGAGGCAGCAGAGCTCCGTGGGGAACAGACATTAACAGGGAAGGGCTGGACCTCAGTGTCCTCTGTCCCAAGTTCAGGGCCATAATTCCCATTTCAGAGGTGGGTTTGCACCTCCTCCTTTGAGCTCTGACCTCAGTGAATGCTCAGTCCTTCCCAGGGAGCAGAGGGGACCCACAGGAGGGTGGCAGGAGCCTGCGTAGATCCAGAGGTCCTGCCCAGCCAGTTCCATCCCAAAGGAGGGTGCTGTTTGTCCGTGTGCCAGGCCAAAGCTCCTCACCTCTGTGCCCCTCTCAAACAGCCAGGACTGAGCTCTCCCCTCCACCAAACCACTGAGAAACCTCAGCCCAAAACCTTCAGGAGGGTCTCCCATCTCCTGAAGCTGCTGCTCCTGGTGGATGCTGCTCTGAGGAGCAGAGAGGGGAGCGCGGGAGGAGATAAAAGAGAAAAATTAAACTGTTTATGAAAGTTTCATCAAAGCCCTGTTTGCGATGCTGAAGGGAATCTTGGCTTACCTTGACACAAACTTCATTCACAAACTCAGCTTCATTATTTCCCAGCCTGATTTCTGAAAGACTTTGTCAGCAGCTTGGCAGCTCGGAGAGACAAGCTCATGATTTGCTTTCTTCTGTGACTAATCCAGATACTAAATACTGGCATTTATATGCCTCTCATCAGCCCAGATCTCTGTGCATGTCATTTCACTTGGCTTGAGTAGGGGAAAAACAGGAATAAATAGGAATATTAGTGCTGGAATTCCTTCCCTCTTCAGTACATGAAGCTTCTCAGGCAGTCCAGACTCTCTCAAATAGTGCTGAGACATTGAACAAGAAGCCTGAGATCAAACAGCTCCAGGAGAAGCTCTTGGAATGATTTGGAAAGCTGAGCATGACTGGTGACATCATTAAGCTGAGCCTGGGTTTGATTGATGTCCTGGGAACAGGGATCCACTCTCCATCCTTCCTCACGATTTGAAAAGACTGGGATTATCTTTGGATTTTTAAAGAATAAGTGATTTCGTTTCCTCATAGGGAGTAAAATTGCAGGATCTGATTCCAGGTGGGAATAAGTTCTGTTTGTCCCTCAGGAATGTCAGAGCCCTGCTGGGGCAGCACTTCCTGGTACCTTTGATGCCACAATTCCAGGTAAAATGCATCCATTGGATCACAGAACCACGGAATGGTTTGGGTTGGGAGGGACCTTAAAGCCCCCCCAGTGCCCCCCCTGCCATGGCAGGGACCCCTCCCACTGTCCCAGGCTGCTCCAAGCCCCAATGTCCAACCTGGCCTTGGGCACTGCCAGGGATCCAGGGGCAGCCACAGCTGCTCTGGGAATTCCATCCCGGCCTCTCCCAGGGAAGAAATGAGGCTTTGGTGTCCTGTGACACCTCTGGCCCCACCAGTGACAAATGTCCTCCCACTGCCTGCCCTGGACTGCAGAAACGTTCAAGATCCTTTCTTTCTTTCTTTGCCTTTCCAAATTTCATGATAATTCATTGATTAGGGCTGACATGGCTGAGCTATTTCCCACCCTGCCTAAATGAGCTAATTTGGCATTTATTAACAGTGAACAAATTTCATTCTGTAGTTTGGGCTGGAGGGACCTTAAATCCCATCCATCCCACCCCTGCCATGGCAGGGACACCTCTCACCATCCCAGGATGCTCCAAGCCCTTTCCAACCTGGCCCTGGGCAATTCCAGGGATGGGGAGCCTCCTTCTCCTTCATGGAAGAGCCCTGGGGGTTTGTCAGGAGCTCTTGGCATGATCTGGTCCCCCCTTCCTGGCAGAGCTCAGCTGCAGGGGCTGCCCAGGGCCGTGCCAGGTTTTGCCTGGATTTGCTGCCTGTAATTCCTGCTGGCATCCTGAGTATCTGGAATCCCAAACTTTGTGCTCTGAACATTTCCTCTTCCCCAAACTTTTTCTTTTCTTGCTGGAAAAAAGAAGCAGCGGTTGTCAGGCCAGGCTTGTTTTGCTTTCCCCAAGTTGAAGCAAAAGAAGAACTCTGTCATTCTGTTTGATTAGAGTGATAAATATGGATGTGCTCTAGCCTAAATATTTCATGGGGAAAAAAAAAGCTCTGTTCCCTTAATGCTCCCATTAGTGGCACAGCAGCTCCACAGCCCACCTGCCACAGCCCTGCCCAGGTGGGATTTGTACTCCTGGAATTCCTGAGAGCTTTGCTGAACCCCTGCTCCCACGGGACCGGCACTTCCACAGTGAAACTGGGAAAACTGGAGAGGGACAGTGAGGATGGATCTTTTACCATCCAAGTAGGTCCCTGGATTCTTCCTTCCTGTTGTAACCCAGCAAAGTCTCTCCTTTTTCCCAAATGATGAGTGATTTGCAATGTTCCTGGTGAAAAACGGGGATGAAACCTCCCTTTGCCGTGTTCGTTCTGCTGGGCAGGACCTTGGATCACCAGAGCTTCTGTTCAAGACCTTGGACCACCTCAGGTGGTTGGCACTGGGTGCCAGGACAGAGCCAGAGAGGTCAGATATCCCAGGGGAGGTCTCTGTGTTACCCTGAGTGAAGAAAAACTGAAATCCTGGATTTGGGTGGGATTTTGGAGGTGGAAGATGCCGAGGGAAGCCCCTAAGAGCTGGGCTGATCCCTCGGGGCTGGTGGGGAGCAATGGGCACCTCAGAGGTGCTGTGGTGGCTTTGGGGTCAGTGCTGCTGCCTGGTGTCCTTGGAGAGCTTCCCAAAGCTGCCTGAGAAGATTCCAGGCCTGGGAATTCCCATCTTGTCTTACCCAGACTGTGGCTGTGCCCTGGTTTGTGTGCCTGGAGAAGATCCTGGAAGTGTGAATGGATCCCCCTTTTCCCTGTGGAGCTTTCCCTGGTGGCCTGGCCTGTTCCTCGTGGATCCATGGTGTCCCAAAGTGGGACACTCCACCTTGGGAAGGAGCCATCCATGTCCTCTGGATGCTGCTCCTGCTGGATTGGCATCTTCCCACCACAAACTGGGAGCGCGCTGGATTCCGTGGAAACCTGGACTTCTCCACCTCCCTTTGGGGCAGAGTTGATTTTTACTTCCCTCAGAATCATCTCCAGCAGCCCCACAGATGGGATTTGCAGCTTCAGGCACTTCCCATCCAGAGGCCTCAGCTCTCCCTGGGGTTGGGAGAGCTGGAGCACGAGCCCAGGGTGTCATTCCAAGCTGCATTCCCGAGGCACTGCCAATCCAAGGACACCTGGAAGGCAGAGCCATGGGTTCAGCTCTCTGAGAGCCCCCAGAGATTCCTGACAGCCAGGGGCTCTCAGCTCTGCACACTTTGATTCTTTGTGCCTGCGGATTTCTGCAGAAAGGCTCATCCCAGCGCAAGGAATAACAGAAAATTGCTCCTTCAAGAAGAAAGGATGAGACGAGATAAAGAACCTCAAAGCAGCTGCCATCAGTGGGTGTCTAGAAAGGAGCAAGAAACTCCGAGGTGGAATCTGCTATTCAAATCTCCTAAGGTTTTCCAGGGGGAACACATTGATCTTGTGGACAATGAAGCTCCATAATTTCCTACTTTGTGCCCGTGAAATATCCAACAAAAGCCCCGGGATTTAACAGCTGGACTTGTTGCTTGATGGTTTCAGATCTCGCCGTGGGTTCAGCAGAAAAAGAGGGTTCATTGTAAATTAAAACTGAAAGTTTCCTGTCACCTTAGGAAACTTTTAAAAATACTTTGCACCTTCAAAGGGAAGCTGGAAGTTCAATGGAAGGTTTGGAGATGACGCATCAGGGATTGGCCTCAAAGTCACCAGTGGTTTTGAAGATTAACACAAAACCTGTAATAAATTAATCTGCGTTTGTTGGGGTTGGAGAGAATAAGGAAATTAATCTAGGACTGAATCAGAAGCCCTGTGGATCTCTGGAAGGACACGGATACAAAGGGGTTTGTCTCTCTCTCATCAGTCTTTGGGTTCCCCAGAGCAGCTGTGGCTGCCCCTGGATCCCTGGCAGTGCCCAAGGCCAGGCTGGACAGGATTGGAGCAGCCTGGGACAGGGGGAGGTGTCCCTGCCATGGCAGGGGTGGCACTGGGCGGGATTTAAGGTCCCTTCCCACCCAAACCCATCTGGGATTCTGGGATTCTTTCCCTGCCTGTTCGGTTTGATTCCTGTCACTGAAATCGACACAAATCAGGGGAATGCCGAGCTGAGGATGCAGAGGAAAATGAAATTTCCCAAATTTGACCTTGTTTGGGCTCAATAAATTGGTGCCTCTTTGACTTATTCAGCTCCTCAGAACCAGCTCCCAAAAAGTGCCACTGCCCCAGTGGCATCGAGCTGATGGAGCAGCTGGAAAATGGGATGTTGGACAGCCCAGAGCTGGAATCATCCCTGTGGGTACTCCAGGGGAAGCTGCTCTGCTCTTTTTCAGTGATATACAAACAATTCTGCCCCTTCTGTAACTGTGAACCTGCTGCTCTTGCTGGCAGATTTACACTTCTCCAGAATTATAATAAAATTCACAATCTTGTTCTAAAACACAACGTTTGTGGTGCACTAAAACAGGTGTCAGGTGCTTGCTGCAGGAATGAATTTAACAAGCATTTAATAAAGCAGCTGTATTTAGAAACTGAACGAGAGAAAAACAGCAAAACTCAAGGTTTTGATCATAATCAGTCACACATTTTGTGAGCAGTGAACACACAGAGCCCTGCTCCCAAAACACAATTAACCTGCAGTCTGTGTTTATATCTCGGGATTTTAACGGAGTGGGGTTAGATGGGAATTTGCTCGGATTTCTCAGGAATGCAGCTCCTTTGTTGAGCAGCACTCGTGGAGTTTGCAGGGATAACAGGTGGGAAGTTTGCAGTTATTCAGGACCAGCCCTGAGTGACCTCTCATTTAAACCGAGTCCCGGCAGAGCAAGGATTCAAAATGTCAGGAATGTTGTGCCGAAATAAAGGGAAAAAAACCCGTGGCATTTGGGATGTTTGAGGCCATCAGCAGATTTCTGCCCGGGGCAAGGCAGAGTGAACTTCCCAGAGGTGGAGCTCGGACGGGCTGAGTCCTGCTGGGGGATCCGTGGGGATGTGGGATGGGATATGGGATGTGGGAAGGGATCTGGGATATGGGAAGGGATGTGGGAAGGGGATGTGGGAAGGGATGTGGGATGGGATGTGGGAAGAAGGGATGTGGGAAGGGATGTGGGATGTGGGATATGGGAAGGGATGTGGGAAGAAGGGATATGGGAAGGGATATGGGAAAGGATATGGGAAGGGATGTGGGAAGGGATGTGGGATATGGGATGTGGGAAGGGACGTGGGATGTGGGAAGGGATGTGGGAAGAAGGGATGTGGGAAGGGATGTGGGAT
>VZRV01006137.1:0-33515 GCA_013398115.1 Falcunculus frontatus
GCCGGGAGCGCGCACGGGGCCGCGCACCCAGCCCGAGCCGCGCGCGTCCCTCCGGAGCCACCGGGGACAAACCTCCCCCAAACTGATGAGCCTTCTCACTGCTCAGCACTGAAACCGAGCTCGGGAAATAAATTTAACAGCAGCGACTGCCGCGGTGATAACTCGGAGGGAGCTTTGTTTTAAATCTGAAGGAGAACTGAAAGCTGCCTTGTCGAGATTTGTTCCGTGTATCCACAGCGTCGATCTAAAAAGCAGCTATTTCATTTTTCTGCAATATTTTACGCTTTGGCGTAATAAGAAGCGGTCGCTGTAACAGATAACACAAGTTCAAGTCCAAAACCTGGGTGGAAAGCTCTTACAAAGAATTACAAATGAATTAGTGCGTAGCCATCTCAAAAATCAATAAAATCGATCTCCCCGGTGCTTGCATCACCTAGATTGTAACAGATGTTTGCCTGGCGTTGGTGGGGCTGGGTGTGGTGGCAGTTGTTGGGCTGGTGCGGTGCCTGGGAGTTTGGTGATTAATGCAAGTGCGAGGAACCTGTGACACGTGAAGGATGCGTTCCCAACAGCCCGGGCAGCAGTGGAACGGCTGCAACAGCTGGGGAGTGACAAATCATTAATTCCACACAAGCAACACCGCTTCCAGGATCTCTGTGCATTGCAGGAGGGATAAAGCAGCAGATAAGTTAATTAATATATCCTACTAATTTCCCTTCTCTTTGCTTTTTTAATAATGTTGCGGTTCAGTGTTTTTCAGAGAAATTTACGCTGTGAGTTTTCCTTTCCAAATCCGTGGTAATTGGATGAATATCAGGAAGCCAGCAGCCAAAGGAGAGTTAGAGAGTATCTCCAGTGAGAAGATGGCAAGGGGCTTGGAAAATCCATCCTGACCAAATCTGCTTTGGGCCTTTTCTGCTGAAGTGAGGTTTTGGCACACATCTGCTGTGCATTGTTACAAAAGCTGATGTGCTGGAGTAAGAAATAACACAGGTCACTGAGTGCAGTGGCAGATGGATTACAGATATTGTGTGCCCCGAGAGGCAAGAGGCTGATGTGCTCTTGGTAATCAAAAAGTAAGTTTTGGAGTGAGATGCACAAGTAAGAACTGGTAAACATATACACATAAGGCTGAAAAATATTTCGTTGCTCAGACAGCACCTCGTAATGATTTTTATTCATTTTTTAACCTATTTTAGGAAAATCTTCTTCCTCTCCAGGAGCAGGAGGGACTTGCTCAGACCTGGGGTGCCGTGCTGCTCTCTTGGCTGGAGGATACCACAGAGGGACCCAGTGCAAGGGTCCCCACACCCCCTCAGGGCTCCCCTGCTGCACTCCAGGGCTTGTTTTGGAAGGGTCCCAGAGCCTCTTGATCTCTCTTGACCAACGTTTGGTCCCTGAGGTTTGTGTCTTTCACACCAGAGCAAAGAAATGAGAGTTCTGGTTTGCTGCTCGTGTCAGTGCTGCTTTTCCTGCACAGCAGCAGAAGTGCTCAGAGCTGGCATCTCCTGCATCTCAGGAGGTTCTGGCAAAACTATTAGAGAACAGAGCTGGTCACAAAGGAGGCTTCTGTCTTTTGGGTCCTCTTTGGTCCTGAAATTCTCACTGGATCTTGAAAATTTCAGAGCACAGTATTTGCATTTGGGGAATTGGGTGTTCCCTGCGTTGTGAATATACCTGGTGAAATATTAATACACAGAGTAACCCACACTTGAGCTTTTTTAAAATGGAAATGATCCCTGTGCTGGAAAGTGATCCATTTTGCAACATTACAGCCTTTTCTGGCTCAAACCCTCCTTACAGCACACTCAGGGTTTTTAGCCTTCATTGATATTAAAGTGCAATTGGCTCATGAATGCATTGGGCTCCTTCTGGTTTGGGTTTTATGGATAGAAAATGTTTGCTTTAGCAGCAGATTGGGTGCCAGCATTTCACAGAGTAAACCAGTCTCCTCAAAGCCCACTCAGCTCCAAAAAAGTGACCAACTCCTCGAAAATTGCCATAAATTAGTTTAATTATTGCAAAGCCACTTTCAGCACCGTTGCAGTGAGATCAGCTAAATAACCAGAAAATCACTTGGCCTTTTGTGAGTGTGTCAGGAGCTCAGTGAAAACTGAGGTTTTGATCAGTTGTGCTGTTAAATCACTTTGGATGCTGATTTAAAAGGGCATGGTGCTGAAAACCACAGCTGGCACGAGGATATTTTCTAGATTAGATGATGGATTGTATTTTGGAGCTGTGTTGTGCAAACTGGGCACAAAAGTTGCTCTTGACTTCATTCTCATTTCATCGCCTTTTCCAGACTCACTGATCTTGATGCAAAGCAAATGGGCAGACTCCAAAAATGGTTTTAAATCCCTCCTGAACTTCATGAACACAACCTAGATAATGCAATTCCTATTTCAGGAGAAGGAATAGACTTTCTGGAACACCATATAAACAGTGACAGTGATTGATCAGTTTCAATGAATGGCTTTTTTCTTGCCCGTGTCAGTTTTATTCCCGCACGTTTGCAATTGTTCAGGATTCTTCAGAGCCCTGCTCTAAGAACGAGGCCAGCTGGAAATGTAACTTTTTGATTTTTCCACTTCTTGGAGACCACTGTTTAAACATCTCAGAGCCCAAAGGAAATGTCTGCTCTGTCACAGTCTGATGACGAAATTCAAGTCTTGTGATATCTGGTTGAAGCATGCACAGGCTTTTATTGCTTCCTGTCAGTGCTCAGGGAAGTGATTGAGATATTAGAAAGCAGGGACAGTGTGGAAAGTGAGGCTCAGTTTTAGTCAGAGGGGGCTGTAGATTTGAGAGCAGAGCTGCCAGCCTGAGCTGATGCTCAGAGGTGAGGCAGAAATGTGGCTGAAGGCCAGGTTTAGGTATGAACTGCCTGAAGTTGGGTCTTAACTCCTGTGCTCAGTGGCAGGCCAAGAACAAGTATAAATTTTCCTGAATCTACTATTTCTGACACAAACTGATCAATTCTGTGAGGACCAGACCCAAACACCCACAAATACTCCCTTTTCACAAGTCTTTCTTGTGAGGAAAGGAACAGAAGCATTCATTTTCCTCTACTTCCACAACTAAAATCCCATTTCAGAAGAAATTTTGGCAGCCCAGCCACAGTAACTTTAACTTGGGCTGGCTTAAAGTGATGGGTGCAAACTCATTGCTTAGAGGGAAGAAGAGAAAACCCCCAAAACTCTCCTGCTGGGTCCATCCAGTGGCCAATATAATTTAGTATTCCATCTCTAATGGCAATAGGAGAGGATAAAAAAATATATATATCTATTTTAGTATTTTAATTAACTATTTGACATAGTTAATTTTGTTAATCATGGTGCTTTGGTGTAGTACTCAAAACACAGGCTCCCGATTAATGAGACTTTTCAATTTTCTGAGGTTTTCTACTTTTCTCTTCGGACTTCTACAGAATGGACAAAATTCTGGTTTGAGAATGCCAAAATCACAGGGGAAAAAAATTTAAAAAAAAAAAAAAAGGACTAATGAATCACCAGAATTACCAGGAATCTTTGCTCTCCCAATTCCACTTGGGTTCCAAACTGGAGTCTCCCGTGCTGTGCTGCACTGATTTGCAGCAGTGAGCCCGCAACTCACCGGGGAGCAGCTGCCGAGCCCCGCACACCGATTTCCTACCGCTGCTGCCGAGCAAACACCTGGATTGGGATGGCAGCAGGGACCTGGAGGGGAATGGAAGCTGCAGAGCCGCTCCCGAGAGCTGAAACACCTCGGGGCTCCCCGTTTTGGGGCGTTTTTAGGAGAAAGCGCCGGGGAAGGGGAAGGTTTTCCATGTCCCGAGCGGAAAGCAGATGGAAACAAATTCCTCTGGATTGCTGAGTCACCCCGGCACCGGAGCCAGGAGCTGATGCAATGCTGCCTTTATCACCGGAAGATCTCCGGGTAATCACAGCCACACCTCTTGTTTCAATAGCTCTCTGAAGGGCTCTCCGCTCCCCAGACCCAACCCAGCGCGCACCAAGCGCATCTCGCTTCCCCTGTCCCAATCGCCAAGAATAAAGGTTTAAAAAGTTGAAAAGCTGAAGGGGAAGGTGCCTGAGGAAATGTCGGTATTTTGCCGCTGATCTGTGCACAGAAATCCAGAGCGAAAGCGCTTCTAAGTATGGGAAACTGTTCTGATATCTGGATGTGGGTGTAATTCTTGACGCTTCAGACAGCACAAAGTGATCTGGTTTTTAATTGTAGCAGAAATGATTTAAGCTTTAAGTGAGTGTAAAACGACAAATTCTCCATTTTCGGTCACTCCTCTAATTTTGTCCACAACATCAGATTGTATCCTTTTAATTAAGTCATTTCTGTGTGTGACTAAGTAATTAATGTTTTGTTACCAGTGGAATGAGGAGCAACGATGCTGCTTCATTTACTTTGTGATCAGCATGATCAAGGAGAGAAGAAACTCTCCTAAGAATGTTAAGCTTAACCTGATAAGAATTGTGATAAAAATTGTTCTAATTTCTGCATCAAAAAAACCCCCAAAGAAACTCAGTGCTAGCGAAATCTTAAGCTGGCATTGAAGTTGGCTATAACATTAATGTAAATGAAAAATTACATATTCAAGAGAGTTGAGGGAAGTGGGAGATCAATTTATTGCTTGTTTTACTTTAGAAGCTCTCCAGTTTAAAAATAATTGATATTCCTTCATCCACACCCTTCTGCCATAATTATGTGAAGAATCTGGATTATGCTTCCGACTCGATTTAACTGTTTCATAATAAGTCACAAGCATACCTTGCCTACTTGATGATATTCCTTTAAGGTTGTGCCAGTCTTTCCATTATTAAATCATGTTTGGTGTTATGTACTGGTGGCTTAAAAAAAAAAAATTCATTTCAAGCTCGAACTTGCCACGCATTCTCAGTTAGCCATTTGTGTGAGGGAGCACAACCCCATCACTGTTTAGCAGCTTAACACGTTATTTTTCAGCTTAATGGAAATTTTGGCCTTTTTAAAATGTTCATTAATGAGATCTTCAGTGTGTTAATTGGGAGAATAAGCTGAAAAATAAGGAAGAGCTGTATTTTGTGAATATAATCTGCGTGCTGCCCCCATCATAAATCTGAACCCCCCATAGAAAATCTGACTTTTGGTTTTAAATCTGCAAGTTTTAAACAGAGAAGTTCAGATAAAATTACAGTTACAGGAGCTCCAGGTATCCCCTCTCCTACCATGGACTTGTTGCTTTATCTAAACCTCAGAATCAGATGAGAATTGAAGACATTTGTGCATCTGCTGGAATGTTTTTAGGTGCAGATTTTCCACACACATCCCACAGGAACACACAGGGATTTTGCAATCAGCATCATTCACCAGTCTATAGGAATTCTGTGTGAAAAACAAAGCTTTGTGTTTTGTAGAACAGGGTAGAACTTTTAAAGAGTGGAATTCGTGTTCCAGAAGAGTTAAAAAATAAACTCTTAAGTCCTTTATGTGTCACTGGATAGAGTTCAGTGCCCTTGCTGCCAAGTTTTTTGCACGATGTGCTGAAGGGCAGAAAGAAATGTTGATTTGAAATATCTCCACCTCAAGAGGATGCAGCAAAACACCTCTGAAAGAAGAGCAAAAATCCCCTTCCTGGCTTTGGCCTGAGGAACAAGAGTCCAAGTGACTTTAACCATCGCCAGGGTGCTGCTGCTGGCTCTACCAACACCCATTTTTGTGTCTTCAGTCTCAAACCTGACCTGCTCTGGAGTCCTTGGACATAATTATATGTCAGTCCCCATTCGTCAGAACTGAATTCAGACTGAATTCAGCTTTTATTCAGTCAGCTTTTGTTATCTGCTATTTGTAAGGAGAACTGAGGCCAATTAAGCCTCCAGTTTGTTGGGTTTTCTTTTCATTTTAGTTTTTTGTTTGTTTGTTTGTCTGTTTTGGTTAAGGTTTTTTTTTGGCTGGGGGGAAGCTTTTTTTGGGGGTTGATTTTTTTTCTTTGTTTTGTTTTTTTTTGTTTGTTTGTTTGTTTGTTTGTTTGTGGCTTTTTTTTTAACCCAATTTTAGGCTTTTGCTGTAGTCAGAGAGAGGTAGGCTAAGAAATGCATCCTAAAACCTCCTTGGTAGGGACATTTTGTGTAGCTGTGTGTTGTGACCACCCCTCCCATCCACCCTCGGCCCAGCTGCATCCTGTGCTAACATTTAATGCTGTGTGGGGTTGCCAAGTGGTCTCTTCTCCAAAGACTTCCTAGGCTGAGCTCTGCTATCTCCCACATCAGGGAGACGCATTCTGATGTGGCTGGAGACTCTAGACAGTTAAATTCACAGAAATCCACTGAAGGCAGTTTGCTTTTCACAAGTTGCTGAGGGCAAAATTTGGCTTTTTGCAGTTTGAGGGTGGGCTGTTTAAGCTGAGCAAGTTTCAGCTTGTTCCATTGTAATTTAACAATATATTTTCCCCTTGCTCGCTGTGTTCCTCCCAAGGGATGCTTGCACCTCCTTGATGCATGAAAGGATGCCTGTATTTAATGTACATATTAAATAAGTCTGTAAATTCTCACATAATTTTACATTTAAAAGTCCCATTTGAGGGGTGTGTGTGTATATAATTTTGTGAGATGCATGTGTAGAAATAAACCAGTCTTTGCTCTTCCCTTTTGTACCTCCTCGAGACATGTAATCTACAAAGCAGGAGAGCTGCATGATAAAATGTGCCAGAGTGGAATGCATAATTATTCCAGAGGAGGGTAAGTCAGTTCAGAACTTGTACTGACATTCTTAAGGGCAGCAGGAGTCTTCTTGCCATGAAATTACATCAGCTCCCCGTGGCCCAGAGTCAAGGCTCACGCTTTCCCTTTCTAGTAAAAAAAGGTGTGAAAAATGCTAATGCCTTCAGAAATGTACCCTAGAACAAAGCTGAGGAAAGGAATATTTACTGTAGAGTGGTGCTCACCTGGAAGTGAACCTCGCTTTAAGGGGAGAAGAGATTGAGCCGTGGTGCTTTCGAAACAACCATTTGCAACTTTTCTGATAGATTAAGTCATGACTTGCAAACAGACAAAAACCATCTAAATAAGAAAAAGAATGCTTCCTTGATCCTAGTTCAGAGACATTCCCACAGCAGGTGGGGCAGAGGCCTTTAAATTACAGGTCTCCTCCGTACACCCAAATTTGTTCCAGCTCCAGCAGGTGATGAGCAAAGCCCTTTCCACGCTGGATGCAGACAGCAACTCCCACTTCCAGGGGTGTTAAAAGATGAGTGTGTGACTGGGATCGTGTGGTAACAACAACAGAGGTGGAATCCATTCCGTGTGGGAACACCCCCCCAGCTCCCCAGGAGCTGTGAGCTGAAGCCTCCAGCCCTTCCCTGCCAGCTAATTTATTGAAATTGTCACCAGGACAAACACAACGGCAGCAGCTCAGCACAGCTCCAAATTACCATCATTTCTAGGCAGCAATTAGCCCTGGTTCAGCTGGTGGGTAGGGAGTGACTAATTTCCTTTTCCCCACGAGGAGAGGGGAGGAAAGGAACATTTCCTTTCTCCTGAGCTGAAAATCTGGCCCTCGGAGCTGTTTGGTGGATCTATTGTGTGAGGCAAATCTCCCGTGGACCGGGAGCTGATGTGTCACCCTGGCAGCACCACTTTGTTTGCACACCGAATTCCAGTGGCAGGGTTTTTGTGGCACGTCCTGTTTCTTCCTGCGTGAGGCCTGAAATTAAAAAGGAATTGTATGTGGGGAAAACCTGCCTCAAGATTCCCTGTGCTTGGGGTGAAAAAGAGAGGAAAATTGGGAATAAACAGAGGCTGCAGGAGTTGGGCTTGAAGCAGCAGCCCAAAGTCCAAAGCATTCAGTGATGATAGATAAAGTCAGGATGGAAATCTCCTGTTTCAAGGGCCCATCTGCAGGATTTACATAATCCCCAGCTGCAGAGATCTGTACAGCACATCTCCAGATGCCCTGGCAGAGGTGGTGGCTCACGGCTCTCAGAGTGAGGATCCTTTGCCCCCTCTGCTTTCTTTGTGTGTTAAAACTACTCCTGATTTCAGAGGAGGAGGCATTTTAGGAGAGAGGCTGCGAGATGCTCACTTTTTATTACAGCAGGTGTGAATTAAATAAATGTCTCCTTCTCTCACACTTTGATTACCTGAAAAAGTTTTGCCCCGATATCTCCAATCCCCACAAAAGGAGACTTCATGGTCAGAATTTATGTGAAACACCTGAGGGGCAGGGGAAAAGAAGCATCAGCATTTTGCTTTTCCTTAAAACAGGACTGCTGTTCCAACACCATGAATTGTTTGGGGGATCCCCTTGACTGTTGTGAGTGACAGGAAAATGAAGCCCCCTCTTTAGGCTCTGCTGCAGCCTCCAAAGGGCACAAGGCACACTGATGAAGCACAGCTCTTGTTAATTTTAATTTCAGCACTATCCAGAGCTTCTTCAGCACTGCAGACACCCTGTGAGTGATGGAGCAGATCCAGCTGGGTAATTTTAAGTCCTTTCACGACATCACCTCTGAGAAGTGCCTGTCACTCAAACATTTGTAACAGACTTCTGAGAGGTAGCTCCCAAAATAAAATATAGTTAAATACCAGCCCACACGCAGCACTTGTTTCTTTTCTTTCTCATCTGGAGAGACAACAGTTCTTTTGTATTGCCAGTGGAGGTGTTTTATAAATCTGCATGATTTTTTACCAAAAATTCATTCCTAGTGAAGAAAACAAGAGAAGAACAAGAACAGCTTTAGTTTTTTACTGCTTTCTGTAGGTGTCTTCATGATTCTGGGAAGTACAGGTCAGTGCAAGGCAGTAATAACAACTCAAAATCTTGCCTTTAGATTTAAAAAATGGTTATTCCTCAGAGATAATAAAGCCTTGAAGGAGAATTTGGTCTACTGGGAGGTTTCTTTTACCCTGTTCCCATCACTTTTATAGGACAAAGGCTGAGCCCTAAAGCCAGGGACCTTCTCCTCCATCAGACACAGCCTGTCCTGGGAAACTCCAGTGTCAGATAATGTGACATGGATCAGTCTTTAAACCCCACATCCACCCTTGGAAGTGCTGAGCAATGCCACTGCTAAATGAAGTTAAAACTTCAGGCCCAGTAAAAAAAACAAATTCTGTTCATTTCATTTTGTTTTGTTTAAATTGACCCTCTTTCTAATTTTTTCTGTTGTGATTTGTGGGTAAAAACCCCCCAAATTTGTCTCTCCTGGGCTATCTTAATGTGAAACAGGGGGATGTTGCTTCTGTTGTTCTTCTAGGTTTATTTTAAATCTAAAGAACTGACTTGATACTTAAAATATTATTTGGATTATTTCTCCTTTTTAAAAAAAGTTTGATTTTATTTTTTTCTTAATCTTGAATTAATTTTCAAGCTGCAGTAATTTAGCTACAGAGGAGTAAATCACTATTTCATGAAACTTGATGTAAAGTATCATCTCCAGGTGGAATGTTCTTCCTAGAAAAAGAGGAGGAATTAGAGAAACTGAAGAGATTTTGCAAATTTGGCTGCTTATTTGCATAACTGAATATGCATTTAGAAAACTAATCACTAATTTTAGGTACTTTTTAGGTATTTTGAATCTTTTAAGGAGGGATTTTTAAAAACATCTTCAATTTTTTTTGCTTGTTTAGAGGTGTGTGTCTAAGAAAAAGCATTTCCACATTGGAGACAGGTATTGTCATTCAGAGCTTCAATTTGTTTGTGGTGACACGTGTGACACTTCAGATGACATCTCATTAAATTGCTCCGAGTCCAAAATCACTTCTAGCTACTTTGGGTATGGAAAAATAACCTCAAAATTTGCGGGTGGTTCTTTGTTTGCAGCCCTGTCTTGCTGAACAGCTTTGCCTCTCCAGGGGAGCAGAAAGGCAGAGCACAATTAAGTCTGTTCTTCGTCCAGGCTGGAATAATGACAAGGGACAGGACCCAGGGAGCAGCTGGAGGTGTTCCAGGGGAGGTCTGCGATGGAGATAAGGAAAAGGTTCTTCCCCCAGAGGGTGCTGGGCACTGCCCAGGCTCCCCAGGGAATGGGCGCAGCCCCGAGGCTGCCAGAGCTCCAGGGGTGGTTGGACAGCACTGCCAGGGATGCCCAGGGTGGGATTTTGGGGTGTCTGTGCAGGGACAGGAGCTGGATCCATGATCCCTGTGGGTCCCTTCTAGCTCAGGATATTCTGGGACTCTGTGTCACAAAGGATGAGACAGCCGAGTGTCCAGGCAGAAAAGGAAACTCAGCCCCAACCATCGGCAACCTGTGCCCCTTTTGGATGTCCCTGTCCATCCTGCCCAGGCCTCCCACACATCCCACCTCAGCCCTGTGGGTCCTGGCTACTGACACATCCAGCCCCCTGCATCCCTGCTGTTGATGGACAACAGGAAATTAATTGGTAGCGTTCAGCCAAAGAATGGCAAGAGCCCTGTCAGTGCCCAGACAACTGCAGGGCCTTTCCCGATTCCGTAAAAAGGAGCTCCCCTGTACGTGATCCGCTCATTGAGCCAGCGCTGGCTCGGAGAAGGGGCTTTGTTTTTGCGAGGTAGGAAGTATGCAAAGCACACACGATGTTTACAAAGTACCTCCGTGCTATTTAGACTAATTTTTACTGGAGAGTCAGTGGTTGTTTCAAAGCTGGATTAGTCACTTCGACCATAATTACAATCTCTTCAAATCTGCTTCAGAGTTTTGAATTGGCTTCAGGCCTAATGGTCAGAGAATGGCTCCATCTCAATCTCAAGACTAAACTTGATTAGTAGCTCTTGTAGCTTTTATTGTAGCTTTATTTATCTTGTAGCTTTTTCCTGATTTTTAAGTGAAGAACTAAAGATGTAGTCTTCACTTTTTAAGTGAAGACTAAAGATGCAGCGCACAGAAACCTGTGGCACCATGAGCTGCCTCTGCATGGAAAGGCACAAATGAAGAACAGCCCTTGCACTCCCAGGCTGGGATCTCACAGAGATGACCCCCCCCAGACACCCATATTCCCACTGGAATTCCCTCCACACCATCCCATGGCTGCTCAAACCTCGCACACGGCGTCGAACCACAACCCCTTGGAGAGGCGCGGCAAAAACGGACAATCAAAGCTTGAACAGCCCTCCATAAAACCTCTTTTTTTTTTCCTGATTCTGCTTCAGAGGTGTGTTAGGGGTTGCTCAGAGATGCCTTGGCCAAGAGGCAGAGCCCGGGGAGAGGGAGCGTGCAGCAGCTTGTGTGTGACGCTCCTTGGCGCGCTCGCGGAGCGCTGGCACCGCGGGGAGGCAGCGCGTTCTGCACGCTGTGTGGGAGGAAACACCAGGCAGCTCCGATTGCATCATCTCCCCGGCTTTTTTTTTTTTTTTCCTCCCCTTTTCTTTCTTTTCTGTCTTCCAGATGGTAAAACAAAGGCTGTAGTGAAACCCGTTTTCTCCCAGGAAGAGGTGGGAGGGAATTTTATATGAGCAAGAAACTTTGCCTCGAGTCGAAATCTGGGGCCTGGACTAATGAAGTACCTGTAATTCATATTGTGCTAAATATTGCTGAAACCAGGCATGTACTAATCATGAACTGTGCCAAACTATGCATAATTACTATGCTTTCTCTGTAGCAGTAATTAATTTGCGTTAGCAACTTTGATTAATCTTTCTAATCTAAAAGTAAAGTGCTTCTCAGACATGAAAGGCTCTCCAAGTGCTCAAGGTTGTTGTTGCAGCCTCGTGGAGGGTGTTTCAATCCAGCGGGGGGCGGGAAGGGGACGAAGCTTAAAAAAAAATCAAAGTCTAGCTGATATTTATGAACTAATAACTAATAAAAACAGTTACAGCGTTCTGTTTTGCCACAGAATTCATCAGCTAAGCTACAGGCTTCTGTCCACAGTGCGTTCCTCCTGAAAGAAAAGAGAATTGTCAGTCAGAGAGCTCCTCCAAGGGCTGTTCCAGAGATGAGGGGCTGAGATTCCATCTCACACAGGGCAGCGATTCACCGTTCCCATTGCCGCAGTGCAAACTCACCCAGAAATTCATTCTGCTCTTTACCTAAGGCCTTGTTCTGGCCAGGGTCCTTCAGCTCTGCTCCCAGCCCAGTCCTGGTGGTCAGTCCCACAAGGGCCAGTTGGGCTTCCAGGGCACTGGGAGCTGCCCACGTTGCAGGAAAAACGTGTGCTGAGATCCCAGAGTGAGCCCGGTGACAGACAGAGCCACCAGGTGCTCCTGTGTGAGCTCACTTCTGACACCTCTGCACATTAAACTTTCCACACTCCACTGCCAACCCCCCGGGCTCTGCACCCGCAGGAACTCAAGGGTGCTGAAAGGATTTGTGTCATCAAAAGGTGCTCGTGATTTACCCAGGCTCCATAAACTACCACATCTCCGAGAGCTAAAATTTCTGAGGCAGACAGAGGTGTCTCTGCAAACCCACCACAAATCCCAGCAGGTTTTTAAGTGACCACGGTGTTGCTCTTTTTCTCCCTCAGCCGTGTGAATATTACAGTTATTTTTTCTTGTTTCCTCTGTTAGCACTGTGTCCTGGCAAGGATTGCATGGGATTCGTGATAAGAAATTCAGAATGACATGAAAATCGTTTGGAAATGGATGATCTAGAGATTACTAACAAGCTTCACTTTGATTCAGATAACTTTTGTTAAAAACCGCTGCTACTGCCTCAAAGTCTGGGATCAATTCTGTTTGCACAAGCCAGAGAAATATTTTTAAGAGACGTAACTCAGTAGAAAATGTAAATGTGATTCCTACAATTTATGGAGGTTATTTTACAATGCTGATTCGACAAAGGAATTCATTGTGATAGTTTATTTTCTTACAGCTGTAGTTTGTGTCCAAATATTTTATAATCATAAAGTTACCCTCTTGATATCAGTCAAAATAGACAATATATATTGATGTCGAAACAAGCTTTGTAGAAGACATTTTTTAAATCAGGCATGGGACTTTACATTTATTAGAAGGTGTTCACAAAAATAAGGGTAACATCATGCATATTCTTTGCAACTAAACCCAGTTGTGGTTACAGTTTGGAAATAAATCATTTAAATAGACATATGGAGATACAGTAGTACATATACACTCTATTTATGACATTTAGTGTACTGATAACTCCCAGCAATACATCAGAAGTCCACAACCAGCTGATGGAAGGGTTGGATAAGGAGGAAGAAACTGCTTCAATTTCTCACGTTATTTATGTGGCTTGACAAGGATGTCAGTGTGAATGGCCTCCTGAATCTGGGAGGCAAGAACAAGTCAAGACTATACTTCTGCAGTACAAAACATTTACACACGAAATACACATGCATTGCAATGCATTGGAAATGGGCAAAGCGAGGAGAGACCCATTCCTCAACGCTTTATTAACACAATTCTACAAAGGAGTCTCAAATAGGATTATATACTTCAGTCACAGTAAGGCCACAATATTACAATGGATAAGGACCTTGGAATTGGACATTCTGTGGGAGCAATGGAACCCTTCCTTCTTTACAGATGTTTTTACACGTTCCTGGGTGGGATCTCACTCACCAAAGTCCTGCTGCTCTTTCTTGGTGTTCCTGGAGGTTTAACATATTGCTTGGTACAACAGTGAGCACAGTAGAGAAGGGTACTGGCACAGGGAGAACAAAACCTATGGGACATTCACGGCGGTGTCAGACTATCTCAGGTGTACGTGAAGCTGGCTAATCAGAAAACAGACTAGCAAAGGATTTCCTCAAGTTCCGGATGGTCTCGGCTTTGGCCTCGTCCTCGTTCACAGACGACCGGAAGAAGGAGGACTCCGTGAAGCTGAAGGCGTTGGTCAGGGACTGCGACTTGCTGCAAGACACAAACACAACGGGTTCTGCATGGTCACACCGGCCCCCAGCCTCCACCCCTGAGCACTTGGATCAGTGGGGAGAAGAGGGAAATTGTCCCTCTTCCACGGATAAAAACGGGCTTTCACCACCAGCAATAGAGTTATGGAGCCCACACAGTTTTGGACCCCACAGTTATGTCCCACACTGCACTTTCCTCCTGCGCCCCGACTCGAGAGTGAGACTTGAGGATAATATTTCTTTTAAGGAACACACTGGTGTTCTGTTTTCTTTCTACAGATCTGAATTGAATGATGTAAATTAGAGCTTGAGGAAAATGTGGGCCTGGCTACTAAATCCCAATCACAGCCTGACAGGGGTGATTAATAATTGTGTTTTGGGAAGGCTGCAAACAGTTATGCACAGAGTAAAATCAGGTATTTTATGAGAGTTCGAATCCTACATTGTGATGTGCTCTCCCTCTGTCTATATGTATTGAACATTGGATCCTTAACAGAAATTTAAAGGCATTTTAGATCTTTAAAAAAATACCTCAAATCAGATATATTTTTTCCTGTCTATAGGCAGTTGGTCTAGCAGTGCTACTTGGTGCTATCAAGTAACTTCTATTTAAGTTCCCAAGGGCATGAAAAACATTACAAGGAAAACAAGAAGGAAAATAGCTAAAGTTTAAAACTTTAACTTGTGACTTGTCAGATAAAATAACACCTAAAAAATAGGCTTGAATTGAAATAGAACACAGTAATGAGTTACCAGCTTTTTACAAAGACATCCCTGCACTGGGTAAAAGGAGTTTCCTGATTTCATTTTTATCTCAGTACAATAGATTTCAGTTTTGGCTCCAGTAGAACTGAAGCACTTTCCTTATTCAGATTGTCTCAGACTCCTCATGGTTTGCAGCTTCTCTCCTTCTAAACTAATAATGTACAGCAAACAGTGCTGTAGGCGTTTTAGGTTTTTCATAAATTATAGTTGTGCTAATGAGAATAGACTGATAAATGTTTGTTTGTACTCACTGAAAGAGGGAGGGTGGGAAGCAGCACTTGACTTGATTAGTAACACAATAAGTAGCCTAATTAAATATTTATTCACAGATTAATAACATGTACATACAGGTTAGGCAACAGCATGTGGGTGAATACAAAGCATACACATGCAAATAGAGTTAATCCTACAGGCAGGAGATCTGAGCCTTGGTGTGGACCTAAAACTGCTTCTGAAAGTTAGAAAAGCTGCTCTTATTATGGCTGGCATCTTAAAAACTTTCATTTCTCCTTTGTTATTTTGTTTTAAAGAGAGACTCTTCCATTTGAAGAAGAGAAAAATGAATTAAATGTGAACAAAGAATTAAAGGGAGAAAGCTGGGCAGCAGCATGTGGCAGAGTCTTTCTGTAACTGTTCTTAACTGCTTTTCTTCAACGTCACAAGCTGTCAAGTTAAGTTTCAAACCATAAACTAGTTTCCATCTTGCTTAAAAAAATCCACCTCTCTATTCTCTATGTGTATTTAGATGATGGATGAATCAATTTGAGGTTTACGGTCAAAAAACAGAATAAAGAAATACATTGTCCCAGGGAGGCATGGTAAATATTGTCCTCTTTGCACATCGTCATCCAGCATATCTTTGGCACTGAATTGGGCTCAGGGGAGCACCCAGGGGTGTTTCCCACTGGTGTTAGCACAGGAGTGGGTGGAACAAGGGGTTCTGTGCTCCTTGGAGGAGACAAAGACTCCATGCAGGTCTTTGTACATACCAGACTAAGGAGAAGCATCTGAGATTCTCCTGGCAATAGCTGAGGCAGGGCTGCTGTGCTGGAAAACTGCAAACCTCTGCTGATGCCTTCCCTGAGATTTCTATTGGTGGGGTTTGAGCTTTGAGCAGGGACCCCTTCCATATTCCTTACCAGATGCAGGTAAATCAGTAAGGAATCTCCCAGAAGTGGGACAACCACTGTTTTTTGGAGTTTTGTGCGACCTTCTGTGGGCAGGGCTTGAGCACATCCCTTGCACAACCGAGGGCAGCACAAAGAACCAATTTGGCAGCCACTGTCCAACATTATCCAGCCTGGATTGTGCCTGAGATAGGCCTTTGGAAACGGGATCTGTTGTCTCAGTGACTGCAAGGTTAAAAGTTGAACTAGATAAGACTTCCTCTTGGAGGGCAGGCTGACAGCACACCCAGCCCGTGAGTCAGTGGCACCAAAAGGAGGAAACAAAGACAAGAAAGATGATGCTTTTTCAGACCAGGCCGGGACAGAAATTGCACAACGGACAGATGAAATTTTGTGCAGCTCTTAGGACAGAACTCATGCTAGTAGCTTACTTCACTCCATTAACAGAGATGAAGCATTTCGAACTATTTCACCTCATTTTAAACAAGGGAACAACACATACACCTTCCCCCCTGACTTTTAGACCAACCCCCAAATCCCAGTCACGCAAAACCCGTGCCGTGAGGAGAAAAAAATGAGGAACGGATAAAGCGACTCTTACTTAAGCTGCGGATGAGACTGAGGCTTCTGCTGTGGCGCAGGCTGTGGCTCTGGCTGGGGCTGTGGCTGTGGCTCTGCTTCCTTTGATAACCTGGAGCTGGGAGGACCTTGGGCTTGGGGCCGTGGCTGCTGGGTGGTGGGTCCGGGTGGCCGCTGGGGCTGCGAGGCTGCGGGCTTTGCTGCCTGCCCCGCGGGGAACACGCGCTGGGGCTGCAATGGCTCCTGGCTTTGGGATTGCATTCCTTGGGGTTGCACTGGGCCCCCTAGGTTCAGTACAAGAAAAACTTCATCATGTTATCGTTGCAAAGAGGCTTCATTTAGACTTCATACCCAACACTTTAAAATCATCCTCCAACGTGATTTAACGCTACTTTCGAGGCAAAAGTCTAACGCGCGTGGGCTGAGCCTGCATGGAGGCAAGAGCACTATTCACACCTGGTACATTAGGAACTTGCTTGGAGCCCCTATGAATCAGCCTTAAAATTGCTAAATAGCACCCAATTTATCCCAGGTACTGACTTTAAACCAAATCAGCGGAGTTACCCCCAGAATAGTTTTGGCCCAAGGCAAGGCGAGGCTGTGAGATAACTGAACACAGCAGTAATATCTATTTCAGCAAGACATTCGCTATTTTCTGTGGAGTTATTGCAGTTTTCTTCCTCCAAAGTCTTAAAATCATTTCTGTAACACTCCTCTAAGATTCACTCTTACAGCGGTAAAACAACTTCATGCTGAAATTTTCTGGCTAATTGAAAGTATTTTCATAACTTACTTAACCCCTTAGTGAGATATGTCAAGAACATTACAAGAAACACAAAGAAAGTCGCTACTAATTCTTTACCAGGATGATCTTTCACTGAGAAGGCACTTTACTGGCAAACTACTGCGTGAAGTGTGAAACTACAACGTGCAGGAGACACTCAGGCTGTGAAGTCCATGGCTGAAAGATGCTACAGCATCATCCTGGGGGTTTTTTTCCTGCTTTCTGACTGAAATAGTGCTGTGTCAGACATCAGGGCTTGCTGCTTTTATCTCAGCTCCCAGGTCTGACTGGGGTTTTCTGGACTGATGTTTGTTATAACCGAATTTTAACTCTTGCACATGAAAATGCGCCCAGAACATCTGACTTCAGAGGAGAAAGGATGGGGGGAAATTCTGAGTATTTGCTTGTATAGTGCTTCACTCAGGCTAAGAGCTGTTGTAAATATCACAGAACACAGCTGAGCTAGACCTTCTGGATACCTGGGAACTTTTAGTCTTGCATAGATATTTAGTGCAAGTAAAACACTTCATCTGCTCAGGTCTCTAAAAGAAACCCTTCGTATCTGGATGTACTGCTGCAATACGCGTTTTTTTTCTGGTTTTAAATTGCTTTTATAGTTAACTTTCCCCTTACTGCATGAGGTTCCAGTGTGTGTGTGTGTGAGGACAGCATGTGCTAATGCCTCAGTAAGTTTTAACACAGTTGTAGCAGCGTGTCGTGGTGTAGAAAGATAAATAGCACGTACTGAATGTTAAGGAATGTGCCTTCATTGTTTATTAATTTGAACCACTTTTGTAGGAAATATTTGAAGGTGATAACATGGTCTTGCAACATCTTAATAAGGAGCATTTTCTTATTAGTCTCCTTTCAGTCAGTATTGAAAACCAGAAAGGTTTCTTTCCCCCACTTGTACGTACAGGCTTGAATGCCAGAAACTTTACACTGAAGACAGATATAACTTTCTTTTATTGCACATTAAGCTGTACAAGAGATTTCACATAAAAGATATACTGCTGTCACATTTCCAGCGTTTGCTCACTTTCTTGCAGCTGGGTTGTACAAAAGGCAACAATCATGAAAGAAACTTTTACCAAAAATAACTCAACAGAACTGAACATTAAGCCTACACTGTAAAACATCTGTTCCCTGTTACCCACAATATTGCACCTAAGCATGCTGACATGCAGAGAGACATCTTGGCTTGTTTCTTGGCTGTGGGATGTAGGAATTGTGTGTGCCCCTGCGAATCCTTCCCAGGGAACAGGCTGGAATCCTGTCTGAGACACCCAGGTCTTCCGCGCACACACAACGCACAAATGTCGTGTGAAAAGCACTTGTGAATACTGGCACTACTCCATGCAAAAAAATACCAACTGCTTGCAAGGAAAATCGGTCATCAGATTCAGTTCTCCACCCCAGGGCAGTATGGTTTGTTCACTTCTAGGGTGTCTGGAGGTAAGGATGTGTGAACCTGATTTCTAGGTGGAATTTCCTTAACAGAGAACGAAAATAGCCAATGCCATCGTTGGAATGATCACTGACCCAGACAAATGCTGATCACTAAAGCAAAATATTCATGTAATTTACTGATAGGTAGTAAACAGTAGCACTTACCACAAACATTTAAATAGCTAATAATGCATACCTTAATTCTCATCTTACCAGCCAGCTCGTACGAATAAAAGAAACACTAAGAATGATGAGACTCACTGATAACTTTTTCCAGTGTTTGTAGGGAAAACAGACGTAGAACATCGGGCTGTTTTCCCTTTAAACATAATTGTTTGCACTAAACTAATGGCCACTACTCATCTTTGTACATATTCAAGATGAAAATTATAGTTTTGTGGCTCGCTTGCAACTAAGCTTTCTGGTATGCCAGCAGTGTGCAGCTCGTGATTCTAGGCTAGATTTCTCACAGCAGATTAACTGCCTGCCTGTGGAGCTCTCACAACATCACATCAGAAATCGCTCGTGTAAAAATCACAAAGAATTTACCTACAGAAAATCTAGCAGTTGTCGGGCATCTCAAGTCCTTTTGCATGTTTGATGTCAAAGCAGTTCTTATAAACCCTATTTATGTGGATAACGTCGGGACTGGATTTTCTTTACAGCTCTCTGGATACTTGTAGGTGTAAAATAGGAGACCTGAGTTGGTAAAGAAAACCACTGACATTTTTGTCTTGCATTTTCTAACCCAGGATCCTCAGCTGGTTAAAGGTACCTTGGTCTGCCATCCCCTCACTTCTCAGAGTTTGAAATGAAATGAGCTCTTACAGGAAGTTTAACAGTCCTTGAGGTACTTCTCACCAAATACCCTGGGATTTAAATCTTAGGTAAGTATAAGATTTTTTGAAAGTATTTGCATTAGTTTTCATTAAAAATCTCCATAGATTACTAATTCAGAATGACAACAAAAGGTACTACTTAATTGAAATAGGATACATTAAATACTCACACTTTCACTGAGATATTGCACATAGGTGGCCCATTTACATAGCTTTGTAGCTAATAATTTAATGCAGAATTACTAAAAATATGAATACCAGTATGTAAAATAGAAGATATTTTAAATATTCCTTGGGAAGAACTGTATTTTATGGAGTCACTGAAAAATAGCAGACTTCCACTCGCATATAGGTAAAACTCAAAAGGTTAATAAACTTTATAAAATTATAAATAAAACGCCTCACTAGCAAATCCTAATCTAGACTTTTAAAAATATATCTGGATCACCTACCTATTGGTCATGCACACGCACAGAAAAATAAAGGCTATGAGTACAGTGTGCACACACTCACAGAGTAAGCAAAGGGACGGGGCTTTGCACCTCGGGGGAATTTTACTGAACGATATCGAATACTCCAAAAATACTGTCTAACCATCCATGATGTACAGTGGCACTGGGCTCTAGAGAGGCACATTCTTTGTACACTGTTGACAGCAGCCCTGCGGTCACAAGTTTTACAGAGGAAGGTTGGAAAGCATTACACGCACAGACAGGAACAAGGAAACAACCAGACGGGAGAGTTGACACTGCATAGAAAAAACACAGTCCAGGTCAGCACTGAAACAATGGCAAATCGAACAAAACTGGGATGGTTGCATTAAGATTGTTTGTTTCTTTTCTTTCGATTTGTTTTTTTTTTTTTTTTCTCTCTTTTCATTTTTTGCTTTAACCCTTGCTTTTGGTCTCAATTATCTAAGTAGCCTGGACTTGTTTTGGTCCTACTGCAACGCCATTACAGTCGAGAATGTACTGTAAACAACCTTGAGGTGGTGGTCGCTGAGGTGGGATTTTGTTTGGCTCTGGCTCCTTTAGTGATCCACTCTGGAAAATACATTTGAAGAGAAAAAAAAAAAAAAAAAAAAAAATTAGTTTTGCTCGGTTCCAATTTTCCACTAATTTGTCTGTATTTTCATTAGAAAACTCTTTATTGGTGGGGCTGAACATATACTTTAAATTTATTCCAGATACCATGTTTTAATTTCGTTGCTGCCTGACATGATATATGAATCCTGGGCTAGTGCAAAGCTGAGCTCTTATAAAAACTGTTTTCCCTTTGCAGCATGTGATCAGGATGCAGGGAGTGCCTTCCCAAACTTCACCTCCACTTGGGGAAGGACTTTATCCTCAGTTCCCAGCACGAGGAACCATTTTTTTGTATCTCAATGCTTCTGCTCTCTTTTTTTTTTTAGACTGAATAGGAAATGGATTTCAACAGATACCTTTATGTAACTTAAGAAATAATTTCTTTTAAACTCTGTTCACTTGTACCCAGAAGCGTTTGCACAGCAGGAGCTTTGCCAGTGACAGTTTCACTTTGATTTGCTGGCTGTAAGTGGGGAGGGAGATGGGCTGCTCCAGCTTCTCTGTTTTGCTGAGCAAAATGAAAGAAGAAAGCAAAAACCACAGACAAATAATAAAAATAACTGAAATTACTTCATGCTTCTCCATCTGACATGTTATTAGAAACACATGTCATACTTCACTTTTCAAAACAGGAGGTTTATTTGGCAGCATCCTTTTCACATGGATACTTGTGAAAGGAAAAGATGGGCCTGAATCAAAACCTTGGACCAGGACACACTCTGGGAGCATGACTTTTTGAGTCCAAACCTTGTCTTAGGGCCATCTCTAATATTTTGAAACGTGAAAGATGTTAAATCATTGGACATAATAGCTTAGGATGTTTTTTTTAAGGATCCAGAAATCAAATTGCCATCTGTCAAGAGGAAAAAAATGCAGAATTTATTAAAGAGCAAATGCAAAATCAATTAAACATGTTTCCTGCAGAGCTTACTGCGGTTTTTTTTCCTGATAGATTTGTATTTGATCTCGCTCCTAGTGCTTTATTTACAGAATAAATCCTGCTCCTAGTGCTGTGAATTCCTGCCCAGCAATGCAGCTGTCAGAGTTCTCAGTGGCACAACAACTCTCTGGTGCATGCAGCTCTGTCTGCTTTAGCTGCGTGAATAAAAGGGCACAGAGCAGGTCTAAAACTCTCATTATTCAGCGTTACCAACCTGCAGAGGACCAAACGAGGAGTAAAAATGATCCACACAAACTCTGATCCTTGATTTACCTGACCCAGTTACACAGTTCCTGGTGAGCATCACTAAAGGGATGAGGAGATGGGGAAAACAAGAAAATTTTGTAAGGAAAGACAAAGCCACCAGAAAACATCACAGTGCTTTAGTGTGGGTGAGAGCCCTCTCTTTTGGATTCCCTCCTCGCTCTGATTTTCAGAGCCACGTGCAGGAGCTGCTGGGCTCCCCTGGGCACCTTCAGCACCCCGAGTGTTTGTGGTGTCCACTCTGGATAAGGTGCTCCCTGCAACATCTGCATTTGCATCGGGAGCTGCTGGGAGACCAGGGCAATTAGCCCAGAGTGGAAATTTGAAAAGCTGCCCTGGAGGAGGCAGCTCCTGCCCTGTCCCAGAGCTGGGATGCTCCTGGCAGCCTCAGCTCCGCTCCTGGGGCAGTGGTGGGACGTGCAGAGAGCTCTGGGAGGGAAACCACCAAGATTGGGGCTTCAAGAACTCCAAGAGTTTCTTTCTGGAGGCCCAAAGAGACCACGGGACTTTGTTAGAAAGCACACACGAGATTTTATAATTATAATTACCATGATTAGCACTTGATAGGCTCCCTACCCTTACCAAGGGCCACAGCCCAAGCTGGGGCTCTCTGCAGTGGCACAGGGTGGCCAGGGAGGATATGAGGCTTCTCATTTTTCCACTAAAACAAAAGACTAGGCAGGTAAAACTCATGTTTTATTTAGAAAAGCAGGCTGGCAGTTTGAATTCACATCTACTTTAATGTTAGAACAACATCTGCAGGGCCTCTGTCTGCCCCGTGCCCCGAGGCTGGAGCAAATCTGCCATTTGTTCTTGCACTGAGATGTCTCAGGTTTTATCACAACTGCACTGACTTGACATGACAACACCGGCCCTTGCGCAATCTGCATATCTCTCATCTCCCAAAGAAATGATTTTATCCTAAATGAAGCTTTCAATAAACATTGTAGGAGCTCGCTAATCCTTCCCTCAACTGTGCTGGGAGTTTGGAGCCTTTGTGCATTTTCTCTGGAAGGTGTATTTCCCCCTCTCCCGCCACTGACTGCAGCTGTCCTGATTTTACCACCCACACATCCTTTTCTTTTCTTTTTTTTTCTTTTTCTTTTTCACCAGATATCACCTGGTGCTTCCAGGAACCTCACCCACACTCCAGGCCAATCACATGGGTATATTACTTTGGCTAATTAGCCAACCCACCCAGGCTGACCCAAAATGTCTAATTAGCATTGCATTCCTAATTGAGAAATCTTACTCATGGTTTTTCAGTGGTCTGGAGTAATCCAGCCCTTTTCAAGAATCTTTCTTTCAGACAGTCAGAGACCTTCATACTTGATATTAAAGACAGGCTTTGAACCAGCCTTGTTTGCTGCCCTGAGCCAAGACCTTTAATAAAATCCAGGCTCCTTCTGAAACACCAGTTGCTGGCAAATTAAGTGCAGGCAACTTCTCACCTCTGCGAGCTGCTGCCAATGCAGTTGTGGGAGCTGCTTGCTCCTCTCTGAGCAGAGGTGCTGGACCAGACCTGTCCTGCAGATGTATTCACCCCTCTTGCTGATTTTCTGTTTTTCCTTTGTTGCCCAGCCTAGAAGTTCACCCTCCTACCGCCTTCTTTCAGCACAAACACGTTTTCCTGTGCTGCAGCTCTGATCTGCAAACTTGCCTATTGCTTGGTTCAAACACTGCAGGGATCAAGGACTAAATGCAGGTTTCTATCACGGAAAATGGCCCTGCACAGCTCCTCACGTGGATGCTCAGGGCTAAAGAGCAGAATCAGGAGGACAGGAGTGTGGCTGGGATGGTTTAGGATTACCTGAGCGAGGTGTGGTGACTGATGGCAGAAGGACCCCTTTGGTTTTCATTTTGTGGGACACAACTTTCATATCCCACCTGAATTCCCAGGGAAAAGGGGGTGCTGATGTTGACAGGAACATTCTGTAGGGCTGCCTAAAGGAGCTCTCCTGTTCAAAGGGGTTAGATGTTTATATAACCCCAAAAAACACAGCTTCACTTGGGGAAGGCTCCAAGCCACATGAATGCTGCAAATGCACTCAGTGATGTCTCAGCTCTGGGCAGAACAAGTGAGGATTTGGCTGCACGATGACCTTTAGGAACATTGGCTAATTACAGCCAGAGCACAACCCTCACTACTTATCTAGAATATAAATGTCTCTAGATGTCCCTGTGGCACTTCCTTTCCACGCTCACCTGAAACAGTCTCCTTAGAATTTTAGGGGTGGAAGTGGCAGAAAAAGCTTTTTATTCTTCAAAGCAAGTTGTATTAGAATTTGATCAGGGCATTGCTTCTTTTTCTACCTTTGTTTAAATGCAGATTGGATTCATATACACTTGAATTTTGAACAGTCTGAAGAATGTTGAAATGGGTGGGAGCAAAAGCAGCAACTTGGCAGGGAAATAGCCCTTGGGCAAAAGAGATGCTAAACAGAGTCCCAGCAAAAATTGATTTTGATTTGGCTGAGGTTGAAGACTTTGTGAACTGTAGTTGGAGCACGTAGAGTTGTTTTTGGGTCTCGTTTGGTTTTCTTTGTAATGCAAGGACAGGAGCTTTTCATAGGTATTTCAATATTTGTGGGGAAAGCCATGTTTTCCAGGTCAAGAAGGAGAGGGATCAATTGAGAGTTGCCAAAATATGAGCTGAGTTAGAGCTCATAAAGGAACAGGAATAAATAGTAAAACACTTAAGCAACAGCAGAACTCAGAAAAAATGTGATTGCTAAGGAGAGAGCTCATTGAGATAGTTTAAGTAGAGAGTAAATAGTAAATGAATGTTTGAAGTGTCATAGATTGTGATAAACCCAGGAGCAAGGGCAAGATGGCAGGTGGCATAAAAGGCAAAAATGAGAGGCAGGTAAAAATAAAACTTTCTTCATCTCAGAAATGAAAACCAGCTGACTCATGAAATACAGAATTCCATACCAGCTCTCTAAAAATTGGGCATGGCCAAGGTACACTGGAGAAGGTTAAGCACGAATAATACAGGGATTACATCGAGGGTAAGGAAGTGGCTGCTGAGGAAAAAAAGCAGTTATTGAAGAAAAACTGCTGGGGAGGACATCAGTGGGATGCAGATCTTGAGTAGATTATTAATTAATTAAGTTGGCACAAAAAACTAGGTGTGTGCTACTAAAACCTGTAGATGATACAGAGCTGGAAGACTGTGGGGCCAAAATGTCCCAAAGAAAGAATGAAATTGATGAGTGGAGTTTAAAACCCACCAAAATACACCCCAAATCATTTATTTATGGACTAATGACATGCATCTGCCACAAAGGCAGAGCTCACTCACTCACTGAAATCTGATGGCAAAGATTTGTGCAGAGAAAACCCCAGAATCTCATCACAACTGAGTGCAATGTTTTCAGCTCGATTCTGGGTCTCAGTGCCACCAGCCCTGCTCAGGAAATTGCTGTCAAACTGACCAGGCTGTGCCTGAAGCCTTTGGAAGAACCTCTCTGCTTAATTCAGTAAAATGAAGGGCTTTTATACACAGAAACTGGAGGCAAAAACCAAAGGACAACGCAAACCAAGAAGAAATGTGTATAAACTGAATAAAACTGGGCTGCAAATAAGCACAGGCTGTATAATTCAGCAAAGCAGTGAAATCCTGAAATGGAGCATCCGAAACACAAAACTTTTTAGTGATTTGCTGCTTCCTGCTTCATCCATTCCGTGTGCAGTGAGTGTGGCTGGGGTTTTTCCTGGCTGCTGGTTCAGACCTTCCCCTGTCCCAGGTGACTCTGGCTCAGGTGATTTATCTGCACTGGTTTTTGCTATTTGTTGTTTTTTACGTTCCCTGTGGACTGAGAGAAACAGCGACAGCGACAATGGAGAGATGAGTTTAAAAATTCCACCTTCCTGCTTTCTGTGCAAGGGGAGTGGCAAAAGCAGGGTTCTCTCCTGCTTTCCACAGGTTTTTGGAGTGCCCCTGTCCAGCCTTGCCCTTCTGCACTGAGGGAATCTGTGTGGAAAACACACTCAGCAAAACTGGGGCCAGCCTGGGGTTTCTTCACGTTGAAGTTGTGATAAAGGATTCAAGAACTTAGAGCAGCTTTTGTTGTTGCTCGATCAGCTTTCCAAAAAAACCTCTGTAAAACTTGTCAGAATCTTCTCCTGAACGGGTGGGAAATGACTGCTCAGAGCAGAAAACAAGCTAAATATTGAGATTTTCACTTGGAATAGTATTCTAAAAATGCTCTGAAAAGGGCTTTTTGGGTTTTTTAAAACATTAAAAAGTATTCTAACTTAGATTTTTAGACTGTTTTCCATTGCTAGATAACTAATTACTCCCTAGACAATGGTTTCCTTCTTGAATATTTTTACACGCAGTCTTAAAAATCAGAATCATAGAATGGTTTAGGTTGGAAGGGAACTTGAAGATCATTTTTTCCAAGCTCCACCTGGGCAGGGATGCTCCCAGCAGAGCAGGTGGCTCAGGGAAGGTGAGCATCCAGCAGGGACTCAGTGCTGTTCCCATGGACACTCCAGGGTTTTCCCTGAGATACTGGAACAGCTGAACTCCCACTGCCCATTCCAGCCCTATTTTATGTTATTCTGCTGAACAAAAAAGAACCCCACCCCTCAGTTTGATGGGGTTTCTAGAGAAGCAGGATATTGACTTATGAGGGAAAACGAATTTCTGAAGTACCATCAATTATCGAAGTTTCCACAGCCAGGCAATAATTCCACCGGACAAGGATGCAGCACTTTTACTGCTTGAAGAATTCAGATCTCCACTTCTGCTTTTGGAGCAGGGAGCATGAAAACCACGCAGTGGCACAGCAGCTTTCAGGCAGCTCTTCCCAGGGAACAGACAGGGAAAGGATGTGGAGTCTGGGATAGCAGCGAGCTCCCCCCTGTGCTGGCCCTGAGAGTGAGGTGAGTTTGGAGCAGGGCTCAAAGACAGATGGAAAAGCAGCAAAAAAGCAGATCCAGGAGAACATCCTGTGACCGGCAGGATGGTAAATTTCCTCTCTCTTTCCCAGTGTACAGAGGAACCTCCACATTCACGCTGGATAAGGCAGGGCTGATAGTGCCAACATCCTGTGCTGAGGGCTGAAGTTGTAGGGAAGGTTTTGACCCCTGAGCCCAGGGACTTTGGGTGATGCTGTGCTGTGTCTGCTCCTCCAACCTTAATAAAAAGCAGGTTATTTTTATGACTACTCTGAAATATGGGATGGGAAATGATCCTTGCATGAGCAGGAGGGGCTTAAGTTCTGCAGAACTTCACCTTGAGCCACAGAGATCCATCGCTACTGGATCCGTCCAGAGCTGAAGTTTATCCTTGGAAACAAGAGAGTTTGGAAAAGAGATGGTGGAGCAGCCTCAAGTCCAGTCTGAGAACCCACATTTTGTGTTTTTAGGGTCACAGAGCTGTGGAGTGGGAGGGAGCACAGAAAAGAGGCACTGGGAGAGACCCCTGAGCTCTCCCCAAATGAAAGCAAAGTTCAGGGCTCTGGTAAGAACCACACACAACCAGACCCATCCCTGGGGCTCCTCTTCCTGCTCCTCGTGGTGCTGCTCAAGAAGAAGAAGTAGGATATTGACTTATTAGGGAAAACAAATTTCTGAAGTACCAGCAATTATCGAAGATTTCTGCTCCCTAGGCTACCCACAGGAGCTTTGGGGGCTGCTCTGAGCTCTGAAAACCCCCTTGAGTCTCTGATAGAAGTTGGGACACTCTGGAGGTGGATTTTGAAGCAGCTGAAGACAAGTTTGCTCTGCTGGCAGCTCCAGAAGCCCATCACCACATTCCAGAGCTGGAAGCGTGTCCATGTGTGAGGGTTGCTTATTTTTTTTTTCTATGGACACATCAAGAATAGTTGAAAATGAGCGGCTCTGGTTTGGATTCTTCCATAATTTCTCTTGGTGCTTCTCGTTGTTTAAAGGTTTTGACACACATTTAGCACATGGTCCTTATTGAAAATAAACCGTGGCAGGGATGGCTGGGGAGAGGGGCAGAATTCCTGCAAGTTAAACATGGAGAAAAGCCAGCCAGCTCTGCTTAACAGGGTATGATTTAAAGGTCAGAGAAATCAAACACAAAAGTCAAGTGAAGACAGGGAATAATAACAACAAAAAAAAAAAAAAGTAGAGAGGAAACACCCACCACGGTGGAGAAAGGAGGGGAGATCAAGGAAAAGCCTCCAAAAAAAAGATATTTCTGTTAGGTTCAGCTTAAATAAGCCAGATCAGAGAGTAAAAGTAGATGAAAAATAAGATAAAGAATCAAAGGATGTTAAATATGATAGCAATTACAGCACTAAGACAAAGCAGAGAGGTCCAGCCTGGGCTCTGCTGTCCTGGTTGTGTCTGTGGCAGCTCTTCCCTGGTCTGTAACGATGGGATCACTGCTTCCCTTGCTCTGGTTTGGAAAAGGATGGGGTTTGCTCTAGAATGGAATGAGGATAATTTTTGCAATTCCAAAAAAATACTTGTGGGACCAAAAAGCTTCTTCTCACAGAAGAACAGCCCGGCCACTCCATAGTGGTGGGCTCAGGATTACTTTAAACCCCAATTATTTTCTTTCTTCTTGAGTGGAGGGACCATGGAGTGCCAGAATTCCCAATAGCACAGGCAGATTGTGAGATGATCAGGAAATCATCTGGCAGAAGGTAATAAAAAGTCAAGAAAAGCCTCATTTTGTTATGTGAATGAAGCCAAAAAGAGAATATTAATGTTATTACGTTGAAGATGAATGCAGAAAAGTACCTATTAAGTAGAACACTTGTTTTGTTTTTCAGTTTTACCAGCACTTTGTGGCATTCTGAGTTACAAAATCAGCACTAAGGATGAAGCACTGTGTCCTACAGACAACTGAATCATCCAAATCCTCCTGGGCCTGAGCCTGACCCTGTCAGGGGCTTTTTCCTTTGGGATTCTCTTCTAGTGAGTCCTTTTCTGAGCAAACCTTTCTCTCATCCAGCTTTGCTTGGCCTGTCTGCAGAAATCAGTTATTTTTCCAGGTACACTGCTGGTGATAAGCATTCAAAGTAGAACACTCAGAAATTCTAAAAAAATTTTAAAAATCAGGCTGCGCACAGGAAACTTTATTTCATTTGGACAAATTTCTGCTGATGTCTGTAGAAATTTGAACCAAATAATCCTAAACCTTTAAGAGATGACCTTTAGTATATTCTTCTGCAGTCTAAAGGCCATCAGGTCCTTTCAGAAGGGCCCTGTGAAGGCACCCTTGGTTAGTTCTTGGCACATTGAACCGAGCTGAGCAGGATCACCATTAGCAGGGTTTTGATTTAATCACCTTCATTTGATGGATAAATTCACAGCTAAAATCCCAGAGTGTTTGTGCAGAGATTTATCCCCAGTTATTTACCTCCTTTCAGGGGGAGGCTCAATAAACACCTCTGAGAACCTCATCTGTGCCTCCCTTGGCTCTCACTCCATCTGCTGGTGCAGGAGCTCAGGAAGGGTTTAAAACCAATTCTTTTCACTTTCCCAGCCACTTTGTTAGTAAAATTCCTGCTCCTATATTTACATGTTGTGTCCTTATCGATATCAAAGGTTTTAGGATTTATTTTCCTGCGTGAACTTCGTGGTTTTTGATATATTGCAATACCTGCACGTGGAGTTCAAATGTTTAAAATAAATCAAGCTTTGTTAATGGAATGGGGACTGTTTTAAATACATGAACACCCCTCATCCAGCAGTCACAGCTGAGTCCTGCCTCTGTTGTGGCCTCTGTCCCTCACATGCAGAACCTGCCCTGTTCAAAGGTGGACAAAACACCCTCAGTGTAGGAAAAAGAACCCCCATCATTTTATACTTGTGATAAATAAATTTTAGTGGCATGAACTGTGCCCCAAATGTAGCCTTTTACAAGGATGTGGTGAGCTCAGGCTCCTACTTGTTTATTTTCTGCTGCTTTTCTTAATTCCATGTGTTTATATTGGGATCTAAAAGAGTAACAGCTGTTCTTATATTTTCACTACCATTAACTAAGAGGTTAAAACCCCCTTTTGATTAAAATAAGCACACACAGATAAACATTGTGTGTGTATATATATATATATATATACACACATATATGTACACATTAAGGTAGCCTATTAAAATATATTCCATATTAAAATAATGAAAAAAAAAAATGAAAGGAATGCTTTACAATAACATGACAAAAAATTTTCGAGTAGGGAGATTTTCTGATTTGTAAAATATATAGAAATTACATTTTTAAAATGTGATTCAGCTTGTGGAATATGCTGTAAAGCCTTGCAATAAGAAATAATAGATAATTCCCCAAGTCATTTATTCCACAAGAAAATCCACAAGGTGTCGCTGGGATGCAAAAAACCAAAACACTGCAGTGAAGGGGGCACCACCTCCAGCAAAAACGGCAGTTTTAAGAATGGCTTTTGCCATAAATACCCTTTGGAAGGTGTTGCATTTCGTGTTGTGTCATTTATGTGCCCCAGCAACATTTTCCCTTGCTCTGTGTGAGTTTTGATGCCAATGGTTTAGATTCTCTCCCAATATTTTCAGGAAGGCATCCACAAGCACCCCTGCAAGTGTTTTAATAAGAAATGTCATTTACCTTAGCAAGGGCTACGATTGAAAAGGACTTTTCTGGGCAGTGGAAGTGGTGGAGATGAGCCAGGGAGGTGTTTGGAGGCACTGCTGGCTCTCAGAGTGCCCACAGACCCTGGGAGGTACCCAAGGACCAGGGGAAACCTTGGGGATTGCTCAAGTAAACCTCAGGAGGTGCTCACACAGATATTTTGTGTGTCCATGGCCAAGCTGGGGCATTCGGGGGGAACCTCAGGAGAGAGTTTGGAAAGGGAAACCATTGGAAAGAGAAAGCACTGCAGAAGGATGCAGTGAAATTGTGTTCGAGAAATCGAACAGAAGGAAAGGGAAACCATTGGAAAGAGAAAGCACTGCAGAAGGATGCAGTGAAATCGAGAGGGGCTCTCTGCTGCCCTCCTGGAGCAAGGAGAAACCAGGCTGATCTCGAGTGTATTTAAGATGCCATTCCACAAACCCGGGTTCAGCAGCTTTATGGCCATGTGATGGCCATTTATCCCCTATTTCAACCTCTTCCTAAGAGGAGGAAACTCACCATGTGTGGGTTTGGGGGTTCTTAGGTGCTTCAGCAACCTCCTGAAGGTAAGCTGAGCTTAAACCCCTCTGTTAGGACAGACCTAATTCTGTGAGGGGTGATCTCCTCTGCAGGGATCTCAGTGAACCCCTCCATTCACCCTCTCTCACACAGGGTAATTTACTGTGGCCTTTTAATTGGTTTATTTTATCGGGAAGTTGTTGTTCTGATCAAGGGTTCCTCTTCTGATCAAGGGTTGAAATTGAAGTGAACCTCTACAAGACTCTCAAAGCACAAAAGAACTTAGGGATAAGGCCCACACCCCAAATTTTGTGCAGAGAAGTTTACTCCCAGCAAGCAGATTAATGCTGAACTCTCCATTTCCATGTAACTCCATGAGGGGATCCTTCCCAATTAAATGTGTTCCCTTCAGCTAAGATCAAACCAAATAACTGCATTTTCTGCTCATCATAAAAACTTCAGTGAGTTGAAGCAAGTTGCTGCTCATCATTAGCAGTTTGCTTTAAAAAATCCCCACAAAATCCCAGAGATGGAAGGAAACAGAGCTGTGGCTAATCCTCTGGAAACCCAGGAACAGGGAGTTTGCTGATGGTTTGCTTTTCTCTCTAGAATTCACACTTTTTGTTGTTTACACTATGTCTACATGTGGTTCTATTTCCTCCCTGGACATGGAACAATAAAACTGGATAAACTATATCATGTAAGGGGTCAGGGAATGGAGAATACATTGGTTTTATAATTGGTTTATTAGCACTGTGCCACTCCTTTCTCTTACACCAAACAGGACCAGGATGTAGCTGGGAATTTTGTGACATCACCACGTTGTGGATTTTGTGCCTCTGGAGCATCAATTCCTTCCTTCTTTCCTTCTATTAAGGATATTAAATCCTTCATTCTTTTGTGAATAATGCAGCAGGACTGAATGCACATTTTCCTAACAGGATTTCCCTCAGCTTCAGCTGCTCACACGCCCATACACATTTGCATTTTATGGTGATTCTCATGGACAATGTCATGAATTCACTCCAGCACAATTCACCGCAGGACCTGACAGGCAGCTCTGAGTGGATGTTTGACCATTACTGGTTGATTTGTTTGACATTATTGTTTTATTTTATTGTCCAGGAAGGAGCCTGAACCAGCCTGCACTGAGCCACCTCCTGAAAACCTCTGCAAACCCAGAGCAGAACTTGGAGCAGTGGAGTTTCCCATCAACACGTGGAGGCAGAGATGAGTGGTGCCACGGGTTATTCACTGGGTAGTTGAACCTATTGGCTTGATTTTTAGGAAAAAAAATTATAAGGGCTTCTCTAAAGATCTGTCAGAAGGACTCAAAGAGGTTAGAAAATACGGAAATTTAGATTTCCACAATTTTACTGCCTGCAGGTAGAGCAGGTTTGTTTATGTAAAACTTTTAAAATCATATTCCTAGGTTAAGTTCTATTTTCAGCACGGTTTGGGGTAAAACAAGCTATCGTGTTTTTAAATAATAGAAAAAAACTTTCATTTTGTGAAGGATTTTTTGGACCATATGTGGTTTTAACAGATAGAACTTCTCTGAGTGTCCTCCTGCCCATCTCCTCTGCCCTCTGTGCACCAGCAGAACCTGCTACAGAGTCTGGGCAAGTGTTTGCAGATAAATAAACACCTAACTTACAAAACATATATTTTAAAAATCTCCCCACTCCGATATCTCAGATTTAATGGGTTTAGCAACCCCAGGCCCTGCCCCTCTGAGGCTTCCCTTTGGGATTTGCTCCCTCTGGCACTGTGACAGTGATGCCTCCTGCAGCCACCCAGAAACAGAGACTAGACAAGAGTAAGGGAATAAAGACAGGTATTTATTTGAAGGGACTTCAAGGTACACCCTGGGGGAGCCAGAGGCTGCTTCCAAAAATTGGACCCCAAGATGGACCCCAGGTCACGAGTTCTTCACACTTTTATAGGTTTGGATCATTTGCATATCAGGGTTCATTCTCCAATTAAAGCCCCAGTTTAACGATGTAACGCCCCTCAGCTTGCCCCCCTTAGAATCTTTGGTTTGCACATTTTGGGCCTAAAAACAGCCTGGCTGTCCTTGAAGGCAAAGCCTGGAGAGGCTTTGTTCTGTCTGCCCAGTACGAGAGAGCAGGAATTACAGGCTACAAGGAACTCCAGAGTTACACTCTGAGCAGTACAGGATTTAAAAATACAAAAGTTAAAACCTAAGGCATCAACAGGGAGAGCCTTGCCAACCATCAGAGCACACTGCAGGGCCAGGCCATTCCCACCAAGACTTGGCTGCCCAAGCTAAACAAAAGCTGATTTTCCCAATCACTGATTTGTTTTCTGATGGATGCTTAATTGGAGTGGGACTGAGCACTGTGGGCGTTTGTAAACTGAGGCATGTTTTTGTGCACACCCAGTGCTACAGTCTGGACTAGATTGGAACCACTTTTAAACCCCCCCAGATAATAAGGAAATTCCAAATAAAGCACATCTGGAGCTGTGTTATTGACCGTAAAAGAAGAAGTAGCAAAACACAGCAATGACTCTTTGACATCTCCAGTACTTTGGTTTCCAAGGCCACACCCACACCAGCCCAGAGCTGATTTGGGATAAATCACTGCCTTTGCATTTTTGTCACCTGTAGAAAGGGGCAGTGTCCCCCTGCCCTGCAGATTGATGCCTTAGGTTTTAACTTTTGTATTTTTAAATCCTGTACTGCTCAGAGTGTAACTCTGAAGTTCCTTGTAGCCTGTAATTCCTGCTCTCTCGTACTGGGCAGACAGAACAAAGCCTCTCCAGGCTTTGCCTTCAAGGACAGCCAGGCTGTTTTTAGGCCCAAAATGTGTA
>VZRV01006137.1:33595-47460 GCA_013398115.1 Falcunculus frontatus
TCTGTTTCCAGGTGGCTGCAGGAGGCATCAAGATGAGTGGGGGGTTTCTCAAGAATAGGAAATGATTTCTCACAGTGGGAAAGAAGAAGACTCTTCAAAAATGGAAGGGGCAGCTTTGTTTTGACAGACTGATTTCACTCTAAAATTAACTACACACGAGGAGTTGTCTGCTTTAAATTCTAAAAATGTGTTTCGTGATTTTCCCCTAAAGCTGGGAAGATTAATGGGCATTTGCAAACAGAATCTTCAGCAGAAAATCAGGTCCCTTTTACCTGCCCTAAACTGCTATAACAAGGCCAATTTTAAGAGTCTGATTAACTGAGAGGAAAACAAACAGATATTGCAAATATTCTGAAGGTTCCGTGGTTTTCACAGCTTTTTTTTTGCTCAAGTGCAATCCATAATGTAAGAATAGGATAAGGAAAATAAGATTATTGTGAAACAACATCCTGTTGCCATCAGTAAGGGCTGAATCCTTCAGGAATAACCTAAACTAAACAGGAACCTGCCAGAAGTCCATCATCCCACAATATTATCTCTGAATTCATCCAAAACCTCTGGTTTAAGAGCAAAAAACCCTTTCCATGGACATGTTGAGTGACAGCAATGACTGAGGAATTTAGGAACTTTCTAAAAATGCTCCTTGGATCCTATTTTCCTTCTGGACTCAGGTAGGCAGTTTTTCTTTGGGAATGCTTGGAAATTTTATTTACATACAACAAGCAGCCAGTTCCTTTGGATGACAGCAGTGTCAGTAAACACTCCTCCACCCAGGACCTTACGTTTTTTCCCCTCAAAATGTGAAATATCAAACATGAATCTATCAATGTGGCAGCGACGTCTATTCCTGCTTTAAATTTTGATTTATGTTGACTTGTATTGACTGGGAAACTCCAAATTTGCCTCTTTGCTTCCTTTTAATATCTGGATAATCTGCTGCTCCTAAAAGGAACTATTTTGGCACAAGGTGATTTATTTTTTCCCCCTTTTTCTTTCTCTCTCAGTGCCCTTTACAATGGACTTGAGTCATGTTGGATGGAAACTTCTCCATTGTATGTGGTTCTGCGGCTGAAACAATTTTGTGCTTAGTTTCAAGTGGCTGCAACATAAATAGAAGCCACACCACTTTATTTTTTCATGTGGGACGGGGTATTTTTGTATCTTAAAGCACGACGAGATATTTGAAGAACAAATTAGTCATTCTGCCTCAAGAACTGGTCTGTCTGAGGTGTGCCACAAAATTGTTCTCAAATTGTTTACCTGGTGTGGAGCCCGCTGGGAGCAAAAATAGATCCTTGATTTAGGCTTGGTAATTCCTGTCCTACAGTTTGGCTGATTCTGGGCTTCAGCTGATGCCCGTGGAGAGCAGAGGGCAGCACCAGAGCCCTGGGCAGGTCATGGGCAGGGTGGATTTGATGGTGTTTTACCCACAGCTTCTCTGCACAACCTGTTCTCGTTCCTTTCCACCCTCATCGTGAAGAATTGATGTCTAATCGAAATCTCTTTGGGTTTAAAACCATCCCCCTGCCACTCAGTCTGGGTTAAAAAAGGGATTTATAAGCTCCTTTTAGGTACAGACCCCCCCAGGTCACCACTTGTAACTGGTTTCTATTTAAACACTGACTGGAACTCTGGGCACAGACACCCACCCAATCCCTTATCCATCAAATTCCACCCAGCAAATCCACACCTCTCCAAACCTCGCTGTTCTCAGAGGCTTTTGCAGAAATGCCACACTCCCTGGAGTTATTCAAAGGATCAGTAAAATAAACCCCACACTTGGTAAGCACGGAAATGGAAACACAAAGGTGATTCCTGAATCCAGCTGGGGGCAAGGCCAGGGGCAGAGCTCTGCATCCCCACACTTTAACTGTTAGGCCAAGCAAGATAAAATAAGTGAAATGCATCTATTTGCAACATTTGAACCATGTTTTCTACTATGCTGAACATATTTCAGGAGTTTCCTCGATTTCTAAGGTATTTTCATGAACTGCAGCAGAGTAAAAAAGATTGTAATTAGTTCATTTCTCACAAGAACAAGAATTATTGTCAGTATTCTCTCTGACATCCTCAAGGCAAGGGTTTTCCACGACAGAGCTTCTTAATATTTCCATGATATTTTATACATGGGACTGAAAGGAAACATCACAAAGCCTGGAGATTCCCAGGACCCAGAGGGATCATTTCCTGGTAGAAACACAGCAACATTTGGACATCTTGATTCTGTCTGGAGACAATCTCACTGAAATACAACAAACTGATAAAATGTGTTGGTAAGTTCTCAGATCCTTGAGGTTCCACCGATGTCCAAATTCTCAGAGGGAAATGTTGAGCTGAAAATGACAGACCAAGATGCTCTGTTTGAAAAGCACAAGTGTCCTACCTGAGGCTGCTGAGTGGCAGTGGGTCTCTGAGGAGATGGAATAGGAGTTTTGGACAACATTTGGTTCATTTTGCTTACGACTAACTCGGTGATGTGCTGCCTGTCTTCGGTCTGGTGCTCCCCGATCAGGGGCATGGCACAGTCCATCACCTGGAAAAGCAACAGGACATCAGTGCTGGCAGGGAAATTCCTCCTCCTCTGTGCAGAAGGGCACAGATTTATTTACAGGATTATTGGTTTTAGCAGAAGAACACCAGAGCTGTAGGAATGACGCGTGTCCCATCAGAAAATAAACAAGAGAACAGCAGCTTGGCAACGCCCTCCCCTCCCAATCTCCCACAAAATCCAGGTTCCCTTCACACCTAGGCACAAACTTTGGGAAAAGGAGTGGGAAGCACAGGGCTGAGGAGGAAAATGAGATTTCTCAGGCTGTCCAGTGGTCTGAAGGAATTGTTCTCCTGTCTCAGCTGAAGGTTTCCTCCTCTGCCTGCTTTTGTGGCTCACATCATGTTCATGAAGTGAATTCCAACGTGGAAATGCAAAATAAAACTTCGGCTTCCTAGAAAATTGTGGAGTTTTTATAGGGAAATCTGGGTCCTTATTGATTCATGAAAAACTTCAAATAACTTCTTGTTATTATCCATAACCTTCTTAAAAAAGTAGCACAACTGCAAAGGATAAGTAAGAATTTCTACAGAGAAAGCAGGATGGCAGAGGGGCAGGTAAAAATGGGCACATTCCCATTCTAAATGTGACAGGTTAATAGTGCTCAGTGGTTATTTATTGCAGCTATTCTAATGAATAAAACTCATACTGAATTCTGCCACTTCAGTGGGTCCCAAGCATTTGTTACTTCTCCAGAATATTTATTTCTCCAGAATACTTGTTATTTCTCCAGAATATTTGTTATTTCTCCAGAATATTTGTTATTTCTCCAGTGGATCCACTTCAGCCCCATCTGTGCTTGCTTTAGGAGAAATAAAAGCATCACAAAATAACCCCAACTATTATTCACACTGGGCATTCCTACTTAAAGAATAATAGGATTTAATTCACTTTTGAGAAACTGCAATCCTTTTCCCCTGTGCATCAGGGCACGTCCATGTCAGTGCTGCACTCTGGTGTTTCTTACAGGTCTGGGTGGAAGAATTTTGGTGTCTGAGGGGTGCACAGGGGTCAGTCTGAAGAGCATGAACACACCCACCTTGTATGGATCCCTCCTGAAATGGAAGGGATTCCGTGGGAGCAAAACTCGATCCCCCAACCTCCACAAAACATCTCCTTTATTAACAAAGAACACAGTTTTCCCTTCCTTCTTTTAGATATTCAGGGGTTTCTAGGAATTAGACACAGAAGCTGGGTGTTTAAAGAGACATTTGGAGATAAAAGAACATTTTACCTTGCAGTAGTTGGGAAGGAGCTGCACTATAAATAATAATATGACCAAACCTTGAGCTTTTCAAACGATGGTGAGTGCTACAGAAATTCTTCAAGAGTGACAAAGGCTACTTTGTTCCAATAATGGGATTAGTTTGAAGTCCCAAATCATTTCCATTTTTCTTCTGTTTGTTCATTTACAAGATTCACTGGCACTCTGTGTTGGCAACCAAAATGTTGGCAAGGTTTGTGCTGGGATTTTCAGATCTACGAGGTCCCCTCTGAGCTTCCTCACAGCCAAAAGGCTTTAAAATAACCCCAGAGTAAACAATGCAGCAATAATTGAGCTCCAGAACAAATGTTTCCTCAGAAATGAATGAATGGTTTTCCACTCTAGGGCCACATCAACAGCAGTGAAGAAATGTTTAATAAGTACACTGAAAGGTTCTTTAAATTTTACTGTATTTTTAAACATAATTTCAAGTGGAACATCCCAATGTTTTCAATTCATTGAGAGAAAAGTACTGAACCTGTACGAGTTGATATTTCTGCAGGGGGGGAAATGAAACCTTGCAGGTTGCTCTTTAATATCAATTTCTGCTCACTTACGGCTATTTTTTAAAATTGTATTAAAATTTAAAGATCCACTTCCTTGTATCCTGAGCTGTTTCTTGTAAGAGGAATTTGCCTTGTGCCTGGAGGGAGCCAAAATGCCAGGGCTGTGAAGTGTTAATAATGGCTGAAAATAGAATGTTTTGGTGTGAAGGGCGTTGGATGTTTGGTTGTCCACTGCAAACCATCTGATTTCCAGAGAGGAAGGGGTGTCTGGGCTCTAAAAATCTGTTTTAATGAGAGCTACTTTTAAAAATAGGCACTATAGGGTGTAGATGAACCCCCCTCTTAGCCAACATCAGTTAAAAGTTTCCCAAGCGTGCAAAGAAAACCTCCCTTTGTTTAGCATCCACCTACATTAAAACAATTACTTGGAATGACTGTGAAATAAATTGCCTCCAATAAGGTCCTGCCAAAGGATTAGACAGGATTAAGGTCTGGAGGATTGGGTTTGGACTGAATTTCTGCTTTTAAGTACTTCTACAACTGCAAGTTCACACATCAGCTTCCTCTGGGAGATGCTGCCATGGTGTTGAGCAGAACTTGTGGGAAAAGTAAAAATAGGGAGCCTTGAGGTGTCAGATCTTCATGGCCACTCCAGCAGAGTTCTTACACTCCCTGAATGAAGAATTTTCAGGCACAGTCACAAACTGAGGCAGATTCAAACAGATTTGGAGTTAAAACCTGGAGCCATCTTCCCTTATCAATCTCTTATCACTTGGACAGGTTTTGACCTCGTTAAAATCCTTCAGTTTGTTGCCACAGTGGCACAAATATTGTTGGTCAAAGATGTGGCAGCAGAGCACCTCTGCCACTGCCTGGCAAAGCAGCTGAGAGCAAGGTGGATGCTTTATTTGGTGGCTTTTGTATATTTTCTTTTCCTTTCAGAGAACGCAGTCTATTTTCATTCCAAGCACAGGAGTTAATGACAACTAACAGAAATCAGTGCATTTCATAGAAATGTATCTTAAGAATATTTTGGGCAACACCAACAGCTTTTAAGTCGTGTGAGTGACTACAGGAATGTCAGGCTGGCATTTCCCCCCCTTTGGAAGATTTGACAAAGTTTAAACATACACAAAGCTCCCTGTTTATAAATAGTCTATTTACAGCCTGTGCTAGATTTAAAATCTCATTTAAACCCAGCCAGTTTTTAGTTCAGCATGTAGTTCAGCTATTTAAAATATTGGAGTTTCCCACTAAGAGGATTTCATAGAAAAAAAAAAGGACATCTGTAATTTATAAAATCAAATACGTTACTTTTGCAGATGCCAGTAAAAACACAGGTCCCTGTGGGTTACAGTCACTTAATTCATATCACTGTGAACTTGCATTTATATATCAATGTATTTTCATTTCAGTAGCCAATTCTTCAGGCTGAATTTCTCTTATCACCCAGGGACTGGCTGTGTATATTAATGGAAAAGGTAAACAGCTAAAAATTTGTGCTGCAATACTGAGACTGGCAAGAAGAAGAAGAGAAATTCTGTTTAACTCTGATGACTGGGGAAGGGAAATGCGATGGGATTTATAAAGGAGCCAGAGCAATTATAAGGTATCAGTAATTGCAAAGGGATCGTGGTGTTTGAGGGAGAAATTCCCACTGCCACTGCCCACACCCAGCTCTGCTGCATCCTGAGCTCACCCCCAAGGATTGGGATGAACCTGGCAGAGCTTTGGCAAAACCCATCCCAAACAGTGCTGGGAAAGGCAGAGCTGGGGAGGTTAAAGGAAGGGCAAAGGTGAGGAGCTGTGGGTACAGTGGGAGAAGGAGGCGTTTCCCAGGATGCTGGAATACAAGAGGAACACGAGGGAGCAGCCAGAGCTCCCTCAGCCAGCAGTGCCCAGGGAGGCTCCAGGAAAAATGGATCTCCTGAGGGAAACACCCAGGAATTCCAGGAGAAGGTAGGATGAGTGCTAAGTACAGAGGAAAGGGGAGTTAAATCAGGGTGATTTTGAAGGTCCACGTTTGGGAGGATGAGAACTGGGCAAAACCATTTTCTGGTCTGTGAATAGAGCAATGCTCCAGAGCAGAAATTGTTATAGACTTCTGAGTTTATCAGCTATTACAGCTGGATTTAGATCCCTCCCCAACCTGAGCAGAGGATATTCTGTCCTGGGTGGGAAGACAGGAGAAGCAGCTGAGCTTCTGATTACTTGGAAGGAAGAATTTGAGGCCAGAAGCAGAACTTTACATACAGTTGTGCACAAACACTTTCTTCATTTCGGGCATTGGTTTTCAGTGGCTGAAAGTTTTCTTCATGAAATCCAGTTTGCATCTTTGTAAGTCAAAAAAACCCACTTGGGAGCTCATTTTAATTTAGCTCAGGGCAAAAGGAGGCAAGTGGGAATAAGACACCTGCAGCAGCCCATTTAATCTGGAGCAAAATTTGGGGGACTTCTGGGAGGCCACTGTGAAGGATTCTCTTACATTTGTTCTCTTTCACTGCTCTCATCACCACGCTCTGAGCTTTTGTTTAGTTTCCCAGAGCTCTGGTTTTGCAAGAATGAAACAGGAAAGATAATATCCAGTGGGGTCAGAAATCTAAACAATGCTCTGTTCCTCCTAGTATCAAAACCTCAGAAATGTTAATTTAAATAGGGAGAAAACCCTTATATTTAAGAAGTTAAAAGTTTAACCTTAATTTGATGTCTTCTTAGGAAGAAGAGGGGAGACAGTTAAATAGCTGCATGTTGCAATGATGTGTTAATAAAAATCATGTTTCTACATCTTGTCTGATGCTTGGCAGCTGAGAATTCCCATCGAGGGGAGAAGAACAGACTCTAAATGAAGAGATAAGGCTGTTACACAGAGTCATAACTTGGCCCTCATCCTGATCAACCTGACAGCCCCTCTGCTTGGCTGAGGGATCCTTTAATTAGCTCATTCCTCCCTGGGAGGAGTTTGGAGACTGTTCCTTGGAGTAGGGCAGTGACAGGCAGCAAGAGCCACTGTGCTCCTCTGGAGAAGGAATTTTTTTCCCAGGGAAACACATTTAGAAAACCTGTTCTGTTAAAAGGCAAAGTTACCTCTTACATCCCCCACCTAAAAAAACTGCAAAGAGTCCAAAGCTTCGCAGAAAAACACAGTTTTTGTGCTCAAATAATATTGTCACTTCAATATTTTTTCTTTCCTGTCTTCAGCAAAACTGGTCTGGATATCTGAGGGATACTTCAGCAGAATTGCCCCCTAATTCCCATTCCCTCTGAGGCTGGGTTACACACACCTGAGTCCTCCTGTTGGAGGTTACACTGGGGGAATGTTCCAAGGGAAAACGGAGAAAAACCAATGATTTCATCCATTCGGGAGTCTGTGTGTTGCTGCTCAGGTGATCTCTGCAGGATTCAGGTGCCAGTGGTACCCAAACACTCCGTTTTTCCTTAGCTGTGGCATGCCCATGGAAGCACAAGGGCAGAGCCCCCAGGATGGAGCTGCAGCCCAGGATTTCTGGACTCAGTGTCCTGCTCAGCCCCCTCGAGTGCAATGTGCATTTTCCAGCTTCGAGGACTTTTGTTTTCCCATGCTGGGAGGACACAAAAGGAGAAAATGCTCCCTGTCTTGGTGCAGACAGCTTTCCACCCCTCACTGCAGCCCAGAATTGTGCTAAAATTGCAGTGTAATAGCTGTTGATGTGAGCTGGCTCTTTAGCACCAAACGATCATAAGTTTTACAGATGTTCTGGTGGATGTGAACTCTGCAAACAGCCCCACATTTCAATGTCTTTTACAGATCCTGAATATCCTTGCTGATGAGCATTCCCATCTCCCAAACAATTCAGCTGATTCCGGACAACAGCAGGAATTACCACGCTCCCATCCACTCTTTTTTTTTTTTTTTTTGGTTTGTTTTAATTGCAACATCTATTCTGCACTCTGATTAAAATGTTCTGTAAACCCAGCTCCTGATGGATCCTGCAGTTCTTGGAGCTCTGGGGTTTAGAAAGTGTGACTGTCTGTGGTGAGGAAAATCAGGGGGTTTGTTCAGAAGCAGGGAGTGAGGCAGTCTCTTGGCCCAGTACAGAATTTGCAGTGGCTATTTCATTTTAAAAAAACCTTTCCCCTTTTTCTTTAACAAGTTCTTTTGGAGTGGGGAGTTCCTGGAGATCCTTGCCCACCTCCTGAATAAAAATCCTGGGGATATGGAAGATGCTGAAGAAATTGTGTGATAGGAAAGTGATGATAACTCGGTCCATGGCTATTCAAAGTGATATTTCTCCATAATAAACTCAAAGTAAAGAAAAACTTCGACTTCTCAAAATTACCTACAGCAGAAACTTCTGATTTACGAGGATACAGATCTTCAGGGTAATATTTAGGCTAGAAAAAACAATAAAGTTGTTTCCATTTCATTCTTAATCTCCCTTTCCATGGCAAGGTATAATTTCGTTGGGGTTCCCTTGGGATAGTGCTATCTATAAACCTTCCAGGAAAAGCTGGTAAGCCTGCTCAGGAAAGGAATCAGAAGGGTTGGGAAAATGTGCCATCCACATTTGGTTTTGTTTTGCAGTTTGTGTACATTTCCTCAAACACCAAAAGTCATTCCCATCTATAGGGTGACGTTTTCCAGCAAGTGTTGCCACTAATTTGGACCTGTGGCTTTGTGTCATGATTTAAACTGTGCTCAAAAATACTCAGCCTTGCCTGAAACACAAATAAGCCAATGCCCAGCTATCAGAAAGGTTCTTTCCTTGGGTGTTTGTAATATGTAAAAGCATATATTGAAAAGAAAAAGTGGGATTGCTTACCTCAAAAATATAATCTTTTCCGTCCTTCCCGTGCACAGCTTTAACAGCACAGATGTCCAAACCACCAAATATTTCAGAACAGGTGTCAACCCAAAGCTTGTACCTGTTTCATAAAGATAAGTTTCTCTGTGAGTATCTCATCAGGCTCTTGATTTTCTAGAGGCTCCCCTAACAATGTGTTTAATAGAACATTCACCCTAAATTCAGATTTTTCACTACATTGGATGGGTTTGGTTCCTGTGTCAGGAAAATGAGTGAGAGGCTCCGTCCTAAATCGTGGCCCCAAATGTGTTCCAAAGGAGCCCAGGTTGGTTTTATTCCCACAGCACTGAACCAAAGGAGAAATCCAGCCAGGAAAACCCCTCAGGTGGTGCAGGAGAACCAAATCTATGACATTATGTGGGTTATGGAGCATGCAGACAAGGATTATGTTCCTCACGTTGGGTTATAGGCAACTACAGCAAAACTCAAGTGGCATTTAAATAATTCCCAGGAATCCCACAACTCCTTGGAAAAGGCCATTTCATACAGTGCTGAGCACAAAAATTCTTCAGTTTATTCTGTAACATCTTGGTAAGAGACAGACTGAGGATGGACACCATTCTACAAGCAGCAATATGATTTATTTCCCTTTCTTTTTCTAGAATAGAGAGATTACCTGAGCAACAAGGGGGTGAGGAGGGATTTACTGCAAGAAGAGTGAGGCAATTCCTGTGACCAAGTGCAGAGCTGCAGTGACACCAGCACGGAGCTCTGAGAGCCCGAGGGCAAGGACTGAATCCCAGGACAGCAAAAGCTTTGGGAATGTTCAGTGACTCCCAGCAGAGCTGGGCAGGGGCACCAGGCAGGGAGGAAATGATCTGGGAATGATGCAGGGTGATGTCACCAACTGAAGGACACGATTTGCTAAAAAAAAATTTCAATTTTAAAAGCATTCATTTATCATGAATTTCCCCTCTTTCCTTGGCTCACTCATGAGTCCAAAGCAGAGCTATTTCCTCTTCCAGCCCCTCTCCTGCTCCAGCCCTGGAGCCCTGATGATGGATTTGCCACCTCATAGTATTTTCCACTGAAAAACCCCTGCTGTAATAAACAAAGCATTTGATTTCATCGTAGGATCAAAGGAAATTCATTGCTGGGCTGAGAGTCTGACTCATGTGTAAATATCTCCAGTAAGAGCATCCTTTCCAAGTAAACTTATTAAGTCACATTCTTTATATTTTCTTATATCGACTCTGTTCCAGTGGAAAAGTTTTTCTTTTAAGCAGAATACGAAGAAATGGATACAACTGTTTGAAAAGATCCTGATGGTAATATCTTAGCAATGAAAATAATTTTTTTTTCCTGTGAGAAACATGGTTTTTGTCCAGTATAAGAGGGTTTTTTGGATGCCTGACAATTTCAACATCTGTAGATGCACTGACTGACTGGACTTTTTTGCATGCACTTGCTTATAAATAACTTTTTTTTTCTTTGCTGTAAAATACTGTGTATCTTTGAAAGCCACGAGGACAACAAAACTTGTCCTGAACAGAAAATATGTAGACTTGAAACGAAAACAAAAAACGAGGACATTTTCTTTAAAATACTGCAACATCAATCAGATTTATGAAAGTATATTTAATAGTCCCTCTTCTGCCAACAAACACAGAGCTGGAAAAATACATTTGGAAAGAGAGGGCTTGGATGGAGCAGCCTGGAGTGTTTTAAACCCAAAGCTTGCACAGTAGGTTTGACAAAAGGTCACGGTTCCTCTTTTCCCAGAGCCAATGTGAGCAGCAGCCTTGGGGCTGGCAGGCAGTGAAGGATAAAGGACTGCTCCTTGGGGCTGGCAGGGAATATCAGGTGTGCCAGGTGAGGTGGGCACTGCTGGCACAGCTCTCTGTCCTCCTGGGCAGCAGGAGCTCTGTGACAGGGGGTCATGAGAAAGCAGGACCCTGAAATGTGCTGCTCCTCTGCCTCTCACTGTCCCTTCCTTCCGAATTTCTGCGCTGAGATTTGTATTCAGCCAACAATGCCCATCAGGCTGTGCTTTCAAGGCACTTCCTCCTCATTCATGGCATGTATTAAAACCGAAATGCAGCAGATCTGATGGTTGCTGCTGTGTTGTGAAACTGCTCCAGCTCTTCAGAAAAGTCTCTTTTCCCCTTGTGTGCCCTATTCTGCAGCGAGCACTCCGTGGGCAATCCCACTAAAGCAGGGCTGTGTCACACATGCCCCATTCCTTAGGGGAAAACCTCCACCTTCTCCATGCTTTTGGCCTCAGCAGCAGAAAGGAAGTTTGGTTTTGTTGGCCAGCGTTTTAATGGGAAAATCCCTATTCTGCTGTAATTAACTTACACTGAGAAACAGCAGCGGGGGCAAAGCTCAGGGAGCGTTTCCAGCAGGAGCAGGGCGAGGGGAGCATTTCCCACTCCTGCTGGCACTGCTTCCATCAGGGCACAACTGGAGTTCCTGTGTTTCCACACAGCCCGTGGACTGTAATTACACACCCCAGAGCTCACTCCTGCCTCTCCCTCCCAGGGAAGACATAACCTCACTTTCTAGAGGGAGGTGGGAGGGAATGAGAAAGAGAAAATAATGTGGCTCCAGTCCATCCCCAGAGGGGAGATCAGTGAGGACACAGTCTAGACAGGGGTTGGACAGCAGGGAGCTGGAATTCCCGTCTTTCTTGTTTTCACCTTTCCAGGGCAGGCAATGGTTCAGTTCCTGTGTCTCCCTCAGCTCGTAAGAGGGACCAAGTTGTAGGTTCCAGGCTTTAAAAAAAAAAAAAAACAAACCCAAACCAACAAAGCCCCAAAACAGGACTACTGTTGAACTTTAAAACACCTTTTAAATTACACTTTCACTGTACAGATTTTGTTTCAGCTTCCACTGGTGGCAGCCTTTGGAGAAGCTGAACAACAGAAAATTCATAGCTATCCAAAAGCCTCTTGGATTTTGTTTTGCAGGGAAAAGAGGTTCATGTGTTGTGGAGCAAATGGGGAGTATTGAGAAAAGAGCTCTGAGCTTCAAAGTGGTGCTGCATGAATGTTTTCAACTGGACTGCAAGAATTATCCAGGATAAGAATGGGAGAGCAAAAGAAAAGCACAGTAAACCAAAGTACAGAGCTGGAATGATGGCACAAGGGAAATAAAGCTTCAGTGTATCCCAGCAACAGGGGAAAAAGCCTCACAGTGCAGTTCTGTGGAAAGTTATAAAATGAAAAGTAAGGAATTTGGGATTGCAAGTTGAAAAGAGAAATGGGATTTGAATAGGCAAAGTGAAGACTGGATTGCTTGGTTATGCTGCAGGATGTAGAAGGAGAAAAGTTTAAAACAGCGTGTGTGGGGTAAGACTGGTGGGTAAGAGAGGGCAAATGAACCACGAGAAACGACTGACAGGTTGAATCAGTGAAATGAAAATTTCTGAAGGGAATTCCAGTAGTTTTCTAGGTGCAGATGTGGATGTGGGAACCCAAGGGCTCACAGAACACACAGGGCTCCTGGGTGTGAGCAGTTAACTCTGGGACAAGCCACATGGAACTCCTGGCTCTGCTCCTTCACCCCTCTGAGAGATTCCTTTTTCCCCAAATGAACACAACACATGCACTCACTGTGAATTGTGTACCAACAATGGGATTCCTTAAAAACTCATTTAAAATAAAACACCATTAATTTTTTTTTTCAATTACCTTTTACACCAGAGTCCACTTACTTATCTGACATAGCAATTTGTTCCAGCATGGCAGAACCCGTGTTTGTCTTCCAGTTCCCGGATATGGAAGTTCTCCTGAAAGGGGGAAAACATTACAAACACAGCCAGGGGTTTCACATTCTCATTGTCAAACGACTCTGCTTTTCACACGAGAGCAGCAGCAGCACTGACCCCTTTTCCCCCTTTTTCCCCTTTTTCCTAGCTGGCAGCTTGTCACAGAACATCTGAGCCATGAGGGGTTGTAGGAGCATTTTTAGCAATACTTCAATGGAGAGGCAGAGAGTGACAGTGCTGTGAAATTTCTGTTCCCCATTGAATTATTTAAGATTTTTTTTTTTTAATTTAAAACCCAACCTGCTCTGATGAAGGGGCAGCCTTAGAAATGAGCTGGTGCCAGCTCCAAAGGCACTGAAGTACCTGTAACACACTGGGACTGCAAAGGTCAATGTCCAGAAGCTTCAGCTTCTCCTTTCAAACGCACCCCACTGTAGGGTTATGTCCCAACACTTGAAAAGCAACATATTTATGTTTTCTCACACCTCTGAAGTGATTTCAGGTGTGTTTTGGAGCTGGAGTTTGTGTTCTCCTCCGGTTTTCACTCTTTGCTATTTACTGATAAAAATCTAAACACTCTGTGTCAGTTCACCTTCTTCCATTTAATCTCTAAGAAAGAAAATATCCATGTAAGGTTTTTTTGTTCTCCTCAGACCTTAGGACTGCTACCAGGGCTGAGAAGATTACTGCTTTGTGAGAGCTAAATGCTGTACTGGGAATAGGCTATGGATACAAGTTATGAAGTGTTTCCAGTTAGTAAAATCACGAGAACATCTGCAATGTATTAAAAGTACATTAGGGCAGCAGCGAGAGCTTTCTCTCCATTTTTCCATTAAGTTAATTATGAGGGTCAGTAGCAATTGTGGGGGAATGTTGACTTTTCTCTGGGAGCCTCATAAAGTTTGCTGGGTTTTAAGGCATGAAGTTCTTCTGTGATGCCATGTCTTTTGTTGTTGTGGGAGAAAGGGAGAGGAGAGGAGAGGAGAGGAGAGGAGAG
>VZRV01006137.1:47646-66413 GCA_013398115.1 Falcunculus frontatus
AGAGAAGAGAAGAGAAGAGAAGAGAAGAGAAGAGAAGAGAAGAGAAGAGAAGAGAAGAGAAGAGAAGAGAAGAGAAGAGAAGAGAAGAGAAGAGAAGAGAGAAGAAGAGAAGAGAAAAGAGGAGAGAAGAGAAGAGAAGAGAAAAGAGAAGAGAAGAGAAGAGAAGAGAAAAGAGGAGAGGTTGAGTACTGGGTGTAAGGAAACCTTGCCCAGCAATAAGGTTATGTTGTGATTTCTGCTGCATTTTTAAGGTGATCTTTATACACAAATGCCTGCTTAAAATTTACTCATTTCAGGTTCATTGCTACTCTACACACACATTCTGCTTCAGAGAGAAAATCTCACAAACCACAGTTCAATCCCCTTGCACACTTCTCACGGGAATTCATTAGAATGGACTCTTTTAGGTGTCTTTTAGGAAGGAAGATGTGACCAAATCAGTTATCCTGAAGGCTTTGAGCAAGTATTTAGTTCAAGATGCTCAGCTGCAGGGATGGAATCTCAGCACCACTGAGTAGAGAGGCAAAGATGGTTTGCTTTAAGCCCTGTTTTCCCTCCGCAGTGGGAAAAGCTCCTGCAGAAGTCTCCCAATGGATGCTTGGCTGGCTGTGAGGATGCTGCAGGGATCAGAGGAGGGCTGAGGAATGCTGTGGACACAGAATTAACTGGTGGAAGCTCAGGAGACTGTGGCTTTGACACAGATGAACTCCAGAACAAGAGACCACAGTGAACTGATCCAAAACTACCCAACCAGACACCCTAAGCCCTAGAGATGATTTCTGTAATTATATATATCAAATATGTAGGTTTCCCACCCTTCTTCACTTCTGATAATTGCCAGGAGTCTTTCACATCACTATTTCCTCCTCTTTAACCAAACACTGAATAATAAACAAAACAACTCCTACACCTTTAAGTGCTTTACACTTAGGCTTAATGTGTTTGCACTCGATTTGGTCCTTGCAAGAAGGGAGAACTGTTTTAGAATTGCTAAACAATTCATAGTAACTTGAGCTTCCCCTTTTCCGACACCTTCCTGCTTTATTTAGTAGCATTTACAATATCCAATCCAAATTGCTGGGACAGGGACTTGTCATCAGAAAAATATGTAGAAATGTCTGCCTGTTATTCTCAGGTAGCAGCCTGCTCTGTGGTTTGATCCTCCAGCACTATTCCCTTGCTTGATGAGCTTTACTTTTGGTTTATTGACCTTTTGATCAAAGCCCTTTAAGCCCTGGGCTCGCAGTGCTGCTTTTGGAGGGGAGATTCAGGCACAGGGCTTTTGCATTGCTGTTTTTCTACATTGTGTGTGACCCTTTTAAACTGTATTTCCTTGAAGTCAGCTGGATCGTGCTCAGGTGCCCAGGGTGGTTAAGTGTGTGTCACACAGCCCCCGGAGGGGCTGTGGTATTTACAGGGATCCAATCCTGCTTTTTGGGCCATAATCTCTACTGACAGACGATAAGCACCAGTGTTTGGTGACTCATGGATCCATTTAAACCACAATTTCCCACAGAATTATAAAACTGAGGCTCTTAATAACTCTCTTCAAACTACAAAAACAAATGTTCAGCTGGTATTTTTTGTGGTGGCTCTCTAAGTGCTCTGTTCCTGTGTCACAGAGCAAAATGAGAACCAGCTGTAGAACAATATTCTCCTGACATCATGTATATGCATGTGCACATGAAGAATTCTTCAGACATTTGGTAAATCTTCTCCTTTCCACGATGCTTTGTAATAACGAATCAGTATTTCATTTTGGTGTGTGATTTAAGTGTATGAAGGAATCTAGAGAAAAAAATGATCGCTAGGCTTTTAGCATTTGGATGAACCCAGAGTTTCTGAGCAGAAACTTAAAAATAAATAAAAGGTAGGAGGAACAGGCTGTCATTTTAACTTATTTTTGCTGTCCCTTAGGCCAACTGCTTCTTCTGCGAAGAAGAAACATTTATGTTTCACAATGATAAATTTACCATGGCTGACTCTTCCAAAATTATTCCTGACACTGAACAGCATTTAAATTTCAAGTCAATGGGAAAAGAGTGAGGCTCTCTGCTACAAAATGTTGTGGTCCAATTCCTACCACAGGGGATGAGCCCAATATTGCATCTGGTACCTGGCCATGTGTTGTAGCCATCAAGAGCTGGACCTTGTTCCTAAAACTCTGCCCTTGGGAGTTGCAAGAGTGGGAAAAATCAGCTCTGTTCATTAGAGAAGGGGAAAGATGGGCAGCACAACACAAGGAACCTGCCTGTCCAAGCACCAACAAGAGAGAAAAGAGAGAGAAAAAGAGAGAAAAGCCCCATCCAGGCCTGCAGAGGCAGCAGCAGGGGCGTGAAAAGGTCTGTGGTGGAGAAGAAGGCTGGGACTGGGAGCAGGGGCAGAGCCAGGCTGGTGAATGGCACTGGGGAGAATCCAAGGGCTGAGGGACAACATGGGGACAGCTCTGGCAGGAGGGGTAAGGACTAAGAGACAGCAAGGTTGAAGGAGTCTGGGAGAGCAGCCAAGGCATGGCCCAGCCAGGTGGAGAGAGGGGACATTGGGGTGCAGGGACACGGTGCTGTCAGAAAAAGCAGGATGGGGGTGCTCAGAGAGGCAGGAAAACCAGGGAAAGTCAGGTCTGGAGCACCAGTGTAAGACAAACAGAATTGGGATGAACTCTCCTGGAGGGATAAAAGCCGTGCTGTTCAGATTCTTCTTCTGCTTAAGATTCTCGAGCCTCTAGGGAGAGGTGGGGAAGGCTCAACACACCTGAATTCCACAGGGAGCTTAAATCCCAGTCCTGTATCACTGAAAACACTGAATAAAAGAGGATTGCAGACACTTTGGAATCCCTGTGAGCTTTGTGAGTGTTCTGCCTTGGTCGCTGTGTACAACTCAAGTTTCCAACACGCTGTTTCCACAATGTTTAGTGAATTCTGGGTTCAAAAGGGAGCAGAAGGACTCAGTGTCCACACTGCAGGGTGGATGTGACCCATGGGAACAGTGTTTGCACCCAGGTCTGTGCTTTCCTGAGGCCCCTCATGTGTCAGTGAGCAGTGGAGGGGTTTCTGAGCTGTTTTGGGAAGGCCAAACCTTGGATGTTCTTCATCAAATGCCAGGTCAGGACAGATCCTGTGGCAGCAACGTCTTGGTGAGAAGTCGAGAGTATGTGGCCTTCCAATGTCAGCCTAAGGAGAGAATTTTTTCCCCTTCTCCCACCCTGGACCAAAGTTTCTATCTTCTCATGGCTATTCTAAATTATTTGATTCTTAACATCAACCCTGTCTTTTAAATTATAAAATATTCTATGGATTTGCTTTAACCCAGCTCCAGCTTCAGGTTCTCTCAATATTTATGGTCTGCTTGGAGTTCTTCACTGATAAAGAACTTGACTGAACCTTACAAACAACTTCCAAGGAATCTCTGATCCCTCCAGTGTTCAGGATTTCCTTGAGAAATATCCCCGTGTGTGGGTGTGGGTGTGCCTATGTAAATGTGTATTTTTATCCCTGTTCTGTTCTATTTTCCCTGCCTCAGGATTGTAAGTGTGAGGGAACAAAGGCACGAGATGATCTCACTTGTCTTAAAACGAGAAATGAAGGCAATGTTTGGCAGATTACACTGCCTGCTAATTGAAACAGAGTAAAAATCTGCATAAACACAGGTACCAGAGCTCAGCTGCTGCATCACAACCCCATGTGCTGCTCCAGCTTAATGCTGTCAGTGAAGCTGAAACATCCTCTGAGCCTCTCGTTTAGTCACGGCCTTTAAATAAACACCTGGGTTCTAAAATTGGAAGAGGTTTTCATTCATCTCTGTGAAGGTCACTGCAAGATTGGATTGTTTCTTTAATGTGTTCTGTTGAAAGGAGAGGACTTGTTTCCATTAAAGTGTGACAGTTCAGGTTTGTTTGTGTGAATGAATGCCATCCAACTCATCCTTAGAGGGAAGGAGAAAAATTGGAAGAAAATTTGTTCTTCTATTGATGAAAAGATACGAAGAAATGGGAATTAACAAATCCTCTATGAAACCAAACCCTCTTCCAACTGCTCCTTTCTTTAAATGAAAATGATGAACACAAGTTAGCAGAAAAATCCCTCTTGCAGGCTCCCCTGGAGTCTCACTCTCATCCTCCCAGCCCCAATCAACTGATACAGCGAATTTTGATAAATCCAGAAAGTTAAAAACACTCTTTCCAGAGAGTGTGACAGGGACATCAGCTCAGAGACCCATCCAACACTCTTTAATCTCACTGGTGCTTAGCAATTTTGCAACAAAAGCAGGAAAGAACATAAGGATTTGGCTCACATGTATGCCTTGTAGTTACTGCCTATCTTTTGGATCCTGATGTCATATTTGGAGTCTATGAAGGGCTCAGTGGTGGCGTAGGTCTGAGTGAGTGCTACCACGCTGGCTATGTCCTGAAAATCGTAGTGGTTGTCTACCTTGATCTGGAGCCATCGAGCCACAAGAACACAGCACAGACAAAAGAAAAAAAAGAGCAATTAGGAACAAAACGTAGAATTCGGTTGCAAATGGCATTCATGAGAAGCATGGTTTTGACAGCATCAAAAAAAAAAGTATCTGATATTTTATCTGATTTCTAGTTTCTACAATTTTCCTGCTTTAAAGTATCTGTTGTTCTAGGCAAAATATTACCTGCTTATCTGGAGAAAGCAATTTGGAATTTTATTTTGCTTTCTTTTTTTTTCTGCAGTGATGTTGGTCAATTATAGATCTGCAGGCCTCAGAATATTTTTTAGGTGTGACTTGCAACTCCAATTGATGTAGTTCTGTAAATTTCTCGGGTAACTGAGTGGATGTGGAGCCCACCAGGACCTCCCACACCATCCCAGCAGCTTCTCCCACGAGGGAAGAGCCACAGGATGCTGATATCCTGGTGAGTGCACATTCACTGGGAGCACAGAGGGCTGGCTCCAGGCAGCAGAACCATTATTCTCATTTTTCCCTCTCCTCTGGAGGAGCTGGGCTCTCCAGGAGTGGGATTTCCCAGGTGTGGAACGCTCTGTGCTAAACCATCAGCTTTTACATCTCGAAATCAGACGGGAAGGGAAAAGTGGGGAAATGCTGATCTAGGGGAGAGGGAGAAGGAGATTTTCGAGGGCAGAGGGAGGACAGAGACATCACCTCTGGACAGGGAGGGCATGTCTCTGTGGGGAACTGGGGAAGCAGGGGGTGAAAGGGGCTCAGGAGAGGGAAGTGAGGCTCCACCAGACTGATCCAAAAGGCATTTCAGGATGATGAGGAGGAGGGCAGGGATTATCCAAGATTAGGAGAGTTTGCAGCTCTTTGCAAGCCCAGCATCTCATTTATTTTCCTTCTCCTGGGACTGAAAAGGGAACCTGAGGGCCAGGCTGGGAGGTGGGACGTGGCACAATAAATGGAGTTTGGTGGAGATAAATGTCCTAAAGTCTAAGTAATTACCCCCAGCTCTCAGATGGAGAAAGGGACAGAGGAATTTGCCATTTGAGAGCCACAAACCAGACACGAGGCCTGGTTTCAACTTGATTTTCTGGGTGGGTCTAACTGGGACCTCTGGAAATGCTGCTGCCAGCAGTGCCCTCAGGGAGGGCTGGGGTTCCAGGGGAACCTTCCTTAGCTCTCTGATTGCTTTTAATCTTTGAGGGTTTAAAACACTTCATAGTTAAAAGAAAAATAAGTTCTAGATATTTGATATGAGGAACATTTCTGTGCATTATTTCCCCTTTTCTCGAAATGAGAGGTGAATATCCAAAGTACAGCATAAACATTCTAACACTTCACATATGCAACCCACAGAAAATGCAGTTTAATTAGTGGCTCATTCTGCTCTCAATTAAAGTGGCTGCTGGACTTCCAATGATTTACTAAATATGAAACAAAGCAAAGCAGTCACAGGTAAAAAATAACACACAGTACAACTTGCAATTAAATCTGTTTTCTATTTCTATTATTAGTGGCAAAGATTATGTTCATAGAGCTTTGGAGATTCAGGATGATAAATGTAACTGTTCTCTGATTAATTGCTTTAAAATCTAAACCACTTGTAGCACTGAAGTGTTTTCAGTGAGTGAAATTAGTCTGCAAGGACCAGAAATTGTCACTGATAGCAGTGAAGGTGGGATTTAAAGGCTCTCCCATTGGCCCAGCACTGTGAGAGAAGTGATACCAAAACATCTGTACTCACCACTGAAATGCAATTACTTTGGAGAGAGAAAGCAGCAGTTATACAGTGGTATGAAACAATCACAGACAACACATCAAGATAGGAAACGAATCAAAGTTCAAGCTGAAACCCATAAAGAACCAAGGCAAAACCTTCCCACACTCCCAGCTCCAAAAAGTTGGATTGTGCAACAGACCTTGACTCTTGAAGAGTTTCAGTGCAGGCAACAAATTAATAAACAGGGTTTTGCTTCAAGAAAGCATCTCAGCACATTTCAAAGGACAGCCCACACGGGGCAACTCTCAAACTGCAAAGGCCTCGTTGCAAAAACACTTTGTGCATGTTTCTATTCTCCTGAAGAGAGATGCTTCCTTAGCATGGGCAGGCAGAGATTTGCAAGGGGGGGATCCGAGACAGAGTCAGGGCAGACAAAAGGGAAAATACCCAGGGAAGGAATGGGCATGCACAGGGAAGGGACAGAGCCCAGGCTCCCAACATGCAACAAACAGCATCTGCACCTTTCCCATGCCTGAGTGAGCGTGTCCAATCTTCACAACAACAGGAAAGGTTGGCATTGTGAGCTGGGGGGGGAAACAAAACAGGCAGATTAGAGAAGAGAGCGACCACGAGCTCAAGGATTAATCAACATCGTTTAGGAGAATTATTTAAACATGGTCATCATGTGGCCAAAGCTGTTCTGGCCATGGGGTGCCTCAAACTGCTCATCCTCTGTGTTCTGGTGACTTGCTGGGTGTGTTTTCTGAGCACAATGGTATTCCCAATGCAGCCAGCTGGGGTTCTTAACTTTTCTTAATTTAACTTTTTTGTACGTCTTCCTTTCAACTTCACTTTTTACCCTGAGTTTCTGCTGTTTTCCTATTTTAAGTTTTGCTTCTGTGTTTTCTGACCCACAAACTCACACTCTCCAAGGTTCTAACCATTAATGATGCCAAATTAACCACCTTTTCCCCTATATTTCCATTATTTAGCAGGGCTGTAAATACATTTTGTGACCACTTATGAAAGCAGTGATGCATCATTCACAAAAACTTGGTTGTGATACAGAATACCCAAGTTTTCCAGGGAAGGCTCCAGCTTTAGAGTGTAAGGAATAATTCAGAATAATTCAGCCATTGCATAGGAAATCAAATATACAGAAGCATATGAGAACACTTTATTCAATGAAATGGGAATGCTTCTGTCTCTCAAAAAGTGCTGTGAATGACCACTGTTACTTCTACCATTCATTTGAAGAAGTTTTATATCTCCCAGGTGTGGGCATGGTTTTTTTCCCCACCTAAAATGTGCATATATTGAATCTATATCAATCAAGCATAAACACAGATATTTCATGGAATACAATTAGAACTAGAAATAAAAAGCTGAACACCTTCAACATGTGATTAAAGTGGGCAGCAGCAGGACAGTGCTACACCTTCACTGAGTGCCACATTCCAACACAGCAATAAACACAATCAGAGGCAAAGCTGATGCTTTAGAACATAAACTGAGAATTGTTAGAGGTTTTATGATACATTGATTAGTGACAGAATAACCAAAAGCACTTGCAAAAGCATTTTACGGTAAAGAGCACCTACACAAGAATTTAGGAATAAAGCTCTTGCTAAACTGCAGGAACCAAAGTTCCTGCTTAGTCAACATCTAGTCACTGGTGTATCACTTTCAGATTTTAAACCAGGCTTTTTTTCTTGGTTTTTTTCAGTTTTTGGGAGTAGGAGGGGAACAAATCATTGCCAGACTCCAGATTCATGAGGGCAGCACCACATTTCTGTGAGTGAACTGCAGACCACTGCGCTGGGGTTTGTAATGGAAATGCTGGCAGAGCTCTGAGCACAGCAGTACAGATGGCACTCCTGTAATTAACAGCACCACGGATCTTCCTGTGATCCCAAAGCTCTGGAATCCTCTGTGGGCCGCAGGAACAGACACATTAAAAAAGAAAAAAAAGAGAAAAAGGAAAAAAAAAAAAAAGAAAGAAAAAAAAAAAAAAAAAAAAAAAAAGGAAAAAAAAAAAATCTGTGCTCCCCCCCTCAGAAAANAAAATAATCTGTGCTTCCTCCCTCAAAAAAAATGCAGTAAAATCATTTTCTCTGGGCCCTGATCCTGAGATTCCATGTGCTCCACCACATCCCAGCACAGACTGAGGGAAGAGGTGGCAGCCAGGGAAAAGGCTCTGGATGCTGCAGTTCAAACTTCAGAGAGGAAAACACCAGGCAGGCAAAATTCAGTCATCCCAGCACTTCTCCCTGGGACAGGCCCATGCAGCCAGGGCTCAGAAGCTGGAGTTATTTTGGGGTTTGAGCAGCTTTTCCTTTATTCCTGCTCTGACTTGAATTATCCCAGTTTTCCCTCTGCCATCATTCAGCACCTCTCTGTCACCACCCCATGCCCAGGGGATTGTTGTGCCAACAAAGCCTGAAATGTCCCATGGAAATTGAAGAGAACTTGACCTGAGTCCTCCCATTCCACTTCCCAATCTGCTCTTTTCTGGTCGTTTTGGCAGAACAGGCACTCCCCAGACTATTCCTACCCTTGGTGAACATTATATATAATAAAAGTGTGATAGTGACAGTGAAAAATTACCAGCTCCATGGATTTCCCTTAAATCTACATTCTAATCACTGATAATTATCATTCATAATTACTGCTATAAAATCTGCTTGCTTTGAAAAGCATCACTGAGGGGAAAAGGCCATTTTACAAACATATTGCTGATTTTTTGAAAGCTTTCTTAAATTCAGGAAAATAAAAATTCTCCTCTGGCAATTAAAAACGGAGGGGAAAAACTCAAAGACCAACAAGAAAAACTGAGAAATGTGCCAAGTTCATAAATGTGAGAGATGGAAGTGTCTGTACTGCATGAGCCTTTCCACATCCAGATAATATACACAAAATACAGCAGAATAAAAAAAATAGGATTACCATGACTTCTAGCTTAAATAGCAATGCAATAAAAGACCATTATTAATTAGACAGAAACCAGAATATTTGGCAAATGTGGAATAAAATTTCCCAAATTTATAGTCTTATATGAATATGATTGGATTGGTAATAAATATTGGGAGCAACTGGAAAAACTCCTGGCTCTTTGTGGGAGCACAGACACAAACAGCTGAGGAACACTGACATTTGCTAATCCAGTGCCATTAATCAAAATAACATCAGCGAATATTCAAATTTTATCTGTTTTATCAGCTCCTAAAAGTTACAAAGATGGATTCAGTCCACACACCTTTCGTTTATGTGGTTTTAACTTCTCCTGTTGTTATTTTATTCCAACAGAACCTTAACTTTGGATAAGTTGCACAGCTCAATTCTGTGACTAATTACTAATGGTAGGTCCTATTTTGATCTGGGCACTTCCCTGAGTGTGAGGAATCAAACACTGCCCTGGATAAAACATAAGATTTCCCTTCTCCTCATCTCTCAAAAGTCAGTGGAGGATTTGTTCCTTGTGGAGAAAAAGAAGGAATCCTCATTTTTCTTCTGTGAGAGTTAATTTGTCACCCAAATGAAGAGTGTTTGGCCCAGTATTCACTGACATTGTTCAAGCCAATATTTCTGCCCATTCACCTCCAGCACAGTGCAGAGCTGCCAGGGAATTTGGGCAGAAAAACCCCACCAAACCAACAAAGAACCCCAAACCCCAAGCACTGAAATAGGTGCTGCAGTTCTGACACCTGAGCAGTTAATTAATAACATTATAAAGGTCACACGTTAATCATGTGCCCATGAAGAATTGTTCTGGTTTTCTATTATTTATATAATATTCATATTATATTACTGCCACCAGTAATATAATTTCCAGTGATGTGCTATGAAAAATAAAATGCAAAACCAGCAGTGTGCTGTAGCACTTCTTGCTACGAAATACCTAAGAAATGCTTCTCTCCTTCCTGAACCCACTTCCTTTAAAGTGAGATTTGGGTTCTGTGCGTGCAATTCCTGCAGCAGCAGCAGGGAAAAACTCCTTTTATCCAAACCAGAGCCATGTCCTTGCAGTGAACCTCACCAAATGAACTTCCCTTGTGCTTTCCAAGGAGACAAAACCCACCCTGGCAATGGGGGCAGCTGGAAGTGGTGCTGCTCTGGTGATGCAGGGAGGCTCTTTAGGATTTGTGCAGCCATCAGAGATGTGACATCTCTCTTAAAAACACACCCAGTTTATTCTTTTCTAACCTCAAACCAAACCCAAGGCTCCTGGTCAGAAATCCCGCTTAATGATTTTATATTTCTCCCGCTGTCTGTGAGTTGCAGGATGTGATGTGGTTTCTCCACCAGAATTTTGGAAGGAATTGTCTGATTCAAGCTTTGATTTCCAGAACTGTGGACAGCCAGCCCTGGAAGGTCCAACACACCCCATCCCTGCTCATGAATGCCTGGGAATCCTGTGGGATATTGGCACTGGAGGACAATTTGATGGATGCTAACACAGCCCAGAGATCTCTATACAAAAACACAATGAAAACTCACTAAAAGGGCCTCCTTTTTTATTTTATCTACCTATGAAACCCATACACTCAACCAGGCTCAATTTGGAAAATGAAATGCCATCTGCAAACTCCTGCCAGTCAGAGGCATTTCAGGTGTTTCATTTCTGGGGACATACTCTAGAGAGGATAAATTTCTCTTCTAGATGAGCATGAAAATCTAAAAAGCCAGTTCATTTCATTATTCCCTTACTGATGTCACAGTAGCAAAGATAATTATTATTAATTATGGTTTCTTAGCTTTTCATCTGCATCAGCCTTTTAAAATTGAAGATTTAAACCCTGAGCTTAAAAGGCAAATATTTTATTGTGTCAATCTTCAGTATCTGGCCACCTAAAGATTTCACACCTGTGCTCAGAATGTTTTTTACGGTAGAAAGGAATATTCTGCTTTGATAAAATTCTACAATACCTCCAATATCACCTAATCTGTAGTGCAGGTAATTCTGTGACCCAATAGATGGCTACAGAATTAAGCAGCACAATTAAGCTGGATTGTTGTCTGCATTTTTCCATATGTAATGAAAATCCCTATCCCTCCCTACTGCAGAAATTTTCTGGAGTTTCTAAGGCTGGTTAGTAGAGTGTCATCCTGCAATTATAAGTCTATTAATTTAAAATAAAACCTTCAAATTTAAGCTCCAAACATTATGGTGCTCAAAGGTTTATAGGTTCTACTGCAATTTAAATATTTTTGAACAGTTTTAATATGAGCTGACTTTTTTCCAAGAGATATAATTTGAATTCTTCTAAATTTACTTTGAATTCTTTTAGCCGAGACATAGTGTGAAACATAATCAAAGACGTCTATAAAAATAGAATTAGGCAAAGATCATCTGCTAAAAAAGAAGTTAAAAAAACCCCTCTGCTGGCAACAATACAGACAACACAGTTTTCTGAAGGTGGTATTCACCCTGCTTTCATGTCCTCAGGGTTGAGCTGACTAGAAAAGCCACAATAGGAAAAAAAAAAGAGGGGGCGGAGAAGCAGTGACAAAAAACCCCAGATGTTGCATAAACATGACTTACCTCAAGTTCAGTGTTTAAATATTTATCTTTCCAATAATCCCCAAGCAAAGTTCATTTATCCACTCTAGTTCCATGTAATTTATTTGTGGAATATGCATCAGCCGAAATCTAATTTTGCTCTGCTTACTTTGGAGAAAGGAAATTAAAAGTGAAATAATGAAGGTGGCCTTCTATTCATTTTTTTTTTTTTCTTTCCCAGAAACAGGCAGGAAGAGCCCTAAATCAATAAACAAGCAGCAGATGTACTTTCTCTGGTCTGTTTGGTTTGCAGAAAACACAATTTCCAGATAAAGTGGGGGCTCAGCCAGGCTGGAGCTCTGTCACCAGCAGGGCCAGCCCAGCACTGGCCTCTCAGCAGAAAACCTCACACTCCACAAACACGGGCACAATTTGGGCATGTGGAGCCACATTTTCCACTTGGCAGCTAAAAGTGGGTGTAAAACTCTCTCTGCAAGGAGTAAGGATCAATATCCCCAAGCCAAGGGGGAAGCTGAGGTGATTGGTGTTATCTTTTTAGATAGGGCAGTAAAGAAACTAAGAGTTCAAGAGGATAAAAAGAGCAGAGCTTTAATTTATTGGTGTGCCAGGGGGAGGCAAATGCACCTTACCTGTGAGTCTTTGACCCAAAATAGGTTAAAGCAATTTGTGAACTAACACAGGTCCCAGGGCCACCTCAATTCCCAGGGACATCAGTGGGAATTGGTGCAGAACTGGAAATTCTGAGCTCCCTTTGAGACCCCTCTGACTGTCACCAGCACCACTTGGAGAGGCTGGAGCTGCACAAAGCAGCTCCATGTGCTCCCTGAGGTCAGGCAAGGCTGGAGATGATCTTGGGTTATGAAGTGGCTCCACCTGATCACCTGGAGATCCACTTAAAACCCCTTTGTCCCCACAACTGATTGGTCAATTAAAAACTCACAGTGATCTAAATCAACACAAAGTGATCCGATGGCAGAAAGTTTGCTGTTTTCTATTCCTGCACAGCATGAAAACAGAAAGTGTCCTTAGGAAGGAAAACACGAAGTGTAATTGCAGCGAATCAATGGGAGCAGCTCCCACAGATCTCTGGCAGAAACTCTGAAGACAAAAACTCTGCAGAAACAAATTTTATTTTGATTCTGGCATGTCAGGGTTTAACTCATCCTTCCAACTGTTTGGAAAACTGCTGCCTCGAAAGCCAAGTAACATTTTGCCACCTTCTAAAACAATTACCCAAACTGCTGTGACTATCAACTGTAAGGGTTTTTTACTGTAATATTTCAGAGGTGACAGCTATAAATACCCTCCTGTTTGAAGCAGGCTGTAGTTCATACAGAGGCACTGGGATTTAAAATCCAGGAAAGCTCACCTATTTTGTGAAATGCTGTTCTAACTCTCAATTTTCAGCATGATTGTACAGGTTTGGGGCAGGATGTGTAGTGTGACTTCACCAGGTAAACTGAAAGTAGATTTTCGAGGTAATTGCGATGCCAAATGAGAACCGGGGAGGGAAGAACTGAGGCAAAGCATTGAGTAGACAGCAGATAAATTATTGCTGTGGAGAATCCTGCCCGCTACCATTCTCTAAATAAGATTCACTTGACACAATGAAGCGAAAATCAGATGGATACAGATAAAAAACTGTTCTCTGTGCACTGCCAGAAGCTAAAGCACAGAGCAGGCAGCCCAAGCAAAAGACTCTGAGTAGACTCAAGCTGCCTGACAGCTGGAAGGGACAACAGGGTGGCTGTGGCATGTCCCGTGACAAGGAAAAACCTTTGGAAAAAGCTGTACGGACAATCCCCGTGCAGCAGAGTTCAGTGCTCCCTGACACAGCTCACAGCCTGAGAGTGAACTCAAACCCCCAGAGAAATGCTGGTGGGCAGTGCCCAGGGATGGACAAATGGACTGGGCACTGCTGCCTCTGGAAAAACGGGCTGGGAAGGGCAGGGAGCAATGGCAGGAGGAAATCCCAGCACAGCCAGGCACAGGGGAACCCTGCAGCCCTGGATTATCCTGAAATCCTGGGTTATCCCTCAGTTACCCTCAGTTCTGGGTTGTCCTCACCCCGAGTTATCTTCTGTCCCTCCATCCCTTGTCCCCAGTCCCTCTCCAGCTCTCCTGGAGCCCCTTTAGGTGCTGGAAGGGGCTCTGAGGTGTCCCTGGACTCTTCTCTTCTCCAGGTGAGCACCCCCAGCTCTCCCAGCCTGGCTCCAGAGCAGAGGGGCTCCTTTTAAACTCCCTAAAAGTAATTTTCCTCATCCAACTCTAACCACTGCAATATCCAGTATAAAAAAAGGCCGATGCAGCCTCAAGCTAAGCTCTGATGTTTTCTGGTACCAGGTACCCCAGCTCTGCCTGATGCCAGCACAAAGCACAGGGAGCATTCATCTCCTGTGATACACAGACTAAAAGCACATTTTCATGCATTTGTGAGAGCATATTCCTGAGCACAGAGGTTTCCAGACCTACTGAAATCCCTTTCAAAGCCACAATGTAAATATGTCGTTGTCCAAACTCAGATAGAATTTGACAAAACCGTTTCAGAATGAAGATTTATCAGAAAATAGTTCTGCTGAGGTTTCAAAAAAGCACAGCATCTCCCATCCCATCCCTCCCAGTGCCAGCTGGGACCATCTGGGAACACATTTATTGAGAACCTCTCTTATGGTCACTCACTTCTCTAGGTGTGATCATACTTTAAATATTCCACCTGTGTACAGCTGGCTTTGAGGGACTCCTAAAGTTGAATTATTCCTGCAGGCAACACTAGGTAAGACCACAACTAACACATATTAATGGCATTTGCACAATTAGCATGTGAGATTTCATTTTAGCATTTTTGCATTCCACACATTCAGCTGAAAGTATTTAATTCTCTTCTATAGCTAGAAGATAGTGGACCACTAATTTGTGACTTGTCATAAAATTACCTTTAAATTTTGTTCTGAGCAGAATATTCCTCTATTGATTGTATAATTCCTTTGATTGTAGTAGATATAAAAGTCTTTAGGACACCCAGAACATAGCTGGACGTGTTGTTCTGGAGAATCCTGGACAAAATGTGCCTCAGGGCCAGGTAGAGAAGAGTGTTTGCCCAGCACATTTCTTTATTATTTGAATTTTGTGGAGACAGCCCTCAAATTGGTCTGTTTAGATCACCTATAAAGCAGCCCTGTGATGTCATGTGAAATCCAATCAATGGCTCCCAATTAATTCCTTCATCACTTCCCAGTCCTACTGCCCTAAGTGAGGCTTGAGAATCCATGGAGGAGCTGATCCCAGACCCCTGGCACACCTGCCTGGGGGTTTTACTGCCTTCCTGCAGCCTGAACTTCCTCTGCAAGGTTCCAGCCTTTTTCATCTTTTCCCTCTCATGAAAGAAGTCCGTTCCTTCTAGGTAAGAACAGAGATGTTAACAGGTCTAAATTATTTTCAGGTGTTAGTCCTGGGCTTGGATCCAACCTTATGATTTGAAGCCAAAATTTTGGACTGGAAAAGTAAAAAATCCAAGTATGGCTGCATGAAATCAGGATATGGTGTATGGGATTCCTGGCTCAGTGTTCAGTGTGGATCCAAAGTCTAAAAATGAGACCCAATTCTAATAATTCTGAATATTTGTGGGTTTTGTCTAACAGGCAGAGTGTGTCTCGAGGGGGATGGGAGTTGAAAAAGAATCAGAGCACTAATATTTGTATAACTGGTCAGAAATGAAATAAATCTGCTGCTGTAAAACATGTACACATCTCTCTAAAGGTAACGAGCTGCTTTGGGCACACCTAAATCTCAGCCTCAACAAAATACATTTTCATGAGCCTGGATTGGAATGGTTCAGGTCATATTAATGAATTTTCAATTCCTAGGCTTGATTTGAGTTGTGACAAAACACAGAGTTGTTTAAGCAGCCCTGTCCTGCATGTCAATCTAGAGATGTCTTTTATTACTCTCTAATCAAACCTCGGGTTGCTTCCTCATGAAACGTTTTGCTTTATAAAAAGAGGGTGCCCACAGGTTACACATCTCCAGATTGCCACAGCAACCAAAGCTCTGAAGGTGGAAAGGATTTCTGAACTCTTCATTTCTGCCTGTATTCCACTTACAACATCAGCCAGGAAATACAGGCACAGATCTGTGCCGAGCAGGATTTGCATTAATAAGGAACGCAGGGAAAGAGCCGTGCCTCCAAAACACCACTGGGATATTTTTCCTTGCTGTTTCAAACTAAATCGCTGATGAAATTATTTGTTTAAAATGCTTTTTATTGCAGCTTTCATTTGTAACTCATTATTCCCTGTAACCAGCGATTGTTGGAGGCTCACAAGCAGAGCATTGAGAGGTTTCCTTTTCATGAATGAAGTTCTGTCCAGCGTGCGAACAGGGACAGCAGTTCAGCAAAACGCCCAGAAGTGCAGGGGAAGATCGGGGGCTGCGAATGCAAACGCAGCTTAAAACAGGACAGCTTTGTTTACTCGCACAAAATCAGATCGCAGCGCTGGCTTTTAAATCCAGAGCGGAAGCAAACTCCCTCGAACGAGATAAAACGGTCAGAAAATCAGCTTCAGCTCCCCGTAAAAGCTGGTTTTGTGGAGGCTTTTGGCCTCTTTTTTGGCTTTTGTTTGGCAATTAACATTTCCACTCCCGCGCAGCCGGCCGAGGTACCCCGTCCGATGTCACCAATAAATGAGCTTTTAACTGCGGGAAGGCGGAGCCGGGACTTGGCGCTGGGGCCATAAATAAGAGGGTCCCATGTCAGGGCAGTTTGGAGGCAGCGAGCACCGGCAGCGCTCGGAGCGAGCATCGATCCCGGAGCCCATCCCGGAGCCGAGCCCCGATCCCGGAGCGAGCCCCGCAGCGCAGCGGGCACCGTGCGGCGCAAGAAGAGCCTTTCCCGTGTGGAGCATGAGCCGAGCGGGCAGCAGGAGCCCCGGGAGCCCCGGGAGCCGGGCAGCAGCGCTGGTGCTGGCGCTGGCTCTGGCGGCGCTGCCCGCGGCCGTGTCCGGCTGTAGCTGCGCTCCCGCGCACCCGCAGCAGCTGCTGTGCGATGCTGCGCTCGGTGAGTCCGCCCGAGGCTCCGCCGGGCACCGATCGCCTCTCACGGGGCCCTTTGGCAGCGAGGGGTGCGGGGAAAAGGGGTGCTGGAAGCTGCTCTGCGCTGCCCTTTCACAGCGGAATGCACGCCAGGAGTTGCTCCGCTTCCCGCGCGTTGCCGGAATGTTTGGTGGTTATAAATGGCTGGGGTTGATGTGTTAGAGAGTGGCTTTTTCTTTATTTTTTTGCCTCTTTTATGTGTTTAGATATTAGGTCCTAACTTAGAGAATACCTGAGCTTTCAAATATCTACTGTTAGCAGTATCTGCTATATATATAAAATATCCTATCTAAATAAGCCTGCAATGTGTGAGCTGTGCATATAGATATTTTATAGCACTTCAGGGAAAAAAAAACCCCAAAACCAAAGGAACACAAAATGTAAGTCCCCATTGCTAACTTGCTGAAACTTTTGATCTTTGTTCTGCTATTCTGTACTTTCTTTAATTTATTCTTGTGGTTTTCTGTCAATTTCTGGAGCAGGAAACTGATAGGCCCTTTATTTTCTGCAGATAAATTGGCTACAGCAGCTCTATGTGAATGTGACTTTCCAGTCTTTGGGACAATTGTGCCTCATGACAGCCAGGCAGCACCGTGGTTGTCAAACGACTCATAGAAAGAGCCTAAAGATCCCAAAATTAGGCTGCACGGCGATGAGAAAATGTGACATTTCGCGAAAATGTGACATTTTGCAGCCTTTTGATTTCATTAGCTCAGGCTAAGGCTGGTTGGCTTCCATCGGGTGTGAACAGTAAATGTAGAACATGAGTTTCCAAAGTGTCACAGAATTAGCATCTCTATGGGGCAGGCAATCCCTTCTGCATACTGATTCATTGCTTTTATGCCCTGACAGAAAATCTTTGTGGCCATGACAAACTCTGAGCTCTGTTTGTGGCCATCAGTTAAATTGGTTTTTAATCTGCCCGTGTTAAGCAATCTCTTTCATGGAGGTACCTCCACCAGGCATTACACGCTTGGGGGTGTTAAAGGAGTGAAAGGAAATAAAAGTTGTGCTACAACCAAATATGTGTACATTTAACTGCTACAGCCTGCTGCATTCCTGTGCATTTGTGACAGTTTTGGAACAGATTTAATGTAAAGATTTTCCAAAATTTACAATTTTACCGTATAGAGGAAACTCAAAATATTCATTATGGGCTGCCTTCCTTAAGGAAGCCATTCTGATGATATAGATTAAAATTTTTTCAATTCTCAGATATATTTTGCAAATAGGAACTATGTCATGCTACTTTTTATTTAAGTGCTGAAGATAGTTTTCTGTTACAATGTTTGGACTTGATGCTCAAGCTCTCACTCCTATAAATATTCCTATCTAAGTCAACTTCCTCTTTTAGCTGAGGAATGTTTATGTCAAGGATCCCTTTGTTCACTCTAATTTTAAAATAGCGTTTCTATATATTATAAAACGGGAGATGAAGGGAATTCTTCATACGAATATATACATATTTCTGTGGGTGCATTTGCATAGACACACACATAAAACCTGCTCGAAGCATTTATGGCTGAATTACTGGATATGCTTTGGCCACAACATTTTGCATAAACCGAGAGAAATCCCTTTGAAGGAGCTGCAGTGGAGCTGCCTGTCCTGTGTGAGAGGAAACTCCGGGGAGCAGCTTGGCAGAGGCAGCTCCCCCAGGCTGGTGCCAGCAGCTTTTGTGCCCAGGAGAGGAGCTGTGCCCGGCGGGAAGGGGCACCCTGGGCTGGAGCCCTGGCCAGGCACTGCCCATCCCCTGGGAATTGGGGCTGTGCCTCCACAGCTGCCTCAGGGACACACCTGTGACCTTGGGGACACACCTGTGACCTCAGGGACATACCTATGGCCTTTAGGGACACACCTGTGACCTCAGGAACACACCTGTGACCTTGGGGACATACCTATGGCCTTTAGGGACACACCTGTGACCTCAGGGACACACCTGTGGCCTTTAGGGACACACCTGTGACCTTGGGGACATACCTGTGGCCTCGGGGACACACCTGTGACCTCAGG
>VZRV01006159.1:0-43863 GCA_013398115.1 Falcunculus frontatus
GGCAAGACTAAATAATATTTCAGAAATGTAGCGTGATATGTATTAGAGTGTTAGCTTCTTGTTCTAAAATGTACGGGAGAAGGGGTAGAAAAAGTACTGGGAGCTACAGCCATATATTAGAAATCTACAAAGCTACAAATATATGAAAAATATATAGAAAGCTTAGGTATCACTTCCCTCCTATGTGAAGCTCCACCACTGTTATTTGTGCTTCTGTTATGCCTGAGAGGTGTAGATGGCATTTGCCTGCATGGCCTCTGCGCACAGTGCTGGATTTTGTATGAATGCAGAAGTAAAAGTTGTTTGCTTTGTTGGTAGCAACAGTTCCAGAGAAAAGCCACTATCATGTGGCTAAATGCAATAGTCATATTTCTATATTTTAAGCCCTGTGAGCAACCCCCTGGAAGATTTGCTGATACAAGCACACTCTTTGGATGTGGAACTGCTTAAGACAATGGGCGGGAGTAGGGTCCTCCTCCAGTATCCAGTCTTATCCACTAGGATGGTCCCCAGTGGGAAATCTGTTGGTAGTATTGTGAGGGTTGGCTGTGACAGGCCACTGGCTCCATAATACACAGCTGTAATAAGAGATGACAGACGATGTGCAGATGAGCACAGCCATGGCCTCACGCTGGCGTGTACCAGTGCGGACATCTCCTTTTGAAGTACAAAGCACAACTCCAAGGCTATGACATCCCTGGCCACCTTCTCACATGTACTTTTTTTCCTCCTCAGGGAACAACAGAGTGTCAGTGACCGTAGGTGACAGCCCAGTGCTCACCTGCCCTCTCAAAGGAACTATAACTATGCTAATATGGACAACAAGCCCCAAGGCTGGAGGCCCCTGCTCCTTGGTATACAGGGCTGATACGAACATGACAGGAGGAGAAAACTGCAGTGACAACATAAACTGGAAATTCAGACCAGGTCTAGCTCCTGCCCTTGAGATACGGCAAGTGGGAATAGCCCAGGAGGGAAATTACACCTGCGAAGAGGTATCAACAGAGGGGAATCTCCCAAAGACGTACCACCTGACTGTGCTGGGTAAGGACTGTGTAGTAAGAAGAGGAGCCTTTAAAAAAAAAAAAAACAAACTAGAGAGGGTAGGTTTAGATTAGATATTAGGAAGAAATTCTATACTGTGAGGGTAGCGAGGCACTGGAACAGGTTGCCCAGAGAAGCTGTACATGTCCCAGTGTTCCAGGCAAGATTGGATGGGGCTTGGAGGCAACCTTGTCTAGTGGCAGGTCCACCACAGGGTGCATGGCAGGGGGCCTGGAACTAGATGATCTTTAAGGTCCCTTCCAAACCAAAGCCATCTGGGATTCTACGATTCTTGGTGGGACAAATTGTCATGCATTCCGTTAATAGTATCTCTGTGTCTCCTTTGTCCTTAGTTCCCAAAACCCTTCTCCCTTTTTCTGTCCCTTTTTTCACTATCTAGTTAGGAATGACAGGTGTGAAGCAATTTCCCATGTACTCACAGAAGGCATGAATGGCTGTGGTGAGGCTCACATGAAAGGGGGAAAACGGTGCAAAAGGAAAAAAGAGACACAATCTTTGCCTCTTGTGCATTGGGCCCACATTGCTGCAATGGGATGGGATGGGATGGGATGGGATGGGACCTCCAACCTTATCCTCCTCTTTGCACTGGGTTCATTTTGGGTAGAGAACAAGAACAGCCCAGCCCAGCTGAGCCAAAATAAATCCATACATCTCCCCTTGCTGGTGCTTTGCAGTCCCTCCGAGGCCGAGGCTGTACTGTGATGAGCAGGGGAGCCCCGTGTGCGAGGCAGCGGCGGGGAAGCCGCCGGCTCAGCTCTCGTGGGTCCCAGAGAGCAGCTCCACTGCAGAGGAAAAAGGCCACGACAACGGGACAGTGACTGTTCTCAGCAGGTTCACAGCAGGGAGCACCAATGTGACCAACGTGACCACCTGCATGGTGTCCCACCCAGCTGGGAACTGGAGTGAGTCCATAGCCTGTGATCCCTCAGGTGAGCTTCCCTTTGTATGTTTGGTGTTCAAACCCCTGTTCAGCTTTGTCAGCTCTTGTTCCTTCTAGGAAGGAAAATCTCTAAAAGGTGTAGAAAGCTTCAGTGAAGTCCTGCAAAGACCAGGGTGTCATCCCCAACTACCTGTGCCCGGAAACATCACCAGCTTCTTGGTGTTCTGGACACTATTTCCTAAAGGTTTCTTCCCTAAGAGGGGTATATATAAATGTCGTAGTGTTCTTTTGGTAGTGGAAATGCTGTCGGAAGCAGAGTCAAAGCAGTCATGATCTTTGTGATAAAATAGTAACTTGGAATGAGAATATCAGCAATTTTTTTTTGGATGCAAATTTAAATGTCATTGTAAGAGAGAGAAAAAGAATCAACTCTGGTGTGGCTAGCAGAAAAAAATTAATTACTTCATTCCAAGTTGTGAATGTCTGACACTGTATGACCCTTGGGTTCCGGTCTTTGCTTTTCTTGTTGCTTTTGAGAACTACACATGAGTCCTGAGAAAAGCTGAGTCCTTGAGAGGAGCTCAGGTGTGGCTTAGTGAAAATATATTCTGAGTGTCCACTGTGGGATTTGTGGGATCTACTTTTGTCTCTGACACAGACTCCATTTGTGTTTCTCAGCCAGGTTTCATTACTGACTTCCCCTTCTGCTGAAGGACATTCTATTTCTTTTACAAGCATGCTGAAAATGTGTGTATGTGCTAAAACAACTTTAATCTTCTACTGAAATAATACAGAAACTGAGAAGTAAGAAAATATAACCGAGACTGTCTCTTTGTGTTTAGAGGGATACAGCTTTATCCAGTATGTCTACACCATTCCTTGTGTTCTGATCATTATAATCTTGTTGGCTGTCATTTACTATTTCAAGCTCCACAGTGATAGGTATGTATGTATGATAAGGTGCTAAGGAAATATTGTCTAGTGCTAGAAGAAATTTTAAAGTACTGTTTGTGTCTTGAAATCATATGATTATGTAGTCTGTGCTGCTGTGAAAAACTGAATTAACTACATCAAATATTTCTGTACTGCAGACACTGTGCATTGCACACATCTTCACAGAATAATGCACCTGAGTAAAATATAAATGGGAAGAAGTTGGCTGAGGACCCTCATTGCATTGCCTGCTAAAGGGGAACTCTTCATTCTGATAGGAATCTGTGAGAGTAAAACTGTTCTTCAGATACTGTGATAGTCTGCCAGTGTCTCTCTTGGTTAGATCAGGGCATTTGTTCTGCTGCCTAATAAGTTCTACTAAATGCCAGAGGACTGAGCAATGCCAGCCTGCCACATGAACAGAAGGGACAGCAGATTGTATCTGTGTTTATGAAAAAGTTCCCTGGGTGAAGCTGGAGTCTAGCCCCTTTAGGATTTCCTATGATGAAAAAAAAGTAGTTCCAAGGAAAATCAACAGAAATCATTTGTGCAATGCAAAGCTGAATTAGCACCTGTAGTGAACACCTCAGCTATGTTCCTCATTTGCCTGTTCAGAAACTGTTTTCCTCTTAGGCCTTTTCTCTCTTAGGTGAAGAATTAGTTCAATACAATTCCACTAACCACAAAATGTATATCCCTACAGAGGGCTTTGATTTTAATCTTTTTCTTCTATTTTATGTACAAGCTCCCACAAACATGACAAAAGACCTTTTAAGAAGATTAGGATGCTGTAATTTCAGGATCAAAAGTCAAGGAGAGAGAAACATGAGAAAGCTTTATTCTTGAAGAGAAGAAAAAGAAATGTTTCATAAGCTTTTGATCAAAGAAACCATGCTGTGATCCAGCCAAACATGCTTTTAATACTTGTCTTCCTTTCCACAGGTCATGCCACAAAACCAAGCCTTCTGAAACTGCTCCTACACATTCCCAACAGGTAAGGAGAATGATGCAAATTAGAACGTCACCAAATCACAGATCTTCTGATAGCCCTGGAAACATGATCAGTAAAGGGAGAACATTAGATTTTTACTCTCTGCTTTCAGCAGGTACTACCATGTCTTATATATTTACTCTTAGCTCTTCATAGGACAAAATAAAGCTTATCTACACCATAATTTTGACTTGGAGCAAACACTAGAGGTGTGTTCCAACAGCAAACACTCAGATACTGCCATCCTTTAATCTTAACAAGGAGTGAGTCCCAGCACATTTCCCTCATCATATCACATACTCTGACCACAGCTGCTCTCCAATAATAATCAGGAAGGGAGGCAATACCTTGGGTTGGGCAATATTAAGACAACCATTAGCGAACAAGAAGATTAAGCAACAAGATTAACACCAAGAGAAAAACAATATCTCTTTTGGTGTCCAGAATGATAATGTGAGAGTTTCGAAGGCCACTCTTTATCTTGCACGGTCAATCCACAATCAAAGGAACAATCATACTCAAGACAATGGAAGGAGTGCTGAGCTGCAGACTGGGAGATATTATTGGATTCCCTATGTTGTTAGAAGTTTCCTGTGTGGCTGAGCAATTCACTCGTCAGCTCCGTCTCTGTTCTCTGCTGCCAAATCCAAATTACAGCATCTCTATGCAGACAAGACGTGCTACAATTATATTGTATCTGGGCACCCACAGTATACACTAGGCTCAAAAAATGTCATCAGCTTAAAAAGATGCTTCAGATCCTGAAGAGACTTATTCAATTCTAGTTATTACTATTCCTGCTGTTCCTAACTCCCAGTTGTTGCTGACAGACGCAGTTGTATTAATGCAAAATAATGGTTTAAGTGCCAATGTTCTTGCTGTCAAATCACATGACTTTTATTAGCATGTCTGTAGTCTGAAATTGCAGACTGATGAGGAATGAATCAAGGTCAAGACTCCAGCATATTATTTGCTCTTTCTAGAGAATTAGAACCTAATACAATTTTTTTTCAGGCTAAAATAAGTAGAGTAAAAAGGGGAGAAAAAGGAGGCAAGTGAACCAATAGCTCACCCTCCAAATCTTTGACAGAAACAGCAATCTGTGTACCTAGGTAGAAAAAGCAGTAGAGTTGTTTCTCTTTAATTTAGTTGAAGAGGAATAAATATAAAAGCACTATTTCCCAGTTATTTTCTTCAATCCAGATGAAAGATTTGCAGAGTCTTGCCAAACTAAACTCCTCCTTGTATTCACAGTTCTTGGTTTTGTTTTGCTAGGATGACACAATGGAAGTGGAACCTTATACTACTTACGTGCAGAAGGAAAATGTAATTTACAACTCAGTGTCTGATCTGACAGTGGGGCAGAATCTTCCACAAGACCTGTGTACAGAAACATAAATGATTCAACAACACTGGAAAAGGAAAGAGATACTTTATAGAAGACTGCTTATAGAAAGAAACTTCTCAGAAGATTTCTTCAGATTTTGGGGCAGCATAGACCACTAGGTCTATTCAAACACTTCTGCTTGCTGATGAGTCCACAGTTCTTTTTTTCCCCGTTTTGCTTTCTTCCTTGGGAAAATGTGTTACTCCTTGGGAAGACATGACAGACCACATACCACAGTTTTTCCTGGAAAAGAAGTTGTGACCAGTCTTCCCTTTGCTGTTCTCTTGGAGATTCTAGTTTTGTCAGTCACTTGTAGTTACTTCGACGCACTTGACACTATGATGCACACATTTGGGAGACCAGAGGAGTGTTATGTCTGAACTAAAACGAAACACTCTTCCACCAACAGCCACTTTTTTCTAACTCATGTGTTAGTAACATGTGACCTGAGTACTGATCATCACTGAATACCTCAAATAGCAGAAGATAATGGTAGGGAAGACCCAGTTCTGAAAATGGAAATAAAGGATAAATTTAGAAGGTCATCCACTAAGAAAGAGACTGCACTAGCATGACTAATTCACTTGTTAGGTTCATATCCAGTATTTTGAGGTGCCATTATGGGATGTCATCCAGAAGAATCTTGACAAGGTTGAGAAGAGGGCCAATAGGGAATTTCATGAGGTTTAACAAGACCAAGTGCAAGGGGCTGCACCCAGGTTGGGACAAGCCCCAGTATCAACAAAGGCTGGGGGATGAACAGATCGAGAGCAGTCCTGCTGAGAAGGACTTAGGGTGGATGGGAGGGTGGACACAACCCAGCAACATGCACTTGCAGTCCACAAAGCCAAACACATCCTGGCTGCATCCAAAGCAGTGTGGCCAGCAGGGGAGCAGGGGTGGGAGGGGATTCTGCCCCTCTGCTGTGCTTTGGGGAGAGCCCACCTGCAGTGCTGCATCCAGATATGGGGTCCTCAGCACAGGAAGGACATGGACCTGCTGGAGTAGATCCCGAGGAGGCCGCCAAGATGATTAGAGGGATGAAGCACCTCTCCTATGAGGAAGGGCTGAGAGAGCTAGAATTGTTCAACCTGGAAAAGAGAAGGCTTCAGGGTGACCTAACTGCAGCCTTCCAGTATCTGAAGGGAGCCTGCAAAAAAGACAGAGATGAACTTTTACAAGAACATACAGCGACAGGGCAGGGGGGAATGGATTCAAACTGAAGGAGGGTAGGTTTAGATTAGATATTAGGAGGAAGTTTCTTTTCTGTGGTGAGACACTAGAAGAGGTTGCCCAGAAAAGCTGTGAATGCCCCATCCCCGGCAGTGTTCAAGAACAGGTTGGATGGAGCTCTGAGAAACCTGGTCTAGTGAAAGTTGTCCCTGCCAATGCCAGGGGGGTGGACCTTGAAGATCTTTAAGGTCCCTTCCAACTGAAACCACTCAATGATTTTGTAATTTCCACTACATATGCTCATTCTGTGTTTCAGATCACTGGTATGATTGTTTTTCCATAAGATTCTATGAAGATATGGCATTCCTCTCTTTCTTAAGAATATAAGCATTAAGATACTATAAAATAATTATGTTACTCAAAACCCATAGGCTACTTTTACCAAAAACAAACATGAAATATTTCACGAAACAAAACAAGTACAAAAATATCTTCTATAAATGTGCAATAATGTACAAAAGGATAAAATGCTTGCTAATTGTAGTCATATTTATTTTAACTACCACAACTGAATTTTTTGTTCATTTGTATGTCTAGATATTTTACTCATATTCTTTTCAATGTACTTGCAAGTTCACTTTTTGTATATGAATTAGCTTATACACCTTATTGTGTCTTATTTTGAGGTGACTTATTCTCACCTTCTCAAAATATCCTTTGGGAATAAGTAAAATAAATTGTCCTCTATATAATAGCAGTTCTCAAACTTTTTGGATTGATGCCTTTCTAGCTAAAGTATGAACTGACTTTACAGTAAGAGTAAAGAAGTATATTTATAAACCTCTGTTGACTACCTCGTATTTCAGTATTTTAAAAGGCTGACTGGGTACTTGGTCTGATTGTAGCATCAGAAGAACTGGATTTTTCCTTGAGATTTAGAAATGTCTTTTGACACACATTGCTAGAGCTTTCTTTTGCGCTAAGCTCCCAAGGGCTATGACACAGTGCTTGGAAAACAGACTTCTAAACTCATTGCAGTTCCTAAATGTATTGCCCATGTAAACTGATATAGTTGGTTATTTACTCTCACTCTAGCAGCTATGAAACAGCCACTCTCGTCCAGGTGCTCTCTGCATGGAAGCGTTGCTTTTCTCCATTTCTGCATGTCATTTTAGAGTGGAAGGGATCAAAGCTGAATATCAAGCAGCTATGAACAACTTTTAAAGGAACTTCCACATCCAGTGACTGACCAAGGAAGAGAGACAGTCAACACAGGCATAATCCTCTGAAATTCCCCGCTTAAAATAGGTATAATACTGAGTAATGATCTTTTTTCCCCACTCAAAAATAGAGTGGCATCCCTTCTTAAGACTTTTTTACTGTGGACTGGAAAGTGGTTTATGTTGTTCAGTGTTCATAAATGGGGTTCATCAGCTCTTGAAGGTAGATTGTTGCCAGTTTATAAGCAATGTATTATATTTACAGAAGTGTATCACCTGCTAACCTGCTGTCTAGCTGTAGGGTTTTAGGATCCTTCACAGGCCTATCACACTGAACTAAATTACGTAAGTTCCAGACCTGGACATTGCTAAGTTGCTAATTGGTTGATTAATTTCTTTGCCCTTTATGTTGTTCTGCATTCAGACCTGCTATGGGCAGAAAACGGAATTTTAGTTTGTGACTGTGACAAATAGAATTAAGAGTCTTATGTATACACATATATACAAGTGCATTTTCTGTCCTTAGTAGCACGGAAGTCTAAAGCAGAGAGTCCCTTTGTGCACTCCTCTTTCTCCATCAGGGTGCTTGCTGCTCCTCTCTGCACTGTGCTGCTATTGTGGTGCAGACATCCTCCACACAAAACTGCTGTGTTGGCTGTTTCTTAGCAGTCGGGCCAGCCTGTCCTCTAAACTCCCCAGTGTGTTGCAAAGTCACAGGAAGAAAGTCAGCAGCTTTTCAGCTCATCCGTACAGAAAGGTTTTGGCTTTAACCACATTTACCGATGCTAGAACTTGTGCTGCAACATTTAATTTTGGCAAATTTGCATCTCGCACTTATACTGCTATATTTTATCTTCACACACGTTTCAGTCTCCCGACAGTTTATAACTGCCATTCCTGCTCTAAACAGGGAGTTAATAATCACAGTTATCTTATGACTGTAGTGTCCCGAGCACCCAGCTCACATGCACAGCGCATCAGCAGATTCTCTGCTGCTGTGCATCCACAGAGTAGCTGCTCACCTATTCTTTAGGATGGCAATGGAGTACTAAAAAATGGATGCACCACAGATCCTGAGGCTGAACGCAGCTTCTGTACATGCATCAATTCCTGGGCCTCCCTAACTGGAAATAGTTTCATGGGAACCAGGTCAAACCCTTCATCACCCATCACAGCAACATGCAAAATTTGGTTACATTGCAAATATTAGCAGAAAAGTCATTATATCATCACTTACCTGCTTCAAACAGCTTTGCTAATAACAGAGTGCTGTAAAAGTAGTGTTTCAGACATTACCCTGTCTCTGCATCCCAACAATTTTCAGGATTTACAACTGCATTCTCCTGCCAGTATCACCTACTCATATTGGTTTGTTTACTACTTACAGCCTAGTTTGTAACCCTGCTGTCCATCATAACCCTCTGGTTCAGTGTGTGACTGCTGCAGTTCTGCCCAGCTTACTTCCAGTCATGAATTAAAATGGCCTCAGGATCTTCTATATTTATCCTACTGGCTACAGAATTTTAAGTTCTCCTGTTAGAGCTGAATGACTTTCACAGGAGCATTCTCCCTCTAGATATAGCAGGGATTTCTTCATACACATCTGAAGAATGAATGTACTTATACAAATCTGGAGAATGAGTGTATTGGCAAAGGAATGCTAAATAATTTTTTTCAAAAACCCTAATTTATTAAAATAAATTTTAAAAAATCTAAAATCCTTATAAGCAGAATTAAAACTGATACGTATTTGATTGGTAGGGAAAGAAAATTGTGCAGTGCATTTAGTCATAACTAGAAAGAAAGATAAAAAAATACATTTGCACGGAAGCTATGCAGTCAGATCAAAACCTATTCACAGAAAATACTAAGCAAAGAGTTTTCACTACAAATTATATTTAATAATGAATATGTAAGAAAGGCTTCCACAGCCTAAGCTGTTCTCCCTTGCATTCACCATTGAGAAATCTTTTCTCTCTGATGGACTAAAGATGACAGCTATTTTTGACTGTGCGTTAAGTTTGAAAATAATTCACCTCATGCTTTTTGTCATTTACCTCAGATAGCACTGACCTCAGTCAGGAAACTGCATAAACATCCAGAAAGGTACCTCAGCATTTTTATCGAATATCTTTGCTAAACCTCTTCAATGATATCTGCTCAACAGAAATTACATTCTTAAGTGTGTGGGCATACCGGAATTATTGCCAATTACATACAGACTGTCTTGTAATTTCCTTGTGGTCCCCATCATCTGCCTCTGTCAGCATTGCCCTTCAATATATGCTTAAAACTTTAGGCATTACAAGGCAGATGGTATCTTGAAGTTCTGAGTTTGCAACGCACCTTGAATAAAGGGATCCTAATCCAAAACTAGGGATCCACCACCTTGTGAAAATATAAACAGAATCTGTAAACCAAACTGGACAGGAAGCTTGTTTGCTAAGTATTATGATTTATACTAGCCAATTCACTCTAGGAGATACTGCTTGCATAAAAGCTTCCTCACTCATCAGGACACATGAATTTCTCCATTTGAAAATCTGAGAATCACACCTGCTGCTGTCCACAGTATCACAGGTACTAGATGCAGGTGCTAATGCTATGTAGCAATATTCCAGCCTTTGAGTCATCAGACTTGTAACACTGCATTTTGCTCTGCCTGTTTTCATTTTTGTAAGGGCATATTCTTATTACACCATGTACCAGTCCTGCTGCTCTTGACATTTATTCACTGAACTCCAGTTGTTAATATGTAGGTGTTAGCATCATCTTTACAATCAGCAGCTGCAAAACACCAGTACACAAATAAGCTCAAAGTGAGGAGATGCACAGACAGTCAGCTCTCCTCTGATAGCATCAATGTGCTCGTTGCAGAGTAGCTGAGACTGACTTGTAAATTGACTGTAGCAGGACACCTATTAAGAGAGGTTATTTTGATGGCCTTTTTTAGCTTCAGTTATCTTGATCTTCAGCCTCCCACAGCTGTTCAGTAAGGCAGAAAGTGATATGTCACTGCGGTAAATTGTGGGAGAGAGAGGAAAAGGGGAGTTCACAGCTTTGCTGCACGAAGTTATAAATTTGTTTATTCTTTCTGAAAGATTCTAGGGTTTTTCCCTTTACACCAAAGCCTTTCAGACACATTTTTTTTTCTAGCTTAATATTTTCAGGTATATTTCCGTATATTTCATCCTGGGAATAAGAAACATTCTGGCTATATCCAAATGAAAACAGTAATTCAGGAACAGATTATGACCACTAGATGACAGCTTTACCTCACCCCATGGAAAACACTTCCAGAGGAGAAGCATTAGCTCTCCAAATACTCTCTTATTAGATTTGGGATTGTAGTGACTCATTTTCCTACATTTAGAGCTTCATTTGTGGCAGAATGTTCTCACAAAAAGAAAAAAAAATCATTTTCTTGTGCATGACAACATCGAAAAATAAGGCAATTCAAAGGAAAAGCAACAAAAATAGCATACTATACACCGAGAAATTCATTAAAACATCATTGGACATTTCTCCATGGTATACACAACTCTCAAATGCTCAGTGGTAAGTGGGTTCTGAGGGTATAGAGAAGAGAATAGGGAAAAAGTAGTGGGATCTCAAGGGATGGCATTGTAAAATGCAAATGAAGGAGTGATTAATGAGAATTCAAAGGACTGCAGATAGGAACAGGAGTTCCCTTCCTTTTCCAGCACTCCAGGTTCACAGTGGAAAGGTTCATTCTTCTCATCTTTATTTTAAGTATCAAAATCTGTCTACTGCCTGGGGTCCACAGAGCAGCTGATTCCTCTCTGCAGACCCCACTGTCCCCACACCTCCTCGGCTACTGCTTCAAGACAGGAGGTAGGTGTGTGTGAGGTCCCAGCAGGGAGCCAGCAAAGGACAGGGATGTCTGGGCTAGTTAGTCCTCTTGCTGGTAGGTCCAAATCCACAGATTTGCAGTAGAAACCTTAGGAGACATCCCATGCCTTCAGTAAAATTCATCCCCCCAGTTCCACAGATCCCTGACCTCAGTATGAGTAACAGCAGAGCAAACCATCTGGTCCAGTGGTTGCTCTATTCAGAAAACTGATCCTTATACTCTAGACAAAATAAACATCTGAGATCAGCTTTGTCCAAATTTCCTACTCCTCTCCCTTGTACATCCCTCACCTGTAAACCAGAGAGTTACACAGTTCTTGACAAGGTGGGATCCTTTAGGGTGTCAATTGACATCACGTGAGAGTTAATATCAAGCTTAATCTCCATCTTTCAGTTTGGGCAGAGAAAAAGGAAGTGGGTGAGAGATCACTGCATACCAGCCCAATGGGTAATTGTGATCAAAGCCTAAGGGAAAACACAATGGAAAAAGCACGCAGCGGTCACTTTCTGCTTCCATGAAGGGCTAAGCTGGGGAGAGCCAAGTAAACAAGAGCTGATGCTGGCCATGCCTATTAAATGTATGACCTATGTATTACCCCTCTGCTATGAGGGCCCTTTCTTTCTTGAGGCAATCCTGTGAAAGTGGCCAAGAATTTCTGATCACAGGGAAACATACACACCCCTCAGGAATATTTATTTCACAACCCTTTGACTCTTCTCCTGCACCCTTATGGCTCTCTCACAGTGAAAACCGGGGACGAGATACTATTAAAAGTTTGCATCCCACCACAGTCACAACACCTTAATTCCCTTCACATTTCTTGTGAGTGACCATTTCATATCCTCAGTTCAACTCACCCCTCTCTGCAAGCACTCAGAACTCCCAATACCGAAATGCTGATGAAGATGTTGAGTGCTGCCAACATGAGACTCCTGTATGGTCACATTACAGACGCACTGCGGATGTCTGAAGACGTGCACACTGGGCCATATAATGTGAAAAGCTGTTTTTCCAAACAGAAAGCAAACAGATGTCTGGGCATGGGCTTGTGTGATCCATCATGCTCCTTGGCACGCTGTTTCAGGAAAGGGAAGTAGGTGGGTGTGAGGTTCCAATAAAGAACAGGGACATCTGGGCTAGCTGGTGGCACTAGCATAGATCTGCAGAAGAAAGTTAGGGGAGGTCATATGGAGATGGCTTACAGATGAATGACTGTAGAAACATGCTTTTTAGAAGTATTTACCACTGGCTGGGTGCAATGCAGCTGCCTCTTTCCAGCTCCAGGACCTCCATTTGAGGAAAGCAATTCAGCACATTACAAATCTGCTATCAAGGTGAAATCCGATTTAGGGAATATCCAAACCAAGATGCTGCTCTAAATGTAGGAACTGCCACTGCCACAGCAGAGCAGCATGGGAGGTGATAAAAAAGTGATTTTTAAAAAACATCGTTCCCTTTACCTTGTAAATCCAATAAGGCTCATATAAGTAGTCAGTCATGGCTTTCTGCATTTAGTATCAGTATTTTAAGAGCAGTCCAGAATACTGTAGCATATGAATAATATTGCCTTGCCTGTCAGTAAATACATCCTAGCCAAAGGTCTTGCAGTACTTCACCATTACTTCTAAATTTAACTTTATTAATCTGCTTTGAATTATCATCAGTATTTTAAAACTAAAATCAAAGTATCATCAATATATTTAATAGACAAGAATATAAAGGGAAAGAAGCATTCCATGATTTGCATACAATCACCAAGAACCACATTTTGCCTCCTCAAAAATCAGGACAGATCTACTGCAAGAGTAAGTAAAAAATAAAAATAATAATTAGTATGCTCTAATCTTCCTTAAGGAAAAAAAAAGCTTGTCATACTCTAATAATCATAAGCCAATTTCTTCACCTCTAAAAGCCTCCCTTTTCCCTTAGGTAAAAGGGTAATGATACAGATCTATTTTGTGAAGTGCATTGTCTTCTACTTATGATAGATATTGTGTAAAAACTAAGTATTGCTTTTATCATCAAAGCACCGTCACCTCTGAGCCTGAACACAGAAAGCTGAGAAAACTGAAAATTTATTTAAGAGTCACAGAATAGAAAGTGAAAATTGTATCATCAAATTGAAACTGGCAAACTGAGTTTAGATGGGCAAGCTGTCCTTCAGCCCCTAAAATTTGCACCATGTCACAGAAGAGTGTATAATATCCTTACAGAGAATAACATTGAGAGTTTTAATGTCATTTGGTATTTGATTTAAGATGTCACTTAGCAGCAAATAAATCACTGTCTTTTGTCTATTTATTTGGCAATGCTTTCCACAGAACACTGGTTTTTGTCTGCTTGTTTGTTTTCCTGTGGTCTCCTCACTTCACACTGACCAATGCCCAGCAGTGGTTCAGCTGCACAAGCTGAGGAGCTCCCGCCCTGGAGTGGAAAGGTTACACAAGACTCAGCTGCTAACACTCCTAAGGCTCAAAATCTACAAACACTGCCACGTGTATGTGGGGGTGGGAGTGTGGATTTCAAAAGAACTAGGAAAAAACCCTGCAAAACCAACGTACAGTATTGAGACTTTGGTTGTTCATCATCTGCTTTCACTTACTATTTCAAGCTCGATTGCACCAGCTGAAAGTAAACAATTATTTTTTCCTTTTTCTATCTGTTAGCATACAAGAGGACACAGAAAATCACTTAGATGGCCACATGACAGTGAAAGAGGGCTTTAGGGAATGAAAATACAGTAGGACTACCTTGAAGAATTTTAGGTATTATTCCAGGTAGATATATGCTCTCCTTGGTTTACTCCTCACATACCATCAGAAGAAGGAGAAGTAGTTCTAGAAATGAAAAAGTTACTTTTGGGGGGGTAAAAAGGAGAGAAACTTTGTAAAAATTTCCATGGCGACTTTTCAGCTTATAACCAGATTCCATGCAGTTTATTCATCCCATAAAGGGGGCAAATATCAAGTCACATACAGTTCAACAGATGATCACTTAAATACTTTTAATGCAGGAGGATTCTATTTCCCATGCCCTGGCTAAAGATTAAAAGAAAACTATTAGAGCTGGAAGTGGACACCAAAACTTTTTTTGATGCCAGCTCTTTCTTCAGACTTTCATCCAAAACATACTTAATTTGGCAGCCTACATAGAAGGCTGTGAAATCATAAAGAGCCACTGTCCAGTTCTTACCTCTGTAGGACAGTGAACCAGATCTAATCCTTGCAGCTGTTTTGATCAAAACTTTTTTGCCAAACTAGACATTCTTTTCCTTCTTTTCCCCTGCTTTTTTGTTTTTGTGTTGTTGTCTGGACCTGGAGGGGCTCAGATGACAATTTTTTTCCAAGAACTTTTGAGACTATTCTCTTACCTGTTTTTTAGCCACATAAAGAAAAAGTAAGAGATGAGGATTGCTGGGAAGGAGTAGGTGGAAATGTCTTGTGCTGAAAAAAGACTGAATGAATGGCACAAGGGATGATGAGGCCTTGCCTTTATGCTTCTGGTTCAAATCTGATGTGACTGATGATTTCTAATTGCTTTGTTTATTATTGTAATGTCTAGGGACTAATCAAGATAGACAAAGATTTAGTAATTACCATATAAACAAGGAGCTGTAGACAGTCCTTGACCTAAGGAACTTGTAAGTTAAACAGACACACCAACATGACAGAACAGGATGTTATCAGTGATTTTGGAAAGCATGTGCAATTGTAGCAGCATATTTCATACTTTAATGCCCAGTCACACCTTCCTGGATCAAAGAGAAGATTTTCCAAAAGGGTGTGAGATACACAAATGCATAGAGGAAACTCACCTTAGATTACTGACTCTGTGAGCTAGTGAAGAGAGAAACTCTTCACTGAGAGTTTCCATTTCCCTTGCAACATCCTGTAGAAACAAATGCTGGATCTTGTGCCATTGCAGTCAATACTGCATTTTCCATTTAAAAGCTCAAAGCAAAAATAACAAACTAGGTTGTTATGATGACTTTTATCGGGCAGGCATCAAGGCAGTTAAGGAAAAGGCATGTAAGCCTCATTGTATCCCCATTGAAGAGTGGGGAAAGTGGGCAACAGATAAAATATAAAGCATGAAAGATGGGACAGAAATTATCTACAGATAAAAAATAATTTGGAATTAGATTGGCAGGACAGAACTCAGGGTCTGTCCCATCACATTGAGCAAGACTGATCAAAAGACTGTATATTGTCAGAAACCTAATAATTGCAGGTACACTGAGACAGAGCAGAATTCATATGTAAATTTAAATAGAATAATTCCTGCACCAATAATCTCCTAATCTCCGAGTGCATGAAATTCTCCCTTTGAAATTGTGTTGCAGTACTGGCAGTGATTTAGCATAGGGAAGACTGTGCAGAAGTTACACATATGAGGATAAATAGTGGATTTCAGTTCCAGGGAGATTTATGGTACTTTTTCTGGCACCATATTCAAATTTTAATGCTCTATGAAGTCAAATTTTAGTCATTATATTCTGCTAGGTGTTAAGAGATGATGCTGTAATGCATGTATGAATTGTATTCCCCTTTGATCTGCAATAAAAAAACCCCCATGTGTCAGTAATGTGAGAATTTGATCTCACCAGGGAATTGAAGGGCAGATAAGCTAAAACCTAAAACAAGTAAATAATGTTCTTTGGGGAATAAAATCTGGCAGTTTACTAAGGAAATTCAAAAGTATAAATATTTACAATAGGAGGTACACAGATTTCTCATAATATTATAGCTGATTCCAATTTGGAATACATGCTGGTTTGCTTTAGTTTATTTCATTTGCTTTTGAAATCTGATCCATACTCTACATATAAACTTTATTATTTGCTCATCCTTTTTGTCCCAATGCCTGCTCTATTATTTTTCTAGAGTTTGTCTTTTATTGGAAATTTCATGTGCTTTTAAATTTAACCAAAAGATTGCCTTGATAAAAAGCTCTGAATAAAAAAGCAGAATCCTAAATTGATATTTACAAACCAGACTTGTGCTGTATATATACTGTATGCATTTATAGATATATGTATGTAACATTACTATTATTTAATGTTGTTTATGCGTTACTGGTAAATTTAGAGATCCTAGTGAAAACCAAGGATAGTTTACCATCTAAATAGTCAAAATAGGTACAGTGTGGAAGAAAATAACTTCAAGTCTTCATGACAGATGTATACTTTCAGTCTCTTTTACCGCATACCTTTCATGCATATCAAAAAGAACTTGCAAATAAAAAACCGGTGAGTTTTATACCGACCATTAAAATAAAAATAAATAAATCAAACATCTTGTAATAGGCAGGGCCCAAAGAATGAAGCCATTGTCACCACAGAGTGACCCACCTACATTAGGAGTGTGCAACAGCTCCAGGATTCATGCAAGGAAGATCATAGTTAAAACAAACTGTGAGGCTCTAGCTAGGGCTGGGCAGACCTCAGACGGTGCAGAGATTCCCAACAGCTTTTAAGAGTGCAGATGCTGTCTAGGCCTTCTCTGAATAAGCCTCGGAAGTGTCTGCTCAGTAGACATTCAGAAGACACTCAGAAGTGTCACTCAGAGGTGTCTACTCAATGCCTTCAACCACAGGTATAAGTACATTCCAGGGTCACAGTTGTGTCAGTCTAATATATTTGACAGAGCTATCCAAGAGATGTAGGGACAGCTCTGTCTTGAAAGCTCAGCCCTCGGAGATTTGAATCAGGCCTAAATCAGAAGGCCAAACACCATTAAAGTAGCAACAGTTAAACTAGGCATTAAGAAACCAGAAATGTATCCTTGTCCTGGCCTCATTTTATTTGAAGTAATATAACTGTTTTATTGGACAGATCCCTAGATTGTTGCCAAGGGATTGAAATAAGGTCTTGTTATCCACTGAAGCCTCAGAGATCCAGGAATATAAAGAAAACTTGTGATTCTCTTACAGATAGCGGATGACTTTACTTTCAACAATCTATCACCTTTCAGGCCAGGCAGATTCTGCTCCTCAGGGACTATCTAAAAGCATGCGTTGCAGAGGCAAGCACATCCTGGCAACAGAATCCCAAGGATTTAGTCTTCTGGGGCTACATAATGATCAGCAGTCAAGTAGCTCCAAGGTATGAATTTTAGATTTAGAGCAAAGATCTGACAGCCTTTATCCAGCTTTGCTGGGAAGAGGAATGGGTTTGATAACACCACTTTGTGGTGCACTACATATGAGCGAAGCAGCTCCCACTACAGCAGGTTTTCACGGGTGACTGCAGCCAGAAGGCACTTTGACCACAGTGGCAGAAGCCAGTGTAACAGTCCTACTCAGAAATTACTTTCTTAGCCACTGCCTGTATCGTGCCTCATCCAGCTGGCCGAATGGCCTCTGGTTTGAGAGCATTCACAGCAGTTCAGAGTGAGCGTGGACACAGGACATAGCACATTTCCCCATTCGTGTGTCCGATGTTTTGCTTTGTTCCTGCAAAAGTAATTCATGGGCTGTTTACAGCAGCAGTGGTAAAGAATGACCTCGGCAGCAAGGTTAGGAATGACCCCTCTCCTGTGGCAAGAGAAAGCTGCTGTGTAGTCATACCAATGACTAATTAAAGCTAATTAAAGCTGACAGAAACCTGCATCTGACAGGAAAATGGAAACAAATGGAGAGTCAGGAACATGCAACACATGAAACGATGTCCATAAATGATGAAAACCATGAAATGATGAAACCATGAACAATGGTTTTGAGAGGAAGAGAGATGTCTATATGTTAAAATGCCCCTTGGAAACCAGATCAGAACAGGGCTCCAAATTCCCTATCTGGGCTGAGCCAATTCCAACAGGAACCTTTTTATTCTAGGTCATGCCTTTGGTGTTTTCAATACCCCAAGTATAAAAGGGGGAACAAACTAGTTGTCTCTGTTCACCAGGAATCCCCAGCTGTTTTTCTTTTTTTCTTTGGCCAGTTTTATCCAAAGCCAATAGTTGGCCAAAGACTAGAGGAGAACAGGGGAGCTGTAAAGGGTGGTTTAAAACTACCCGTAGCTGTGTGTACAAGACAGACCCCTTTGGACTTCTGCCAGGTACAGTCCAGGCAATCTGGAGACCTTGGGCCAAGCTGTACAATGCAGGCCTGTGGTGGTTTAAGCCCTGAGGCACATGAATACTGTGAGGTTCAAAGGGTTGCAGGGAGAAAAAAGCACACAGAGCACAAAGCAGTATCTTTCTGTAGCTGTGAGTTCTAGACCCACGAGTTACTGCCTTGTCTCAAGCTATAACCTGGAGGCATAATCAGCTCTGATCTGTTTGTTTTCATCTCCTCCTGGGAGCCATTATAGGATATTAACAAAATAAATCAATTTTAAATAACTGATTGTGTAAGCTTACAAGAGAATGGTTGTTTCTTGGCATACCTCAGGGGCATTGCACAGTCCTCCACCATTATGAATGAATGAATGAATGGGCCCTAGCTGTACTGCAATAGAGTAATTTGTTTTAATAATGTCTGAATATACACTGAGGTAATATTTGTGCAATCCCTAATAGAGTTCTGGGGTAGAAATTCACATATTAGGAGAACAGTGTTTATTTACATTTAAAGAGCAGTTATAGACAGAAAAGAGGCTTTTAAAATGACACCAGGAGGATCATATTTACTCTCTCCCTGTGGTTTCACCAGGAGGATCATATTTACTCTCTCCCTGTGGTTTCGGTTCAGGCTTGCCTGCTGCACAAGTCAAAGGTGTTTTCTTTTAAATGACAGTTACAGAAACTTCATGGGATTTGAAAGGCATCTGCTTTTTATCCACCTATGCACAGTGGAGAGTCTGCAACTGTATTTAACTGAACAGCTGGCAGCAAGGAGAGACTCTAAATGCCCAGAATCTTTTAGTCCTTTCCAAGACTCAGTCTTTCTCGTCTTAGAAAAGGAACATTTTGGTTAGTGGTAAGCGAAATCCATATATAGACTTGAAGCACCACAGGAAAGGCACTGTTTTCAAGTTGGGAGTGAGGTTTTTTGACTGTTTCCTAATGTTAATACCTTCTCCCATTAAAAAATGGCAGGATGCTTGAGAAGGAAAGATCATACTAAGGTCTTCAAGAAAGCCTTCTTGGGGAAGATTGTATAGAGATATATTGGTACCTTAAATAAAGTTAAGAACCAAATATTGCATGTCTGTCCCTTTTGATTCTCCATGAGTATCCCAATCAGTATCTCTTGCTCAGTCCAATACAAAACTGTTTTGAAGGCATTTCCTATGTGACTTGTTTCTGCAAAGATTCGACATGTTTCTTTTTAATTTATGGCAGGTCCTTGGAATGTTTAGTTCTTAGTCCAAGAACAACCATTTTTCAAAAAACAGATGAAATATAATTTACAACATGCAAAAATAAATTGCCATAGGCCAAGATTTGAAGTCACAAATTCTCTGTTAATAGCCAACTATTCACAGTTGTTTGATAAAGGCTAACCTGTATTTAATTCTGGCAGAACATCTTGTTTGACCACGCAAATCAAAAAATCAAAATCAAATTTAAAAAAAGATTGGTTGCTGAGTTTTATGCAGTACATTTATATTTTTTGGAAGGAATACTGATGCCTGCTTTCTATTCTCCAGGTTACCTGTTTGCTAGACTACTTTTTTCTCAGTGTAGGAGCTGACCACAATTTTTGTTGGAGCAGTTTGTTGTATCGTAAAGGTGGGTCTGCTGCTCGTGGATTGCTGCTTCAGCAGTGGTGGAGCTCATGAGAGCGCTGCAAAAGCATGATGCTGAAGATAAGGTTGAGATGGAATTTCCAGGCTCAGCATGGCAATCAGTTATAGCTGTCTCTCTCTATCCAAACAACAGTATCCCTTCTGGGCAGCAGTTACTCATGTTTGGCTGTGACTCAGAAGCAAATATTTCCAAGCTTTGGAAAGTCTGAATGTAATCATTTGGCTGCCTTGCAGTTATCTCAAGTGAACAAAAATGTTTTTCATCTGTTAGGAACTACGTTCAGCTCAAGGCAGCTGAAGCATCATTCCAACACTCCACAAACCTGAGTGCTTCTCCCTTCAGCATTTTGTTTTGTCAGATTCAGGATACAGACTCCATAGAAACTGGTTAACAAAGTGAATAAAACTCAAATGCCTGATACCGCTGTGGAACTCAATTTCTTTGAGAGTGACAGCCCTGTATTTCATCTGTACCTGACACACTGGTAAAACCACCAGCAACTAATAGAAGTTCTTCTTGAGGAAGGAATGCAAGCAACATGAGTAAAACCCTTTGCCGGTTGTCATACAGAGGCAGACGTAAATTGTTCAACTTGTATCTGTAACAGAAGCTCCATGACAAGCTACGTGACAATCGCTATGATAGAGCAGTTTCATTAATCCACACTAACAAGAAAACGAAGGCCAAAAGAGGGGTTTTGACAAGAATATTCACTACATAAAAATAGAGAAAAATACAAACCAAATTTCCTCGTTACAAAGGAAACCCTGGCAATCTTTGCTGGGTTACTACGATACATTAAATTTGCAGTAAGCATTCTTTACTTCATAAGACTAACAATGCAATAATAGGAAATCTTACCACAAAACTGTGGGCCTGATTTACAACAAAGATATTTATCTTTACATCCTAATTTAGGAGTACTTTAATGTGCTTAGTGTTGATCAGAAGCATCAAGCACATTTCAGAATTGGAATTAGATCTCAGTATCTATTTCCTCTTGTTTTAGAAGAGACCATTGGAGGAGTTATGTTATAGACGTGGACAGAAATGGCTTTTGAATATTTTCAATTGTTTTTCATTTCCTTACATCTGTGCATGGACGAAACAGCAGTATTTTCATTAAGTAGATTAGCATACAAAGTCCTGGTTTCAAGTTAGGAGGAAAAGAGCTGGTTCCTACGTCACTACTGAAACCTGGCACTAGATTTGCTTCTGTGGAGGCAGTGGAACAGAACCATTTTCATGAGAGGCAGCATCATCAAAATTGCTAGAGGACTCCTGAAATACCCCAGTTATTTTCTGCCAAAGAGCCAACTCAATGCCCATGACAACAACCCCCACCTCATATCGCTTACCCTTTATGCTTTAGACTGAATATCTTTAAAATTGCTGTCTGCTCTGAATTGCTCTCCTAGAGGTCCTCTAAGGAAATGTGGGTAGCTGAATCTTAAGGCAGCTGTCCGGTGATGTGCAAGGAAAGTGCCTGAAAACAAGTTTAGAAGCACAGCTGTAGATCAGATATATTTCTTCTAACGAGGAGCATGGAAGCGGTGAGCAGTGCCAGTGCAGAGGGGATAATGCTAAGTGAGGGAGCTTTTTAGTACACGTTAGTAAAAATTACATGTACAAGGTCCTATTATTATAGCAAGTCTGAGTTTGAGAACACTATGAGAGTTTAAAAATTCCTCCCTTTATTGTAGCTGCTTTAACACAACGTTATTTATGTCAGGTATTCTTTGACAGCAGTTAATTCAGGCTAGGCTTGGCTTAAGGATGTGTGTGTCATCTAAGAGAAAAGTTAGGAAGAGTAAATATACAGCTTTCAGCTGTTTTTCAGGAAACTCAAGCAGTGTTTATTGCTGTGACATTAGTAAATCAACATTCAGAGTCTGAGCCAAACAGCACTAAAGTGAATCGGAGGCTTTTTGGCTGACTTCAAGGGGCAAATGAGATACCATGTACTGAGGATATTTTGTTAGTATTACAGGCATAAGGTATAAAGACCTGCCTGTGATCTGCATAAGCACTTTCAAGAGGCTCTTCCAAGAAGATCAGTGAATTCTAGAAGAATAGAAAGAGCAATTGGAAACAAGCAAAAGAGAAAGTAACACCCTTTAGCAGTTATTATTTTTGTGCGTGAAGAAAAAATGCTGTTTCATCCACTGATGACAGAAAGCAGAGCTACATCAGGCTGTGCTCTAAACTAAACTGATTTGAGAGAGAATCTGCTCTTTCCCCCCTTCCAAAACTACATATAAATCTAGTCTGCTTCACTGGAAGAACAGAGTGATAGAACTCTTGGCTCACTGCAACTAGTTAGGACATGCCTTTCTTTAATTTTTTTTTAAGTCAATCTAATGCATTTTTCAATTTTATCCTAAATTACAAGCCCTGGAATGGATTTTTTTGGTTTTGATTTTGGATTTTTTTAGATTTTTGTTTGTTTGTTTGTTTGTTTTTCAATAAAACAAGCTCTGTGGTTTATTTGTTGTTGGCTTTCACAGTCTGCTCTGGTCTGGAGAGATTCATCATGGAGACTCTCCAGATTATTTTTCACAGACCATGCATTGTTTTAAACAATTCCCAGGACAAAAGATTTCAGTCTAATGCCATTTGTGAAATGGCAGTGGGCTGACTTTTCCCTATCCTTTCTTCCTGCCTGTTGCCTTATGTTGAAGCACACTTCCCTTGGCGGTAAGCAGGAAATTAGTCACTGTCAGCATTTGAACACTCAGGTACTAATCAGGTCCTAGTAATATCCAGCAATTAAATTGCTGCAGGTCAGCCTGAGCTACAGAATTCACACATGGATCCAAAATTTCACCATTGTTTAGGTTCACAGGAAATGGAGATTTGCTTAAAGCTTAACTTGGTTCCCACATTGCAAAACTACACTGTATTTCATGAGAACATTTTATGTAACTGGGGCTTGTTTGTGTGTTAGACAATGAAATGTAAGGAGTTTGTTGGCTCCAAAGACCAGCAGCCATGTGCACTAAAGCCAGTGCAGTCTCAGAAACAAATGTTATACTTGGTACTATGCAGAGATTACTTTGATCCCCTTCCATTTGGTCTTCTCCCCAAACATGTTTACAGACAATACTGACAAGATACATCTACAGAAACACCACGAGACTTAAGCAGATAAGGATGAAAATGTAAGAAAGCAAAACTCAGTGATAGCAAGCCCTAGAAAGCAAATAAACAATGAAAAGCTCTGCTTCATATGAAAAAAGAACAAAATATGCGCCTAAAGAAATACTGAAGATTTCTGGTTTGCTAGCAATTAGAAATTTATTGCAGTAGTTAGTAAACTAGATCTGTTCTTAAGACAGTACATTAATGTATAAAACACTTGTTCCAGAAGGGCTCTGACTCTGTCTAGGAACTCTGTATTTCTGGAAGAAATATTATTATTATTATTATTAATAATAATAATAATAATAGTAATAGTGATAATAATTCAAATCACACGCTGTTAGCCAAACTGGAGGCATCGATGTGTAATACTAAAGTATAGTCAGAAAACCACAGAACCAAAACATTAATGTTGGATTGTTGGAGATGAGAGGACAAAGAACACAGGATGAGCACAGAGTCTGTGTTAGGAAACACTACTCTGAATATACAAACTTTGGGAGAGGAAATAAAATCTCCCTCAAAGCGTGGTTATTTGTAGAAAAGCAACAAAGTAAACTGACATGGGTTTGCCCTGTGAAGAGTCCAAGGTGCCACACAGCTCTCTCCTGCTCTCTTTGCAAGAACAGTTTTCACTTCACGTGAGCCAGGATTGTGGACTGCTCTGTTTCCTGGTAAGCGAGGTTGCACACCCAGCCACCCTGCCACACTCAGCCATTATGAGGTGGGGTACAGTCTGCAACAACCACTGCTCATGTAGCTACTGTCTCATTTCCAACAGACTATTTCCTAGTGCTAATGTATGGGAAGGGATAAAAAAAGTCCAGCTGACTTTTCAGAGGGACCAGCATTTGCCTCATTAATTTGCTTATCTGGATTTGAAAAAGAGTGAAATTAATGGAGCTCTTAAAATCTGCCTTAAAGTTCAACAGAGTGCTTTGGATAAAGTCAATAAACACAAAGTCATTAAAGAAAAATTTATCAAAGTCTGATAACTAACAGCATGAGCTGATAGTAACCTCAAACCACAGGTACCTTAACCACCCCAAGCATAGGCAAATGAAAAGCAATTTGGAAACCTCAAACACATCAGCAGAATGGCTTCATTAGGTACATATTTATATCACAAGGGCATGCATGCTTTTCCGTGTATTAGATCAAGGGATGGAGTTACATAAGTGAGAGCAAAGAAAAGAGACAAAATTCAACATTTAAGTAGAAAAACTGGGAACTCTGTGAAAAGGTCTAGAAAGGCAGCTTTCACCATGCTGTCTCTGAAAGGCTAAGAACTGAAAACACCTTGACTCCTACTGTGTTTGGGGGAGTATGTTCCTGGTTTTGCATACTTTGTAAATACACATTTTGACATCCAAGATTTATAATCTGTGTTTGTCTCAGTAGGCAGGACAACAATCTCTTCAGAAACAATGGTGTTTTGACACTCAAATCTTACTCATCTAAGTTCCATGCAGAAAGCTGGATGTTGTGATATCCCCATTGCAGGGTTCCACTGAAGATTTTGCTCTTGCAGGTTTCAAAAAACACTAAGAGCATTAAAGCTCTTAGTTCTTGGTAGAGTTTGGGTACTCGACAAGAGCTGCAGCTCTGCTGGGTTCCACCCTATGGAACATGGAAATTTGTGCAAGACTAAAGCTGCAAAGCCAATGGGTTCCTTCAATGACACACTTAAAAAGCAGCAGTCTCCATTCAAGACTGCATTCAAGAGTATTCAGATTTAAGACCTAAAGCCATGTCCTCAGCTCTTAGGCAAAACTCATCATCTCTACTGTCCATTTCCATGGAGCTTTGCTAGTGCAATTGCAGCCCCATCAGATGTGGTGTCACAGCTGTTGCCGGGCTGGACCATGATAGTTTGGATTCCTGGACCAAAATCTGACATGAACAGATGTGAGTGAACACGATATAGCAAAAATCTTGTTCACTGGACTCTCAGCTAGAGTGTTAAGTCAGCTGTTGGATGTGATGATGGAGCAGCTCCATGGACACACATCTCTCTAAATTTGCAGAAAGAGCCTTAATATCCACACCTGTATTTTCACAGAGCTTGCCATTCACTTCTGGCATACCTTCACACTTTGCACATCAGAAACCTTTAAAGAGCAAAACCAGCTTCTTTTTTATATTCATTTTTGCTCAGGTTCAATGCAAAGAGTGGATTTTAAAAATTTTTGTTATTATAGATACATAAAACAAACTTAAGATTTAAAGTTGTGCTAATTTCTCAGATAAACACTTTACTTTTCAGATTGTTTCATAGCAAACCACTTGTAAACATGCTAAGATATAAAGACGCACAAAAGGATTAAGGAAGCTTGCTGGGATTCTAATGTGCATATACAGACTTTGCCTTGCAAGGGAAAAATAGTCATTATTTTCAGTGTTACCTTACTTCTGCTACAGTCCTGCTCTCAATGCATTACTGAGCAAATTGATTCCACCATCTATCCAGCAACAGATTTAAAGGAATCGAGATGTTATACTGAGACATGTTCTTCTGTCTGCGGCTTTAAGAGGTGGAGGACTTATTCAAGCCCAGGATAAACAAACATGTCAGGAAGTCAGATGAGAGACCTCAGAGTCTTTGCTAGAGAAGAAATAACAAAAATAATCTCCTTGTGCTTAGAAGAGAAACCAGGGGCCCACACTTTACAACCAGCTCACTACAGACTTTTGGAAGGAACGAGCTTTCCAGTAAAGGAATGAACCAGTTTCCAGACAAGCTCTCCTTCCTCAGTGGCTGGAGATTGACAATACGTCTGTATTAACAGTGCTGGGAACTGCAAGTGTGATGTGAAAGGAAATACTTATGATGTTATTGCAAGCACTACATACTTATAAACTGCAAATTCCTGTAACTTTCGCTGGCAAGCCTGTTCTCCACATAGTACAGGCTTACAAAGCCTACATGCTTCCAGGGCTACAGTTTAAGCTCCAGCAGCTTTCTGGCCTGGCGACAGATAAAAGTGTTTGTAAGATAATGTCAATATTTTTTTTCTTATGAACTTAATGCTTGCTCGAGAATTCTAAAAATGAAGTTCCTATTAGGAAAAATATAGCCTCTCTCATTATGTCTTCTTCATCATCCTTTGCCTGATGCACAGAAATTTTAGTAAGGGGATAAGATACTAAGAGGCAGCAACTGTCTGAGTCCACAAACCTCTGCTGGCAAACAGGAATTGAAGTCTACTGCTGTGGTGATTTCTTTAGCATCACAATAACTGTTCTCTAGGCACTTAATTGAGATTGATTCCTGCCATCCACAGAACCCTGGTAACAATCCATACAACATGTTGGTGAGAATAAACAAAGCTGAACAGGGTTTAAGTTATGCAATGAGGCTCCTTCTCCCAGTCATGAACATGCAGAACAGAGTTAGCTTCTGTAATGTGAAAATAAATCACTTAAGAGAATAGTCAGATTCTCTGGTTGAAATGGTTCTCAGTGAAAAAGCAGCACATCTCAAAAATTTTAGGTCAGAGCAAGTGAAATCTTAATGTGCCACAGTGATCTCCATCTCCCCATCAAGTCCCTCTTCTTCAGGTTTGATAGCCACTTATACCCATTAAGACTTTTTTCCATATTACAGTTAAGTCAGAGCCAACTAATTCAGATTACCCCTGAATTTCAACCTTTTCCTCTAAACTGTGGGATATGAAGACATGGGTTACGTATGTTTCTAATCGGACACAACAAAGCCAGGCCTTGGGGATCATTGGGAAGGCACTCAGCATCCTGAGCGATTTCTACAGTGCAGCTAGCAAAGGCAGTGAGCAGAGCTGCCCCAGTCTCATTCCCTGTGCCTGAGTGTGTGGCTCCTAAGCCATACTGGTTCCTCTAGAGATGGCCCATTCCAGTAGGAATGCCCCGCTCATACCTATAAGGCTCAGTTGGTTACAGAGGAAGTGCCAGGGTATAAACTTGCAAATTCACTTCCCAGTTCTGAAGCTGTTTCAGTGCCCTACAAATCTTGGAATAGTTTGTGGAATCATTTGTTTCTCTCACAGTTCACAGTGCAACAGCCTCTTAAGCCAGCCCAGAGCAGCAGAAGAAGAAAGCATTGGAGCTATGTAGCAAGAGTTGAGGCCCCAGCAAGTCCCTGAGTCAAGGCATGTGGAAAGCCTGCCTGGCACTCAAAATTCTGGAAGCTGAAATTCAACATGGGCATTTGGAATCTAATTGATGAGCTCCTGGGGCAGGAATCTGCCTTATTTTTATTCTGTACAGTATAAGCCCTTTTTCTACATCTACAGATGTGTTTTACTATGATAATAAAGCCTTCAGACTCTGCTGTTAAGTACTCTGTGATTTTCACAGAAGATGGATGAATGAAATTACCAAGTGTCTGCAGAGTTCCTGCACTAAACATCCATGTCAAAATGCATCCCAGCATCTCACACCTATCAAACACAATAAACTGAATTTCCTCAGCACCCCCCTCTACCCTCCATATGACAATGTCCACAGCTTCTGCTCCTCCAGTTAGATCATTTTGAGTGCCTAAATTTGCTTTTCATATGATCAGCTGATTTTTTCCACCAATAGCTAGAAAGGATTTACCTCATTAGTAAAGAGCTGTTGGAAGGACAGGTTTCTAATAGATTTGTTCTACTTCCTGTTCTGAAGCCAGGTTCTGATCTGGCCTGAGTTGTAAGCAGAGCAGTGCATACAGAAGAGTACAGATGAGAAAAGGCAAGTCTGGTGGGCATGTTGGTGTGCAGTCATGATTCATGTGCTCACAGATAAATGTGCTGTGAGACCACAAATTCACACATTATTTGCCAGAGCTGATTGCAGTCACCAGCACCTGACTGTTTCAGGAGCATTCAGCAGCAGGATCATTTTAGTCCTCCTATTCACTGACCACAACTAAAGACAGATAAACTTTCTAAATATATCAGTGCTTGTGACATAATTACCCTGAAGATGTTTTTTACTGTCAATTCAACACAATGAGTTTCCTTGTGTCAGGTAAAAGCTGAAGCATTTTTTATGGACTCATCATTGCTGGGTTACAAGCAGCCACTTTGCTACAGAGGCTCTCACTGGTCTCTGTAGGTCAAAGGAAGGTCACTTGTGCCCAGTCACATCAACAGACCTAAGAGGAGAGGCAGCACCAGGAGCTGCTCCTGGAACCTGAGCATCCACCCAAATATGTGCTGACTGTAAGGTCTAAGGCCGTAAAAAGCATCTGAAAGTCTAACCTTTGCCAATGAGGAAACTTATTTCCAACCATAACAATGGATTCATTTAGTAATGTGCTTCATCAAATGCCAGGCAGCAGGTGGAAATAGGTCAGGGCTCAGAGGAAAAGCTCTCAGAAAACAACCAAAGTATTTTTAAGTGAAAACGTCCACAGAGGATTGTTTTTTCTCTCTCCTCTCCCCCAGTCCTGTTTGTCATGGTTTGAGCTCGCAGGCTCATCAGGCTCGCAAACCATCTCCCAGAAAAGACTTGAAAAAAACCTTTCACCAAAATCTCTTTTCAAATCAAGTGATTTCTCTCAGCATAATGCCTGGGTTTTTTTTCATTTCTGGCTAAATAAAAAGAATTTCAGAACTAGAGGGCAGTTTGCTTTATTTCTACATAACTGAGAAGCTGAGATTTATTTGATCTGATCTCCAAGTGAAGTGTAGAGGGAAAACAGGATACTGTATCTGGCAGCAAATATGTGGCAATCACGCAAAATAAACTCTTGACATATCTGTAATCTCTTTGTTGGCTTATCCCTGATTCAATTTAAGGCTCTGGAAAAAGCTACCAAACCTCTTCATGTGAAGTGTGAGATGGAACTTATTAGTCACGGCAATTTGCTTCTTATGGGATGCTACACAGTCAAGAGAGCACGGTGTACTGAAAAAAACAACCTAGAATCCTGAGTCTCTTAGTCCTCCTCAGAGTTATCAGTGAGAACAGAGTTCCAGGTTAGTTTAACACAGAAGTTAGACATATGAAGGAAAACATGAGGAGAAATTGGACTTACAAAGCTTTAGGGTTAGGCTTTTGACAATCTTTTTGGGTTTTTTTATCTTCAGCCCATAGCACACAAATGCATTTGCCTTAAACCCTTTAAATCTGAGGGATGAGAAAGCTGGTTGCAGATCGTTAAGGACATGTAATTCTGAAAGGGTACAGCTAGAAAACAAGAGGTACTGCCAACCTCTCCTCCAGGCATCATTTTTCTTGCACATTTTTCTTATTGTATTTTAGTTCTCATGTGACAAGACACTATTCACTGAGAAAAAATGGACTCATCTATGCCTATTTATATTTTCAAAAATCAGACAGTGTCTACTCTGTTCCTCCTACCTCATTCTGGACAGATGAAAAAAATCCTCTTATTTCAGGCAGATGGAACATGTACATAGGTATCCCACATACTTACACTTCCCATTATCCTTTGGCAGAAGCAACAGATTTCAGGGTATTTGTCAGACACCTAAAAACACTACCAAGGCATGTGGGGCTTGAAAGAAGCAGCAGGATGAACCAGGAGTTCCCTCCTCACCCAAATAGCCAGAGCCTTATCTGAATCCCACAGGAAGTGCCCATATTATCTGGCTGCAGGGCAGCTTGGCCACCACACATTAGTTTGGGCCTCTCTCCCTGCTTCAGGAGAGCTCAAGGGAGCCATGGCCACCAGCTCTTACCTCAGCAAGGGCTGCAGGGAGTCCAGTCCCCTTTGCTGTTCCTCAGGAACAGCCCCCCAAGCCCCTTCCTGTGCCTCACAGCTGTTCCCCATTCCCTACCCATAGGGTGCCCTCCTCTTCCTTCCCCTCACAGCTGTGGGGCCAGAATGTTTTGTGTCCAAACACCACCACATAACCTGCACATCCTCATAGGTTGAAACCTCATGCAGAGGCAGTGTTGCCCTGGGGTAGGGCAGAATGGCCTTTTCTGCAGGGCAGGAGGGTCAGGGCAGCGTTAGGGCCATGTGAAGTGGTGGTTTCGCAACTCAAGAGTGCTTGAAAACAGCTCTGTTTTCCTCCCTGTCCAGCTCAGTGCAGTCCATGCCAGCTCTGGTGTCTGGTGCACTGCTAGCAGCACCACCCTACCCAGGCTGACAAAAATAACCAAAGTCATGTTTTCCTTTTTTTTTAGTTACTTTTTGTTTCAAATGTGGGGTGAAACACCTGGTATTTCAGGGTGTCCTTTGTAGGACAAAGTAAGGTAAAATTGCCAGCCATGAGGGTGAGCTATGCCGGCTTAGCAAGAAGCTGTGTCACGCCCACCAGCAGGACCTTCAACACGAGCCCATTTCACACAGTAATATTTCATCCATCTTACTGCACATCCACACATTCTAGGGTGAAAAAAAGGCCAAACCAAACTCCAGAGAGATTTGTTTGTTCTTAGTTTCAAGTTATTTAGTAAAAATGCGAAAACTTGCAAGTTTTTGTTTGGCTTTGTTGACCATTTTTTTTAGCTTCCTCCCTTTTTTCTCCTTTTTCCTTTAAAGGACAGGCAAATATTTTTTGAAACAGCTCACTTAGCTGGAAAGTAAAGGAAGAGGCAATGAGAATCTGTGAGTTAAATGGAAAAAATATTTTTGGCAAACTTTAAGGAAAACACTTCTAAATGCTGATCACTCTTTAAAGTGAATTCTTTTAGCTAATTACCTTAATTCTTTCCCTGAGTTATGAAACAAGCTGCAGAAACAGATGGAGAGAGGACTGTACTTAGCTGTATCTAGAATTACTTTAAGTTCTTAGCCCTTGGTTCCTGCTTCTCCTTCCTTTTCCTCAGTTAAAATGATGCTGAGGGGGACGTCAGGCTAAATTCACAACTTCGCTGAGAATGTGACCCCAGCCTATGCAGGAATAAGTATGGTGCATAACCAGGGGCTCTCTTGTGTAGTTCTTAGCTTAGAAAAGATGAAGCAGATTAGACCTTAGAAAGAGATACAGTAGAGATGTTAGTCCTCCCAAACTTCAGAGTAAATCACGGAGAGATGTGTAACCTTGCTCCAGCCTGGAACAGCCCCTTGGGTATGCTTATATTGAGGGCCACATTTTGCAATTTTCTAGGAAGCAGAGCAGAGAGCCAGAAGCAGCATCCCTATCTTCCAAAGTGACTGTAGAGATATTCCAGTACCTCAGGAAACTCTATCCTCCGTAGCATCCCAAGAAACAACAAATAAATGCTACCATGGTCTAGTGCAGGCTCACTCCAGACATCTTTTTTTTCAAGGAGGAAATTTAAGAAGGCAGGATTCTCTTGTATGACTTTCCCTGTCTCCCAGTTGTCTCAACACATTTTTGTTCTTCCCGACAGAAAAAAAATCCCTGACCCATCTGTCAATGCCATCTCTGCTTCAGTGAGCTGCTTCACGCATTTGTTCACAGAGGGCTGAATAATGGACCAGCGCCAAAGTCCTAATCAAGAGAAAAGCTACTAGTAGTTACAGCTCCTCAGCATTATACATGTTTCTGAGTGTGACTGATTAAGACTGTTGTTTGGAACAGGGGAACTGTGTCAGAGGTGCCACATCCCATAAATTAGTTTAAGCTGAGGTAATGTATGCGCCAACATACAGCAATACGTCTGCTAGGTCAACAAGTTTGGCAAGCGAATGTCTGGGGAAAACAAGACCATTTTCAAGCATTTAATCCAACTAAGACAGAGTGGCACAACTGAGGAGACCCTTACAGGAAAAACTTTGCACTTTATTTATTTTTCAAGGGGAAAGAAAATATCTGAGAAAAAATGTTGGTGTCCAGACTCAGTTAAGTTAGACAGGAAGAACGGTCTAGTTCTCAAAGCAAGGCATTTGCCACTAGGAACTCCTGAGTTTTAATCCGTCCCCTCTGCAACCTCTGTAGTGCTCTACAGAAAAGTCATTTAATTCTAGTCCAGACAGTGAACTTTGTTTGCTGCTGAGCAGATTAGTCATACAAGTGTGTTCCTTTCTGTGGGACTACTCATGTGAGGAAGTTATCAATGGGGAGAGGGGGAGAAAATCTGGCCCTCTGTATGGAGTCACACAGAGGGAGAAAAAGCTACCGCAAGTTTTAATTGGTCTGGCCTCCTTGGAGGAAAAACTGGAAGAAATTGTAAGAAAATTAAGGGACCTTCCTGATAGGAAGATCTGTTAATTGGAACAGTAGTCTTTTAAGTAACAGAAGCTTTACTGACTGTTTCAAATACAATTAACTGGACTAAGGAATTGCAAATGCAAGGAATCAAATAGACCCATTTCATCAGAAACACCAAGTAAATGAGTCAGTAGGACTTTTCTGTTTGTAGCACCCATCACTTCTTACAGCAGGTGACTAAGACACCATGAGTATTGGCAATACAACCAGAGAAATGAACCCAACCAAAAGCCACCTAGAAATGTCATTTTTCTTTTGAATTGGAATTGGAGCATAGTTTTGGAGCCTTGCATAATGTCAACTGGAATTAGACCCTCTCAAAATTTATTTTAGTTAATTAGCAAGGGGAGGTAATATTTTCTGTGCCAGAAGCTCTGTTCCACTGAACCTTTTCCAGCACCTGACTGTTTTGAGTCAGGTGCAAGTGGTTAACAAATTATTAGTGGTCTGAACTGAAACTGAGCAGGAACATTTTCAGCTCCAGATTAACCTGGGCTGGAACAGAGGTAAAAAAGCAGCTTGCTTGACCTCCTGATGTGACAACATCCTTGCTGACACTACAATTTCCTAATCACATTGATTTACCTGAGGGGAAATTTGATGTGAAGCAATCATAGTAAACCATGCTCTTATAACCTTTCTGTAACTGTCAGTAACTTCACTACTTGTCTTTCTCTCAGAGGATCCCAAAATTAAATTTCCTGAGACCAAGGAGGTAGTGGTTTCTCCTTCTGTAAGAAAAGTAAGATGCCATACAGAGAATCCAAACCAGGTCAGGAAGCAGGATGTGGGAATCCTGGTGCCAAGCCATTTTTCTGCCCTACCCTACCTGTGCAGTTCAGTAAAGTGCTGGTGTTCTAGGTATTTGCAAAAGACCTGTTTTTCTCTATAAGGAGCACAACAGGCAGGTCCTGAGTAATTCAGCCCCCAAGAACACTGTCTTCAAGAGTACATCTTCCTCAGCCAGGCAATACTCAGCTGTATTTTGTGCCAGTGACCATATCCAAGTAAGGCTCAATTCTTTCTTCTCCCCTGACCCCTCAGATTAGGAATATTACACAGATTTTCTGGATTGTGATTTTCAGCAGTCTAGACCCGAGGCTGCAAAAATATATTTTGCCAGAACAGGAAACTGTATGACTGAAACACTACATGGCTCTGCATTCCAGTTGTACTTTGCATAAAACTGATGTTACTGTGGTATTACTAGACTTTGATTATGACACCTGGATGACCCATAACCAGAATATTCTCATAGAGAGGTTGGGGAGACAATAAAAGCTTTTAGCTCACTTGGAATTTACTAAAGTTACAGTGTACTGGAGGACATGTATCATAGTTTATTCATTCTTTCCATACCAGAGAGGCCTCTCTCTGAGCAGAGCTTAGTCCATTTTCCATCTGGAAATATTCCCCTTTTAGAACCCCATGATCTGGGAGGGTGGTTGTTCTCATTTCGAGGGAAAGAAAAGAAAACCTCCATGAATTCCAAGGACTTAGTGTCACTGATTGTGTTGTATTATCCAGAATCAAAGAACTTAATCACCATTTACACTAAAGCCTTTAGCACTGCTCAGGCAGAAAATTGTACTGTCTCCTGCTCTCATGTTCCTGCAGTCTTACATTGTCAAGAGCTTGAAAATGCCTGGGAGAGGCACAAAGGCACAAAGATGAGGCTTGCAGTTTTTACAAGTATGTGTACGAAGGGTGGCAGAGAAATCCACAGCCCAGGTTCAGGCTTTGCTTCAAGAGAGCTATGTTTGCCCTCTCCAGATACCAAAACTACTTCAGAATCAGTTTAACATGGAAATCTAGTTGGGCTAAACGACCTTGCTGGGAAGATGAGACTCCTTCATACATGGAACTGGCTCACATCTCTCTCCAAAATACTACTCTTAAGGCATGCTTGTGCACTATGTGGCAGAAATTCTACTGGGTTATTCAGTCCAGACTCAGATGGGGCATGAGGGACCTCATACTCTGTAAGTATTAAGTCACAGAAAGATCACACAGCCATCCAGCATATTCAGACATGCAGCATGTAATTAACACGTTACAGGAGACTGAGAGCTGCAACTGGAAAGGCAATTTCTGGACAGCCTGAAGAACAGGTCTGTGCTTAGCAGTCAGAAGTGTTAGGCCTGCTTGGAATTTGTAGAGGAAAACGAGTTAAAGTAGAGGGCAACAACTGTGTGTTTTGTGCAGCACTTGGCTGCACTGCCAGTGAAAGGAAAAACAGACTCAAGTTCATAAGCACTTTATGATCACTCGCTTTGTTTTCCCTTACTTCACCCTAACACCTTTCAAACTACCTTATTAACATAAACCACTCATTCATTACACAAAGGTTTAGTATTTGCAGGAGTTTTAGGGAGGAGTAATAGTCACACAATGGCATCTGCAGCTGATTCACATTTATTTATCCAACAGTGTTTTCAAGTCTCTTGCCCAAAATCCAAACAGCTGCCCTCTTCGGGAATGCAGTGTCAAAAGAATGCACACATGCAAGGCTGTCTGAAATTTTAATTGCAGTAAGATTAGGAAGTTCAGACTGAAGGTTTGCCAAGCAGCTCTAACCCCTTCTCCCTGGGTGTATCATGTTGTTACAGTAGGGTCTTTCATTACATAATCATGTAGAATGGGCAACTCAACTTGCTGTTTGACATGTAAAACTACCTCACACACTGCAAAGGGTTTCCACTCCTTTTCTGTCACCTCAGAAGAATTTCTTTACTACTTCTTTACTTTACTACCTTTCGGAATCGTGAGGAGTGCTAATAATGTTCTAAAAAACCCTACAGAACTAGTTATAAGGGAGCCTGAACGCCTAAAGTAAGGACATAATTCAACAAGGTGCTAAGTATATTCACATCTTGAAGAACAGTGCTGGACTCACTGATTAATGCACTCACTTCAGTTTAGGTACATCTTTTAACAGTGCCCTGGTGAGTAACAGGATCTTGCATATGAAGGAGGGGATTGATTCCAAGTTGTCCCAGTTGTTGCAGTGATACACAGAAGTCAATAAAGTCAGTTGTCATTAATCACTTTTAGAGCTGACAAAATAATGTAAACAACTGTTTTAAGCTCAGTTTGATAAATTCATGAACAGTGGAAAACTAGGGCATAACATCAAAAAAACAGATTTAGAGAGTCTGCAAATCTTACCCATCACTGTGGTCCTCTTTTCCTCTACACTCATTTAGTTTATGCATCAGGGACTCAGTTCCGTAACAGCAGTTTGGGTGTTATGCTGTGTCCCAGCAATTCTGGATCAGTCACCAGGGCTGATGCTCTGTAAGAGATTTCAAAAGCTCTCAGAAAAAATGTGAATCATGTTATGTTGAACACCAACCAAAGCAAGCCTCTGCCTCTGCACACAGCTTCAGTACGTCTGACTACTTCACCCGGCATGCATAGAATGCACAGAATGATTATAGAAAGGCATGGGTGTGAAAAAGATGCTTTGTTTTTCCACATGGTTAATGTATGCGCTCATTTGGGAAAGCACTCTATGTTCGGCTTAAAATATTCCAAAGAGACCAGAACATTAAAAACAACAAAAACACACCAAAAAGGGATACTCTCCATATCAGCATCAGAGGGTAAGCCATCAACTTTGTTAAAAGCAAATCTCTGATGTTGAGCGGAACTTAACACAGTTTTGTTCCAGATTCAGATTTTGAACCTTTTCTTCTCCATGTGAATGTAATAGTGCTTTGACCAAGCATGAAGTGTAAATGCAACACAATAGATGTAAAGCCAGATTGGATCTAATTACAAATTACCCACTTCCTCTCCTAGCTGTGGAGTATTCAGATGCTAGCTTTACCTCTCATTCTTCTCCATCTCTCCATCAGTGTTTAAATGTCTTCTTCTCAAAGACATTCCTGCACAAGTGGAAATAAGATGAACTGAATCAGGAGTATTAGTCTCCTAGGGAGTGATATACTAATTTTACAGTACACTACATCTCAAGCACTAAACCAGGATTAATTTATAATATCTTCTGATTAAAAAGGGAAAAGGACCAGACCTTACACTGCACAAAACAAATGAACAAATGACTGATGCCAGCCAGATGTTGCAGCAAGTGTCTACCTCCCCCATTAACATATGCTGCCTCAGACTTCCCAGGAAGCCTTCCCTAATGGCACTGCTATGGCAAAACAAATGCTTGGTTTATTCAGTCACTGACACCACACTCCTAGGATCTGTGGGGCACATTCCTTACCTTCAGAATTCCTTGTAACATTTTCAGCAGTTAAGCACTGCATCATGAAGAATTTGTAGGCAGGGCTGAGGAAGATTCCAGCTTTGTGGCTTGCATGTAATGATGTGCTTCTGCCCAAAGCAGTTATGTGCTTAATCCTAGCCTAGCTACTTCATGACAGCTCATTACTAGAAATCAGTGTTGAGGCAAATTCAGTTTAAACATAATATACAACAAATATATGTTGCATATTGCATGTTGCCTATGTCGCAAAGGGATGTCAACCTTTTGACTGGACGTGTCATAGTCTCTGCTTTGCTGAAGACTTTGAGTCAGGAAGATTTTCCTGAAGGTAAGTGCTAGCTGAGAGAGTTAAGGATTATTGTGAAACCCTAGGGCACATAAAATGGAAGACAAGAAATGATCACAGATTTATCTCTGCGAAATGTCAGTTTACATAGATAGCAATTCACTGGTTGCACAGAATCCTGAGACTCTACAAAGGTCCACACAAACCTACATATTCCCACAAAAATACTGTATATACCAGTGCGACAGCTATTCATAGAGCATTTGTGTGCAGGGTGTTGGGGAAAATATTGATCAAACATCTTTCTTCTGACTATACTGCTGTGATTAATTTTTACATTTTTAGTGATACTTTATTCCCTAATTGACTTAGGCCAACAGGCCATTTGAGCACTCCAGAAAAGTGACAAAATGTGGTTAGAACCTGGTACAATAGAAATTGGCTTTCTTTCCAGGTGAAGAAGGAGAAAAAGAGAAATTCAGTGAGTGCTGGTAGAAGTGGCTCTTGGTTGAATTACTAATGTATGATGTAATGCACCTTGGCTCTCCCTTCTGACTTTAGAGCAGTTCAGGCTGCCGTTCCTGCCTGCAAATATTCAGAGCAGGCACCATAAACACATACGTGAGCTCATACCCAGGGAGAGGTTATGGCTGAGGTCAGGGCAATGACACAGACTGCACTGCAGTGTTTCCTTGACAATCAGGGCAAATCAATTGTGGTGATTGGAGCTGTGGAACAGCAATCAGATCTAGATTATAACTCACATAAGCTGAAAGCCTGTCTACTTCTTCCTGACTATTCCCTCCCAAGCAATTTTAAATGTAAATTAAAATAAACACCAGAAGTCGCCTCTTTGTCTGAAAAGCCTGTCTAACAGCCACTTTGTAAGGCAGGGGCCTGTATCACCTTGGCCAGGAGCCTTCTTTAATGGATTCTATTTTTATTCACATGAATATTCCAAGGGCCTTCAGCTAAATCCAGAATAATTCAGGGGGAGTTTTTCCAGTGTTTTCATTAGGAGAAGAATTCACGCTGATCAGTAAGTGGATACCTTTAAAGTTTTGTTTAGCACTAGTTTAACAGCTTTCCATATGCTTCGTCCCCTTTTTGAAAGCTGCACAGCAGCAGTGTAAATCCATCTCAATGCTACTTTAAGACTAGATTTAGGGTTCAGTTATGCACAGACTGCACAGTGTACCTCGCTGCAAAATGAGCTGCAGTTGGAGCTGTTAGTGCTTGTCATGATACAGGTGTTCACCAAAATGAGAGAGAGCACAAAAAACCCAAATTGATTCAGGACTAACCAAGTTTTGTTTATGACAGATTAGAACTACTGACTTCCAGGTGAAAGGCTCCTTATGTTAGTTCTAATTCCTCTCATCACTTCTTCCTTTTCACAAAATGCTCCTGTAATCTCTTTTTTCATGGTGCTTTGGAAATCAGCTGGATGTTTCCAGTGTCTCCATGTTTCCAATGCAGCATGGTTAAGGGACTTGGCTGCAGAAAACATTAATCACCTTGGCCTTTGACTAAATAAACAGCACTGAGAAGTTGACTCTGGAGTTAGTCTCTTCAGACAATAAAGATAATATGCTGTCAGAAACTAGAAGCTCAGAATGAAGAAATAAAAGAGAAGCAAGCCACCAAGGCTGGATAACAGACACACCGAAAGTCCTGATAGGACCAAAGGACAAAATGGATGAACTGCAAATGAAACAATGGGCTTCTTCTGTGCATTACAATTTCTGTGATGGATGACTAGAAGTCATAAATACTGCATTACCTCCTCATTTCCTAAGACTTAAAGAAGTTTTTATTATGTCAGAATAAGAAACAATGCATTGAACCTTATAGAAGCATTATATGAATCAATGGCACAACACTTACCGATAACACTGTATTCACCTCCAGAAGAACCACTTAACACTTACCAGAGTTAAGTAACAAATGTGAGTAGGAGCAGAATGTTTCTGTACAGGAGAGACTGAGGGTATTGAGGTCAGAATGAAGATGCTTGAGAAAAATCAGGAAATGATCCAAAACCATATACATTATTACTGAATATTGGATGACTGCCACAGAGGCTGTGTAAATCTGTAGCATCAGTTTTGAGTACCATGGACTTAATCCTACTGCTGTCACATATGTGCAATGATTTCGAGGAATGTTAAGGTGGGGGGAATTTGGCCCAGATTAATATCAAACTGAAAAGGTGAGTAGTATTCTGAAAAGGTAAAGTCATCTCAGACAGAAGAAAAGAAGAACGCAGGCAGCTGCTGAGGCAGTCACTGTATCCAGGAATTTGGTGGCACACAGGAAGGAATTGGAAATTTCATAGGGGAAAAAAACCTACACAGAGGCAGAGGGCGTGACTGAGAGAATATGCCGTGAAGTATATTGTCCTAGGCATAACTAATTTCTTACCAATGGAGGGAAAAAGGTGGAAGGACATAATTTCAAGTGACAGCCAGTATTTTTAGTCTTGACTACTGTGCTGCATCAGCTTTCCTGAAGCAATTAATAGGGATAATAGATGGATACAAAGTATCATAATAGGTTTAACTTATTTCACGTGTCATTTCTTAAAGCTTTGGAAATAAAAAATTGGTTACAGAAGACAAAATTAAGTAGAACATATGATGAGAGAAATGTACTTCCCAAGTGGACTGCCCATGACTTCACAGGTTATTCTGAAAGAATTAAAATAAGCTAAAATTAAAGACAGTGTGACAAGTGTTGAAAACAGTTAAGTCCAATTCTGTGTTCAGTTACACCAGTTAATATTTTATTGTTCTCTTCTTGTTGCTTTCTCCTGTGATACAGGCATGACTGAATGGAAAATAAATGCATCCAGCAAAACTTGTTTCTTGTCACACTTCTCAGTAGATGTTTTACAAACTTTACCAGTGAAAGGAAGAGTCACTGCAGGACACATAAGGGAAAATAAAGCCTCTTTTGGAACACTGCTCACTGACAGCAATGGAGCCAATTCAGCTATAAATCAAATGGGAATCCTTACTATAAAATAAAACAGTGTTGTACCGCCCAAACACAGCTGAAAGGAACTCTTACATAGTACATTGCATGATAACCAGAGAGTTTCTGTCACCCCGTCTATAGCAACAGCCTTGAATATTGTGGTCCAAGTTCTCTCATTTGTTACATGTGAAAAATGATTTTTGGGCTTTAATTTGGGGAGATCTGGCCCAAAATAAGATAAAACTGGTAACTTGATAATTTTGCCTCCTTCTGCACAAAATAAATTTGCTCACTGCAAAGCAGCTGCCTTACAAATGCCCACACAGCTTAGGAGACCATACAGTAGTCTAATTCCTCACCAGTGAAGTCAGGCTGTAACCATGGCAGCTGGGAGTGTAAATCTCCAATGTATGAAAACGTCCAGGCTGATAAAGCAGATTGTTGTACAAGTACATATGTGGTGTGCCTCTGTATACATTAAGCATGAAAGCGTGTGGTTTTAGGGTGGGAGCGAGGCAGAGGAGAACAGCCCACCAAAACCTTCACCAGAGCAACTCTGGGTAAGCTGCCAGCTGGATCCCAGCACTGCAGGAACCCTAAGGACACTGCTGTGAATAGGCTGAGGGTCACAGGGCAAGGAGGCAGACAGGATGGGAAGGGATAATCCAGCAAAGGAACTTCACCCAGTGCAGACTGGTTCTGGCATAATACAGTGATGATGTCCCTCAGGGGGAAAAGCACTAATTCCAGCCTGATCTTGGTCTAAATGCTGCATTTGTTGCACGGAGAAGAGCACAGAAGATGGCTCTTTTGCTCCAGTGAATGCAGTGTCTGGGGCCCAGGAACTGGCAGCACACCTATCTATAGAGAAGGGGAAAGGGACAGTCTCTCTTTAATAATTTTTAGTCTGGCTTTAGGTAAAGCTTTTCTGCATCCTTTTCCAGGGAAACTAGAGCCTTCATTCCTTCCTTTCACTAAAATAAATGAATGTATGACTGATGATCCTGGAGCCCGATATCTTCCACGTGTTAAAAGATTAGCTATAGCAGTGGCTACTGCCAACAGCACATGCTGATGTGTTGCAACCCTAATCTCCAGGGTCCTTTTTAAGGGCAAGAAGCCCATTTCCATGGCCTAATCAGCCCCTGGCCTCTGTACTTCTCTGAAGGCGCAAGCACAGCAGTGATTTTGTAAAGACGGGTCTTTACCTACCAGGAATCAAGCTGTGACCCACTCGCTCATCCCAGTGAAGCTGCTGAATGAGTAGGGAGCAGTGACATAGTGATTTGTACAATGGCAGGTGCAACAAAGAGCAGGCAAAATTGAGGTCAAAATCCACAGAGCAATTAAAACCTTTTGTCTTACCATCCAGGCACACTGGTATGCTCTGAGAATGAGCTGTTCCTCCAGAGTGCCTTTTGGAGAGGGTACTGAACTGAATCTGAACAGAAAACCATTTTGAGCTGCTCTTTTTTCATCTCAGACCACACAGGAAACTATTATGATGATTTTGCTGAAGCTGAGCCAGGATGAGCAAACATTGACTTTTCTGGTTCAGAATAACAGAACAGGACTTGACAGCTTCACCAGGGACGTTTCTGCATGGGAACAGCTTATTTCTAGCAGGCTCTGAACCTCACAGCTTTAGGCATTCATCACCTTTCCCATCTGTTCTGCCCAAATGTGCACTGTGATGCTGCTTTGTTCTGCAGACCTTTGCAGCAGGCTGTTCACCACAGCAACTTTTTCACCTGTCTAAATTGATGCTCCTTACTGGCAAAACTTGCCAGTTTTTTTATTCCTCTGTCTGAAATGTCCTGTAAGACTACTGAGATCCTTCTGTGTCTGCTCCTTCCAATTTAAGCACCTGGATACACCCTTGAGTGCAGCTTAGATCCCAGATGTAGATATGTATGTTCCCGCACTGCACAGGCATAGGTTAATCAGGGAAGCCAGAGAAGCCTCTAGTACTTTGACACTGGTGAGCCGGATTTTCCTTTCCCTGCCAAAATACTGTAACTACCCACTGTTGAGCTACAGCTCAGCTCCAATTTTTCTGCTCAACAAGGCAGATTTAGAAAGATACAGAGAAACAGTCATGCAATAGTGCCAGAAATGTAAGTAGTACTGCAGCCCTAGCAGAGAAGCAGATGGATAAATTCTTCCCCGTTTTGAGGCTTGGCATGTAAAGCCATCCTCATTACGGTGACAGCCCCCAGCCTTTGTTCATACACCGATAACACCAGTGCCAGATAACATCTCTGTGAATATCATTCTATTTTGCCACAGACATACGGTGTCACCCTTATCCTGAGATCCAGAGCAGCCCCAGTGTGGCCACACATCTTCCTGGGCTTGCCTTCATCCACCCACACAGATGAAGAGGACTAGAGGACCACAGTAAACCACAGGATGGAATCCATCCAGTGGCCCCAAACCAGAATTATCCTTATATTTCTTATTTGTTCAGACCTGTGCCTTCTGTATGGCAGGAGATACTTCAGTAACCAGTGAGCCATCACTGGGGAGTCAACAAGTGGAGTTTTACATTGGGATGAGCAATAGCTCACGGGAGTTGTAAAAGTTGAAAGGTCTGGAAATGAAGCAACTTATAAATCTGAATGGCTTAGTCTCAGATGTATCTCCCAATTAACTACTCCTGCACACACAGATTTTCTTTTAAGAAATCCCCATCTCTTCAAGTCAACTTTCTTTTATAATGAGAATAAAACAGGAGCACAAAGCTGGAGACTGTGTGCAACTGAAAAGATTAAAACCTATGAAATTTGTGTTCAGAATTATTTGATATATAATGAATTGCAAATTTGGTAGAGTACCAACTTGCAACAACTATGCCTTTTACCAACAAGAGATGGGAAAGAACAATGACAAAATGAGTCAGCAATGCGGATCTCCTGGAGAGAAGGCTTCTGGCACAGCAGGGCAACATAAACAAGTGTGCTATATATAGGACTGGTCCTTGGGTGAATACACAGATCTTAAAGATGACCTCAAACAGAACCCCAGTCCAGATAAACAAAAAAATACATATGATAGCTGTGTGGTTTGAAGCCTGGGCTGGATGCCAGTAGTTTCCAGTTTCCTTTTCTCCCAGTTCAGTTTATACCGACAGCCCCCAGCCTTTGTTGACACACAGGCAGTGATAGTGAGGAAGTTATGATCTGCTGGGAAATCATGCACAGCTCTCTTTGTCAGCCAGTCATGCCAGAGGCCCTGGGGACAGACCCTTGTCTCAGGCTGTGTGCTCCTCACAGCAGAGGCTGTGTCTTGCTTTGGGCACATGCCCCCCACCCTCAGTGCGATTTGTCTCCCAAAGTGGGCAGCCATGAAACATTTCCACACTCCCCTGTAGCATGTTCTCCTCTCCCACACTAAACATTAATGCACTCCCCAAATTTAAAGTATTAACCTCTGAGACTGAAAAGGAAAAGTTTTTTGATACTTCAGCTACGGACCTTTTCTATGTTTGTGGCCCAGTATCTCCTATATTCTGATGCACTATTTTACTGTAAAAGTATTAGATGCTTATATCTACATTAGATCAGGGAGGATTGGGAGAGATTTATGCAATGTGTATTCTAACACTGACACAAAATATTTGTTTACTGGTGGGAGGGGGGAAGAAAGTAGGGATTCTGTGTTTTAGAAGCAATGAAGTTGTTAATGGAGAGGGGTTTAAAACATGCCCCTTGGTAAAATGGTGGTTCCACAGAATCAAAATGCTTTTGGATTTTGTTCTGCACTTCATAAATTTACGGTTTATTCTGGACAAAAATCCTTAAATAATATGATATGATGACAAATTATGAATATTGGGCAAACCTCCCCCCCCCCCCCCCCCCCCCCCACTTGGTGATGAGCTGGAGACTGTAC
>VZRV01006159.1:43920-118059 GCA_013398115.1 Falcunculus frontatus
CCCCCAAGATTAGTTGGTTAGAGCATGGTATTAAGAATGCCAGGGTTATGAGTTTGATCTCTGTATGAACAATTCATTTATGAGCTGGACTTGATGATCATTGTGAGTCCCTTCCAACTTAGAATATTCCGTGATCCCAATGGAAATGCTAATCTTTTTAAGGTTTTTTTCCCACAGTCTTCCTCTTGGCTTCATTAAGGAAAAGTTAAGATGGCTCTCAGAATCTTTTTTCTTAATAAAAAATACACAGGAGTAGCAGACTTCAAGAAGAAAAATTTGCTGTCATATAATCTACTTCAGCTTCAGGAATAATTGAATTTGAAAGACATGCTTGCACTGGTTTATACACTTTTGCTCTCTGGATCTTGAATGTCAAATCATTTGCTGTGTTTCTTTGAGAGCTGAAAGAAATTAGGTCCAGTTTACACCTTTAAAGATCCCTTCAAATGTTTTTCCGATTAATTGAATGAATCTGATTTATTCATTCTTCTTTTGGCAAATCTAGAAAATAGCTGAATTTGAACAAAATTTATTCTGTCAGTTCTGAGACAGAAGCACACAATTCTTAAGACAGGGACTAGGTAAATGCTATACTCTACCTTTATTGGGGGCAAGAGATGTTAGTATTTTTCCAAAATGATTTCATTCACTTTGCCCAAACATTGTTACTTGGTGTAATGACTTTGTAAGACTCTTTTCCCCTGCTTTCTCCCACTTTGGCAAAGCTAATTTCCACTCTATGGAAGGTCTTCTTGTGCACACCCCTGCATAAGAGATAGCATGGCTGGTGAAACAAATAAAGCCTGCTTGCCTTCTGTGTCTCCTTCATAAAGGCATTATTTTGGACTTTTTCCCTCTTCTTAGTTGCACAAAACTTGTAGGAAAATAATTATCATTGAGATTTCCATCAGGTTCAAAAGTTTACTAGGTGAAAATGGAAGCCAGGGTTAGGAAAGATAGACCACTAACTCAGCTGAAAAAAAAATCAACCTCCTTTTACTTCACATTAAGAAAACATTATACCCAAGAATTTTTGCCAGAAAGAATTAGAATGAGTGAGGGTAGGTTAGAAGCAAATTAGCCATTGTTTAAGCAGTGGGAACAAGATGATGAGGGCCTCCACATTCATCCTGGTTTATTTATGTAATTTCTGACATGGACACATATACTGCTGCTATTAAGCACCAAATCAGCATTCTCCTTCACAGACTTGTCTCATTCGGCTGAAGACTTTTTAAAGAGATTAGCAATTTAGCTCTAAATGTTTCACCCAAAGCAGAAATTCACCATGAAGATGCCATTCTTGGTTCTGTAATTTCTTCATGATTTCAAAACAAAGTGATTTCTATTTATTTCAGTGCAAGTAAAGGCAATAAAACCTAAGGATGTGGCGATGTCTTCTTGCATGATTCAAAACTATCTACACTTCTTTCTTCCAATCAAAATATTTCAAGCCACTGGAATGTATTGTAATCTGGTTCCTCTATGCATTTGGGATCAAAAATAGCCAAGATACTTCATTTTTTAAATAGTCTTCCATATTGTAGAGCTGATTTTTTTTCCTCCTAATAAAAAGTTAATTAAAATCTGCTGAATACAGTTGGATTCATTTCATAACACAGCATGTAAAGCACAGCTCTACCACAGAAAAAACCCAAGTTCTTTCTGTTCCTTTTTTTTTTTTTTTTTTGCTTTGTTTGCTTTAGCAAGGGAAATTTCATCATGTGAAATGTGCACCAGGATAAATTCTGCACTCATTCCTTCCCACAGTTCCCCATCCAGCCACATTCATTTAAAAGAAGCATCCCCATTCCACAAGGATGTTCCTTTCAAGCAAGCCAAACCTTCTGCTTTGGCACAAGCAGAATAGAAAACTGGGTGATGAAGCCTAGAGCTGTGCTCTGATCTCATACCATTTGTTGCTTTGGGATATGCTCCCAAGAAACTCACTTGGCAGAAAAGAAGGAGACATTTCATACCTCTGCCACATCCCAGGCTGATTCTCTCCCTCTAACCTGACTCAAAGAAAGACTCCACATCATAGGGAGGTGCAGCCCAAAGTCCATTCAACTCACAGCTGCTGTCAAAGGATGTCACAAAACACGGCTGACACCATTTCCAACCTGCATGCTGTACCTAAGAGTAGATTGGAACAGAGCAACAAGTTTCACTGAGTGCACCAGCCCAATTCTCTACTAGTATGTCCAAAAGACCTCTTTTCAGTGGAACATTCATCATTCAACAGAGAAAAAATTAGAGTCCTCACGGTAGAGCACAGAGAAATGTGTATGGAAAAGAAAGAAAATGTATGTCTTACTGACATCTATCAGCATTAGTGTCATAACTGAAGCCCCATGATCAGTTTGTTGAGTGGTTACAGTGTGACCTTCACCTTTTTCAACCTTACATCTTTAAGTTTGTAAGTCGTAAACTTAAGAGAAGGAGAATTCCTTTTTTTAAGATATCAAGATATTATACAGAGGAGGAAACTGATTCATGCTGAGATGATGCAAATATGGTGAGCAATTTAGGCAGCAATAGAGTGGGACATTTCTGAGAAGAAAAATCTGCTGGAGTTCTGGAAGAGCAGTGTTATGTTCTAATGGTTTTGAAACTAGAAAAAGGAAAATAGAAGAAAGTTCTTTTCTTCTTTTTTTTTTTTTTCTCAGTAAACCCATCATAGGTCAATCAGTGCTTTCAGTAACAAAAAAAAAAAAAAAAAAAAAAAGAGAGTTATCATCTGGTTCTTCATCAGCTGTGCAGCACATACTCTTCCAGTTACTGTCATTTCCTAGCTCTTCAAAGGATTTGGTACTTTCTTTTTCACTCCTTCCAAAGCAGAACAATAAGGACTGTAGAGACCAAAATTATTCAACTACACAGTACAGTTTCCTCAATAAGAACCAGCTGGTACTGCACAAAACAACAGCACAGCCATGGACTAGCTTGCTGTTTGCAGTCCTGTGTGCTCAATAGTAAGAACCATATTGCTTTGTTTAAGCAGAATGCAACTCAGCATGAGCCACAAGATGAGAAAAATAGATAATGAAGACACAGCACCCTGCAACCTTTTGCTGAGTTTTAATTCCAATGTGAACAGTTGCACAGACTTAATTAGAAAAAGACAGAGCACTACTGCTAGAGAGAGATAGCTGACACAAAGCATTCCAAGGTGCCTTGGACAAAGGTCATTCAAAAACTCTATCTTGCATAAACACCATAAATGCAAATTTCATCATTTTTATGGAGTCAGATTTTCTGCAAGAACACATGTGCTTTTAGTCATCTATTTTTTCACATCCTCAAGTGTGGTAGATAAATCATTTGGCTAGGAGAGCCTAAAACAAACAACAGCTTGGGGGACTGAATCAACCTTGTTTCCTTGTTTTTCTTATACTTACCCTTTTCACAGAGATATTTCCACACTTCACCTTTAAGATAACTGCTTATTTACTAAAGAAAAAAAAAAAGAAGTTCCAGATAGCTGAAAGATTAGCAGAGAGAGAGCTGAAACTTGGTAGGCTGGGAAAGGTTATCTAAATCCTGAATAAAACATAATTTTTAATGGAGGCTAAGCAAACTTATCTGCAACATGGAGATGAAAAATACAGGACCACTTGAATAAACTGTGATGTCATCAAATGGCCACATGATATGTGCCAAGTGTCATTCCGAGGCCACAGCTGATCATGAGATCCATAAATCCAAATGAAACCTGAAGGTCGCTTATCCTTGTTTCCACAGCAAGAGAACTAATGCAAGGAGAGAATATCACAAGAGCATTTAACATGTGTAGCCATTCAGCCACTAATTATGGATGAGGCCATTGCTTCCACAAACAGCAAGCTACAGTGCCCTGCTGTGACTGGCAAAGGAGAGAGCTTGTTCTGCAGAATGGCTGCAGCTTGGCATCACAATGTCAACACTTGGGGTTTCTCTGAGTAGAAAGACAGCCTTCTGACCGTGACAGATATTCCAGTTCTCTTACAAACGACAAGAAATTGCCTCTGCTGCTGGGACCAGACTCTGACCCAGGTGGCTTCATTCCACCTTCTGTGGGTAGCCTGGCCTCAGGTCCCTATTCATCTAAACCACCACAGTTTGGGATCCAGATAAAAGGTTTCAGTTTATTCTTATCTCAGTTATGAGAGGTAGGCTTAGTTTGATGTCAGAAAACCTCACCAATTTTGGTTTCATTCTGCCAGTTCAGGCATGAGATGGCTCATACCAGTGTTCCTTTATAACTAAACATCAGTGGTTGGATGGGTAAGATGGTAGCATTCCAGTTTTAGATAATTTCTGTTTATAAAACACAGATGAAACTGGCAATGGCCTTTTGCCTTAAATTATGCTAATTTTTGCAACTGAAGTGGTAGAGCTTGTCAAAAAGTACTTGAGGATCTCACATTTCTGATGTTCTGAAGTGGAAGCTATAGTCTCTGTTTTTTACGTTAAACTTACCAGGAATTTCAAGCAGCAGAGAATATGATTGGTTTCTTTTCTTCGTTTTTATGAAAAATACTCTAGTCATTTATTCTTTGCAATTTGTTGCAATGTACAAAATTCTGCTGCAGCCTTACCTCTGTGCAAGCTTACTCAGAAGAAACTCACCAAGATTCAATTATCCACTGAAAGCAGAAGAACTTATAACAGCAAAGGTTATAAAGTTTTTAATAGCAGAGGCAAGAGGTGAGGGGCAGAATCCTTCTGAGGCAGAAGTTCAGTGTAGTCAGCAGAATTATGCCACAAGACTATGCCCTTTTTGGAAACGTTGCTTTATTCAGTGAGATGCTTCCCAGCACACCCAGTGGAAAAGTTGTTTTTGATGGGTTTTAATCAGTGGAGAAGTCATCTTTTGTGTGGCAGGCCCTCAGGACTTTGGTCAGCCACAGTCTTGAAACCCACACTATCCTATGGTTAGATGATATAAATACCAAGCTTTAAAAAAGAGAAAAGCAGAGACAAGCTCCAGGAGCAGGGCTTAACTTTTCTATAAATATTCGCCTAAATACAGTGCAGCTATTTCTAAAACACAGGACACAGATTTCAACAAGTAGACTTAACAGCTAGAAAATTGTTGGACCAAATGTAAAAAATTGTGCCCTGGCAAAATTTTGGTTTTGTTATTCCCTCCAGCTCTTAAAAAAATATCTCCAGCTTCTCAAAGATAATTTCTCTACCTCCTGACAGGTTCTTTCAGAACACTGTTGACTCAGGCCACCACAGAAATGCCTAAAAATACTCACATGTTTAGCATGTATGGACAGGTTTACATCTGTAGAGCTCAACATGCTCAGCAACAGGAAGGAAGAAACAGATTTTCATCATCCAGATGGGGAAGATTCTTATCACACAGCAGATTTTTATATCAAGACAATAGATTTTACTGCAGCTAGCTCAAGCCTCCTCTGCTGAGCACTGTCCCTTAAGAGAGCAGGCCTGTTTGTGTAGCACAGCTCTGTTTGTTACAGGTAAGGGCACTGCAGCCTGGCCAAGTGCAACTAGTCTAAGCTGACACAGGTCTGTAGCAAAGACAAGTAGATGGATTCTTGAGATTGGTAGCAAAAATTCCCTAAGCCTAAGAAAGATTTTAAACCGAGAATCTGATGAACATACAGTTGGCTGTTGAGCAAAGAGAGCAGTTAAATAAAAAGGGCAGATTACACTGTGATGTCCAAGGTGGGGTAATCATGTCTCTCTTTCCCACTGTAACAGAGAAATTAAGTAGATGACAGTGAATATGAAAGGCAGCAGCTTAAAAACTACTGAAATTGGGTTTCTGCCCTCATGTCTTTACTGCTTTTGTCTCTCTGCAGAATCAGATTTGGTGAATCTTTGGACCTAGTTGGATTCCTGCTGAAGGGGTTAGGAACATAGATAAAGGTATTTTTTTGTACAACTTTTTTACTTACATAGGTCCTGTTTAGCTGGGGAGAGGAACAGTGAAAACTACCTCTGTTTCTTCCAACAGAAATACCTTCCTAATGCCTCACTTACCACAAGTACATAACTCTCCTTTGGTTTCCATCCCTGTTTAACATATCTGTTTATCCTACTCTTTCCTCAGCTGTGGCAACACCAGGAAACTGAACTTTCTCCTTGCACTTGGAAACGGAATAGAATAAATTCCTAAAGTCCACTTTTCTTCAGTGGTTGACCTGTCTGAATTACAGCTAAGCTGGTACCAGGCATAACCTTGGGTCATAACACAGAGTTGTTCAGTCAACATACTTTGATAGGATGCGTGAAATCCCTATATATCCATTGGTTCTAGTTCACATGCTTTTTCAACTTTCTTTCTCTCATATAAGTGCCAGCAAGAATTACCACTTACCCTCACAGACTTCATATCCTTATCCACCCTCCAGGCAAACAGTGTGACCCAAAGCCATCCAAAGAGTAAAAAGATAACTGCAAGAAGTATTTGTTATCTTCTACAGAATGCAAAGCATTGGACTGCCTAACTTTTCTTAAGCTCACTCATGTTATTTATCACCAGCTGGGGCCAATATTTTTTCGTGGAGCATTTGGGAAGGAATTGTCATTCATAAGATCTGTCACTATAAACTACAGAAGGACTGCAGACTGTGGTAATGGAATGATACTGGTCTATCCTGTTTTATCCCAACAGACTGATAAAACACAGTTCATCGGATAGCCTAGTTCTCACATGGTCTGGTTCTTGCTTCCCAGTCAGCATTCTTCCAGGTTTTCTCAGGTGAAGTGCAGTGTTTGATAGCCTACAGTTTGCTATGGTTAGAAGCCAGAATAGAGGATGACCACAGTGACCACACTGTGAACTGATGTGTGAACTGCACAGGGTAGGGCTGTAGCAGCACAGAGTGGAGGAGCCAGATCAGTTCGGGCTATAAAGTAGGCATATGGCAAATTGGCCTGGTAGAATTGAAATATGTCGGTCTACTATGCAGACATGGGTAGGACTCAAGGCAGACAAAATTAATGCTGAAGTGAAAGTGCCACCCTTTTCTTCATCTGCAAAATGGATAGATTAACACATTGGTACTTTGCAGCGGGGTTACCACAATGAATGCATTAGTGCTCAGCTGCTGCAGAAATGATGTCTTCCCTGTAGCTAAATAACAGCAGCCAGTGGGGTGCCCTGCAGACTGACTATCCAGCCAGTGCCAGATGCTGGAGGGGACAAGACTGGGGATAGAGAAGTGGGTTTTTCCTTGCATTGTAATTTCTTTAGATCAATCGTTTTTTTAGTCATGTCAGGCAAGCTTGGCCAATGATATATTTGGAGTTGAAAGGCTGTGGGTTTTGTCCCCATTGTCTCAGTTTTGGCACACAGGGATAATGAGTTTCACTAACCAACAGTACATGTATTCATTAGCATTGGCTGCTGTTGACCATGGGAGTCAACCTGATTTCTTCATGCTCTTTTTTTGGAAACTTTCAAACAGGGATGAGGAAAATTAGCTGACTCTCAGTAACCATTTTAAAAATTGTTCCCTCCCTGCTCACTGCCTCAAATAAACAGCAGAAAATTACACTTTGTTTAAGTGCTCAAACAGCTTTGATTTTGCTCAGATGTTATGAAGGAACTTCATCACAACAGAAGTAGAATTAGTTTACATTCTTTCCTTTTTAATAAGGCATTGAAAATATTAACACTGGCTCTGCCTGAGTAGCATTTAATGTCAGCATCTCATCATTTGAGCCAAGTGCAATGCTGACTTTAAAAGCAAGCTACAGTCTAAAAAGTGGCTCCATGAAAGTGCTACTGATGTACTTTATGTTCACTCTTGTTTATCTCTAACAGAAATATAAAGGTTGAGGCAGTTTATTCTTAATCTTTTAGCTTCCAGCCTTGTAGAATTAAAAATATTGGAAGTTCTACCAGAAATAAACTAGAAGATACCAGTTGACGGCCTGATAAAGGTGGCAAACAAATGCTAACTCATTTTCCTCTAGCAGGAATGGCTTAATGTCGCTTAAAGAAGAAAAAGTTCTCAGTAGCTCAATTTTTTCCTCATCACGTCAAAATCTGCCAACCCACAAAACCTCATTTCTGTCAGTGCCACCTTCCACAGTTAACTGATATTTAAAAGAATACATTTTGAGCAGTTTTAGAAGTACTGCCTTTGACCTTTACTCATCACCTTTCTTTTTGTTTGTTTGTTTGTTTCTTTGGTTTTGGGTGGTTTTTGGACAGAGGAAGTCAGGACAAGCAGTCTTTGTTCTGTGTACTGTTTGTCACTGTATTTAAAGTACCTTCATACCCAACGTGGGGTTATATTTGATTCCACCCTATTGTGGAGAAAAAGAGGATACACAAGTTTTCTGAAGAAAGGATCTCACTGCTAAACAAAGAAGCAATGAAAAGATACAAGATCTTTTTTCTTTTTACCACCACACCCCTCCCCAGCAGAAAGCACATCAGGCACAAACAGTGGAAGAGGGCTCAGGGAGAAGCTTTTATTTCGTTAGCTGAGAAGATGAGGGCTATCTGCAAGTATTTTGAAGATGGGCTGATCACTGTCAGAGATCACAACCTTTACTTCCTTCTGCTGGGTGAAGTAGCAAAGGAAAAGAAACAAAAATATTTTGTGGGGATGCTTCCTGAAATAACGGAGTTACCTGAGACAGCACTGTTAAATATTTTTAAGCTAGGACCAGCTAATTAAACAATTAAAGGCTGCAGATCTTGCCCTGAATATGGGGTCAGGTGCTGAAAGACCCTTTTGTAATTGGTGAACTGCTATGGCTAGACAGAAAGCAAACTACATGTGTGATCACAAGCCCTCAAGAACCAGTCCCATGTAAAGGACTTTCAAAAAGAAAAAAACCAAACAGGGAGCCATTCAGTTTTTAAATCAGATGGGAACAAATTCTCTTACTTTTGAACACTTTTTTCCCTGCCAAAAGCAACAAGATGAAAATGAAAAGGGTCTAAACCAGCTATTTCAGATGTGCATAGTGCAGACCCAGCATCCTAGGTGAGATCAAAAGCATGACTCCACATGATACTTCCTTTGCGAGGTGACTGGAAAACAGAATGAGAAAACCCAAGACCACGTTACACAATTTGACAGAAACAACTGTGATCTTTTAAAATGACAGTTTGCAAGAGAGAAGAGAAAGAGAAGGCAACAACAACCCAAGCTCCCAAATGAGTGAGTTCAATTATCCACACCTCATTGTTCTGCTTAAATTGAAGACCTTGGAGGTAGATGATAGGAAATGTTCAAGAAATACAAGTGTTGGTCTGGAATAACTCAACACCGATGGAAAGAATGAAAAAGCAAAATAAACAGCTGTGTTGAAAGGACTCGCCTGTGAATGTGGGTGGCAACTGCAGATGCCTTAGCACCCCATGGCAGCAGAAATTAAGACTGTATAGATAGGGATTTTCTCATGCCATTCATCAATGCCTTGGGTGAAGGGGCAGATGCCTCCTCAGCAGGTTCACTGATGACACAAAGCTGGGAGGATTGGCCAGAGGGCTGTGCCCAGAGGGCTGTGCAGCCCTTCAGAAGGGCCTGGACAGGCTGGAGAGATTGGCAGAGAAGAACCTTCTGAAATTCAACAAAGGCAAATGCAGGGTCCTGCACATGAAGGCAGGGTGTCAAGAGGATGGACCCAGGCTCTGCTTGGTGCTGGCAAGCAAAAGGAAAAGAGGCAATGGAAAGAAACTGATGCACAGGAAATTCCATCTGAACATGAGGAAGAACTTCTCTACTGTGCAGGTGACCATGCACTGGAACAGGTTGCCCAGAGAGGCTGCAGAGTCTCCCTCACCGGAGATATTCCAGAACCATCCGGATGCAATCCTATGCCATGTGCTCTGGGATGACCCTGCTTGAGCAGGGAGCTTGGACCAGATGATCCACTACAGACCCTTCCAAACTTACTCAGTCTGTGATTCTGTGATCCTGAGATGAAAAACTTCAAAGTATTTCCAATCTTAATAAACTGTCACAGGACCAAACATTATTCATGCACCATAATTACTATTATTAAAACCTTTTCTCTCTGAATCATCAAAAAATTTCCTTTTAATACCCCCTAAATACTTCAATGAGATTTGAAAGTGCATGTTAAAAATATGGTATCTTGCGTACCTTTTCAAAGACAAGTTATTTTGCATTTGAAAATCATATATTTTTAGCCTTGAAAATTATATTTTCAGTACAGTGTGTTCCTGTAATGTGAGTCAGGAATACTTTAAACTGACTCTTTTCAAGTTCCTACAAGAACTTAGGAGTTCTCCGGCAAACTAAAATATTTAGGGCTGCTCTGGAGAGAATGCAGTTCCCTCCCATCACCATCATCATAATCCATACCACCCTTTTAAAATAAGACCATCCTCAGAAAAAAGTATATTCCTCCTTCTATTTATGCAAGATATGACTGAAACAAAGGATTCTAGTATAGCCCTGTTTACCTCTGATTTGTTTATCTAAGCATGTCATATGCTTTCTAGGACCACAGCTAAGCCCCAGTAGGGTATCACAGAATCACAGAATATGCTAAGTTGGAAGCGACCCACAAGGATCATCAAAGGTCAACTCCTGGCCCTGCACAGCACCATTCACAACTCACACCATGTGCCTGACAACATTGTCCAATCACTTCCTGAACTCTGTCAGGTTTGGTGCTGTGACCACTTCCCTGGGGAGCTGTTCCAGTGCCCAAACACCCTCCGGGGGAAGAACCTTTTTCTAAGGTCCAGCCTAAATCTCCCCTGACACAACTTCAGGCCATTCCCTCGGGTCCTGTCACTGGTCACCACAGAGAGGAGATCAGTGCCTGCCTCTTCTCTTCCCCTCACCAGGAAGTTGTAACTGCAATGAGGTCTCCCCTCAGTCTCCTCTTCTCCAGGCTGAACAGACCAAGTGACCTCAGCCACTGCTCATATGGCTTCTCCTCAAGGCCCTGCACCATCTTAAAAGACCTTCTTTCACACTCTCTAATAGCTTTCTATTTTTCTTACATTGTGCTGCCCAAAACTGCAAATGGGACTCCAGGCGAAGCCATCCCAGAGCAGAGCAGAGCGGGACAATCCCCTCCCTTGCCCGGCTGGCGATGCTGTGTCTGATGCCCCCCTGGCCCTCCTGGCTGCCAGGGCACTGCTGACTCAGATTCAACTTTCCATCGACCAGGACCCCCAGGTCCCTTTCCATGGCACTGCTCCGTCCTTCTTTCTGTGCAGCTCACTGAACAGAGATCTTTCTGCAGGGTCTTTTGTGCAGGGCCTTGAAAACCTGTCCAATCTGCCCAAATGCTAATAATTCCATGGTGTTTTTCAGTGTTACCAGGGTTGTCCTTAAACAAAATCTCACTTCATTTTCCCTTTTTAGGCAGAAAGCCCAGAGCTAATTGAATACATTCTCTCTCTTCTTCAGTGACTAAATGCAATGCTGATGTGTGCATATAATGTGGGAATCACGTTAATCATAGGCACACAGATTTCAAAGCCAAGAGTGCTGGTTGTGATGACCTAGTCTGATCCGCAGGGTAACACCAGGCATAGAATTTCTGCCAGTGATTCCTGCCTCAAGCCCATGATTTTGCACCTCAGTTCCCATCTGTATAAACTGAGCTGCAGCTTCCAGACACAGGGTTTATTATGCCTCTCTCTGCTGCATAAAAGAGTTCTTTGTTCACAGAAACCTTCTACCACACTAAAGTCTTGTGGGTTCTGACCAAGCCACCTCTTCACCTTCTCTTTTGCTAAAATGAATGGTTTAAGCCTCTTGTATCTCTAGCCCCAAGGTAAGGTTTCCAGGCTTTGAGTCATTCTGCAAAAAGACCACATAGACCTATGCTCTAGGTATCTCACAAAAATCCGGAAGATATGAAGCTCCTGCAGTGCAGGCTCTTCAAAGATCACATAGTTAATCATACAGAAGTTAGTCATTTCAGCCTTTCAGTTGGGTCCACAGCCTTTGCTTTGTCCCCGAGCATGTGTTATGTTTTCAGCTCTGTCATCACCTGGTATTTCTCAGTTTATCCAAAAGAATATCCCTGTGCACAAAGTAAGTTTTAAACGGATCTTAGCAGCTACACATATGCGGGGCTGTGGGTCCATATTCAGAGCAAGAGCTCAGAAACTCTGTTCTCACTCATAATAAACACAGAAAGCAGTAATCAGTTAGAAAGATTTAAGCAATTAGGTAGGGTACCACACAAAGTCTTGACTGTTCTGGTTTAGACTTAGACTTTTAGTTTGGTCTGTTACTGCTGAATTGGTCCCTTAAAAAACCAAACTTGGCTGAAAGAGCTGCACCCAGTAATTCCTGTCACCCTGCTTGACCTGCCATACTTGTACCCCTGTCAAATGACAGCTTGCCAAATGTGCTGTTCCTATAATTACTAGCAAAAACGCATGTAATCCATATCAAACTAGCCCTAATTTTCATGGCAAGATTCCCAGGTTTTGCAGCAATCTGATGTGACAGAGATCTCAAGAAGTTCACAAATCCAAAAAGTACTAACGTTGTCAAGGGATGCATCAGGAAATTAATAAATAATGCAGAATTTGCATTGGTATCTTAGTGTCTATCTTGGACAGATATATACAGATATATGCATACATAACTCCAGATTCCGAAATCCTTGCACATAATTGTATTGTACAAATCACTGATTTTAAGACAGCAAGTGAGATTCAGAAGTTTAAAAGTAGTGCTTTAGAGCCATGTAAGTCCTTTTAGGATATTCAGCAGTCTGCAAGAGGTGCCTAATATCACAGGGAAGACAACAACAGAACTGTTATATAAATTGCTCTAATCAAGCTAATGAGAATTGAAAGCTCACTTTACAGAATAAATTTCAAGTGTTTGCTTTCCAATGTTTTTTCAGGCGTTTTTTTGCCAATGTCAGTCATGGTTTCCATATTTTTTTAATAAATGAAAAAGTTATTCACCCCAAGCCCCTTTGCAATATGCAGCTGTTTTCACCTGTTTATATTTACCATTTTTGTATTTTTAACAACTGGGAGCAAGAGGAGAAGCTTGGCAAAGAGAGCAAGCAAAACAGCATTAAAATTCTTCACTAAAAACAGTTCTAAAAAAAATTCCAACAGAACATATTGGTACAAAATACTGCTCTTTTTTTCATTTTATCATTAAAAATCAATAGGCTGTAAATACAGTAAGTCATACATTTTTAAGCTGCTTTTTTGGGCTATCTATAGACTCCAAAAATACTTTAAGATTCTTTTCACAGCCAGTAAGACTAGACATGTCTCTTTTCCTTTTCTATAAATACTAGGAGTCTCAAGCCTCTTTCCATGGTAATAGATGGTCTAAATTTTTGACATACATTTGGCACTATTAATATTTACTGTAAGTATAATGTTACTATTTTCTTGCAGAAGTCTGAGACACACAACCCACTGCTTGACTCCATACTGAGTGTGAGGTAATGCCTCTGTCCACTGATCAAGAAGAAACCTAGGAACCAGAGAGCTGCTTTTTCAGCAGCTCTGGAGTCGGTGTTTTCATTTTCAATATGCTTTGCACTAAACATCACTAAAGCCCTTTCACTAATTCTTATCTTGTGATTTCTGCCATTGACAAGTAGAAGCAGAACCCAGCAGAGCAAAGTGATGTAGCATTAGGGTATTGTTTCAAAAGCAACATCTAAATGTGACGGCTGCTCCATTGTCTGGCTCTTTAAACCCAGCCTAGGATTTTCCTTATGGGACACTGCTCCAGCAAAATAAATAAATGGGCTGTAGTCTAAACTCCAAAGCCCTCTATAAGATGTTATTGTGTTCCAGGCTCAGCAATAATAGAAGAGACATCACATTACAGCAGACGTACACTTCTGCACTTTTGGAAAGATCAAAGCTTGCCTTGTCTGCACTAACTGTGGATAGATATAAGATGGCTTGAGCCAGCATGGTCTAAAATACAGTAGGGGAAAATGTCATCGACGTCCTATGAGCTAGTTTAAATTGCAATTTCTTCTTATTGCCTCACTGACTGAAAAGCCTGAAAAGCAGCAGCACCTAAGTGGTGAGGGGAAACTGCAAGTGGAGGAGGAAGCACGATAGAAAGGTTTATACCTCTAGGGGACTCTGGAAAGCAGAGGCAGCAAAGAGGCCACATGTTCCGGTTGAAATGCTTTAAAAACGGCATGTTCCCCACATTATCTACACATCAGCCCCAAAACCAAATACTCCACCAAATCTTGACCATTATTCTTACAAAATGGCACACTTGGGCAGAGGCAGCTCAGTCCAAGTGGAACAGCCATCACCTAACGCCAGATACTTTCCTGTTGCAGAGGTTAAGTCCCCCCTACGCCCCCCATGTTGTTTCAAAGTGACCTCTCCCCACACCACGGTGCCAGAAGGTTCTTTCCCCCCCCCTCCCTGCTCCTCTCCCCCCCTCCCCTTCCCTCTTCCATTGGCCCCCGTTATGCCATTCAACCTTTCCTCCCCCCTAGCCCTCAGATTATTGGTTACTGATGTTCTGCCTGCCCCTGGGACCCCGTGGGGTAAAAATGGGTGCGGATTTGTTCAAGGTTCTTTGTCTCTGCCTCCCCTTTGGGGTGTTTGGTTCGCGGTCCGTGTGGACCCCAATAAACGGCCTTGGAATTGCACGCAAAGAATCCCTCTTGCCTCTTCATCTCCGAAATGAGCAAAACTGTGTGTGAGCGGCTGCTTGCATCCACCAGCAAGGGTGAGGCTGAGTGCTCGCGTAGGTGCTGACAGAGCACCGCCACAGCATCTCTGCGAGGGACTCTGTGGGAGAAGCACGGCACCAGTCCACTGACCCCACGCACCGCGTTACTCTCCCATGGAAATCTCTGTGTAGGTCACCGGTCCTGGCTCCCCGTTGCCTCCAAACAATGTCTACATATATTGAGTTAAGGGGCCGGATGTTTCCCCTACCCTCTGCCACTAGCTCAGACAACATGTTTGTAACAGGCTGGACACACTGCAAAGTGTGCACTGAGTAAGTCTCAATGTCCTTTACAATGTCACAATTCAACCTTCACAAGCAACCCTTAACTTCTGATTTGCCTTAGCCTGAGGATATTGGCTTTGGACACAGAGGTGTTTCAAGAGCTCAGCATACACACTCCCCAGCTAGGCATTGCTCCACTGAAGGGATTGTCCCAGTGCCTGCTGGGCTGCAGTGCTCCCACAAGAGCTGCAGCCCCAGGACAGTCAGTGCCCAGGACAATAGGAGGGTCACAGTCCCAGGCTAAGGAGTGGGGGGCTGTCAGGGGACTCTGGGCTGGCTGCCTGGCTACAGACAGGGAGCAAGGTGGACCTGGAGGGGGTTCCTGAGGACTGCCAGCTTTCCCACAGGAAACCTTGGCTGCTTTTTCTGCTGTGCTACATGACACTGTATGGGCTGTAAGCCTGGATGTTAATGCAGAAGCAGCATGTGGTCCTATACAGACAGAGGAGGAACTAAGCCTCTCCTTCCCCATTAGGGACAGTAATGCCTCTGGAAAGTCAAACACGGGATGACTGTGGTTTGCTCAAAGACACCGAGTAGCTAAGCAAGACATATGACTTAACCCTCACTTCTCCTTTTGCCTCCAATCTGTTTCGTTCGGGGTCAGGGTCTGATCACACACAAACTTATAGTGCTGGTCCTGCCTCACTGGGCAGCTAGCATGGGTAGCTGACACACAAGGTCTGGTTGCATCACACGTCTTCAGTGGATTCCTTTCAAAACAACTGGTTACACTAGCTCAAAAATGCGTGTAGCACAGTGTATCCTTCCAAAGCATGAGATCTTACTGCTGACCTGCTGCTCTCTGGTGATTATTTATAAAACACCAAATGTTTTTCTCATGCAGCTTTACATAATCAGTCACGGACCTTTCAACTGAAACATACTGTACCTTCCACATTGCAGTTATCCTGCCACAGCCAAGAGCTAGTATTTCGTCCAACTCAACACAACAAACATCCCTGGCTTTCTTTAACGCTAAACTGCAGCCAAAGATAGAACTGAGTTTATTGTAGAAGAGTGATAATAGTGATAATTATTGTTATTGTATATATTATTTCTCCTGTAGCATTTTCCCGCTCTGCTCTGCACTGCGGTGGCCTCACCTCGAGTCCCATTTGCAGTTTTGGGCAGCACAATGTAAGAAAAATAGAAAGCTATTAGAGAGTGTGAAAGAAGGTCTTTTAAGATGGTGCAGGGCCTTGAGGAGAAGCCATATGAGCAGTGGCTGAGGTCACTTGGTCTGTTCAGCCTGGAGAGAAGGAGACTGAGGGGAGACCTCATTGCAGTTACAACTTCCTGGTGAGGGGAAGAGAAGAGGCAGGCACTGATCTCTTCTCTGTGGTGACCAGTGACAGGACCCGAGGGAATGGCCTGAAGTTGTGTCAGGGGAAATTTAGGCTGGACCTTAGAAAAAGGTTCTTCCCCCGGAGGGTGTTTGGGCACTGGAACAGCTCCCCAGGGAAGTGGTCACAGCACCAAACCTGACAGAGTTCAGGAAGTGATTGGACAATGTTGTCAGGCACATGGTGTGAGTTGTGGATGGTGCTGTGCAGGGTCAGGAGTTGACCTTTGAAGATCCTTGTGGGTCGCTTCCAAGTCGGGATACTCTATGATTCTATGATCATTTGGGGTTTCAGTGACAGAAAAGACAAAAATCTTTCTATGCTAAAAGCCATACAAAACATCGACTAAATGCTGAGCTTTGCTACTCTACAATAATAATGTTCAAATTTGATGTACCGAAATTACAGGAACGGGACCATTCCTGAACGGGACCAAACACTAAAATCACTCAGTGTTTGATCTGGCAATATGAAATGGCTCAAGAGGATGATACAGGAAAACACCTAAATGTGGGGAGGAGGGGAAGCACAGAGAGAAAACGAAAAGACAGATGAATGTAAGCAGCTGAAACTAGTCGAAACTAAACAGAACTTGTACTGGTGGTGATCCACAAAAGCTACTTTGGAAATGCAGTGAAATTTTGGGATCCTGTTTCTTCACTTTTCACCTATCCAGCATTCTCATTAACCTTGTAAGAGCAATAATTCTTCAAGTCCCTAGACAGCCATTGCTTAACTATCCTTAAAGCTAGAAAGGTTTTTGGGGTTTTTTCTACCTTTCTTAAATATCTAATGTAAGTCTTCTTTGCTGAACTTGGGCTGATTTCTCCTTGCTTTACCCCATCTTGACCTGTTGAATTGATCACTGTGTAACACCCTTGGAAATGTCTGAACACTATCATATTTCCCCCTTCTGCTCCTGCCATGTTATTTTTCCTAGACTAAACAAAACTTGCTCTCTCAGCCTTTACTCCCAGTTCATGTTCTGTAAGCCTCTTATCACTCTTGTAGCTCCAGAAGTGACTCTTTCTTACTGACAAAAGATAGAGGAGTCTGTCAGGGTGTGGAATAAACTTACAAGGAAGGGAGAGCACTTACACTGTAAGAAATACAACAAAGTAAATATGAGCATTATAGTAGGGGTTATTCCATATTGCCAGAGATTGATTAGGTGAGACCAAATATATTGCTTCTACCTTTGGTTTCTGCTGGAGTGGAAGTAGATGGAAGAAGCTGGAACAGCCAGGGCTGTATCAACTCACGCTTTCACGAAAAAGTCATTAATAAGACAGCTCTTCCCCTATGTCTGGATAGCAGTCAGTGCCCTATCAGTGGAAAATCTGGAGAGGAGAAACCTGTGGTTCATGATCTTTAGTGGCACTAAAACGCTTTTGTCGCCTGCTGATGAAGCAGGAGCATGATAGTATCAGATCACAGACACACAGACACCCTGTGAAGCAAGGGTATAGCAGAAAAGCATGTCCATGCTGTCCATGCTGTGCAAAGCAACACAGTGGAAATGCCCTTCAAGCTGGTGTCTGCTGGCTCTGGAACAGGAGGCAGTGCTGCTGTACTGCAGGTGATGGGTTTGGAGGGTAGGGATAATCAAAAGCCTTGTAGCAGAATGAAGCCCCTACAGCATGTTTATCAGACAGTCTGAAGGCCATCCAAATCCCTTATTTTTTTCTGGGCTCTGAGCTGAGATCTTTGTTTGGCACTGTGTCACACTGTGGTGGACCTCAGCTGCAAAGTAGCCTACCCCCCTCCCTCATTTTCCCCTTTCCAGAAAAATCACAGGGATGAACACACCTCTGCCCCATTCTTCTATGGGAATTCATCATCTCCCTTGCTGGATGTATCTATCAACATCAGCTTTCACAAGGAAAGACTGAGAATCTTTCTAAAACAGGCCGGGAAGAGTGTGAGAAATTGAGTGGGGAGGGAAGGGAGGGAGTTTTTCCTCTAAGTCCTAAAGGAAAGTTTGAGCCTACCATTTGTTTATAATTTGATTTTTTTTAACCTTTACCATGGGAAATAAGGAAGGGGAAAGTTAAGGTTGTCTGGAACAGGCTTAGATCCAAACTATGCTGCTGAGAAAAGGAAAAATAATCAGAAGAGTCACATGCATAAACAGACAGCTAAGTCCACCAGTTCTCTGCTTGACCAAATCATTCCCCAGCCTGTACACCTCAATTACTGCCTCACCTATAGCCACTTCAAACTGGAGGCTGTGCTGTGCTGCTTCTTCAGTATTCCCAGGCACTCACAGCCTGTTTCTCTGATCCCCCATTTATTAAAATCATTTTCACCAATGTCAAGAATGAGTAGAAATCTATCAGGTCAAGCAACAGATCTTCAACTGAGGGAAACCAGTTAACCACCATCCATGTTAGCAAGGGACTCTCCCTGCCTGCACACCTCTTCATGGGATGAGATACAGGAAGAGAACCGTGCAATTCCCCTCTAACCCACCTCAGCTGGTTTAGACATGTACCAGCACTTTCCTGCATGTCCTTTCACCTCATCTCTCAATACCCTTTTCCTCACTGACTCCTCTGCAGCTCCTGTCATCTCCAGCAGCATTTGTAAGAGGCCTTCTGCCCCCTAAAGTCTTCATCCCACAGAAAACCTTCTCAATATCTCCTCTTCTGTGCATGTGTGGCAGGGGGAGGAGGGTGATCTTCAGATTCTCTTACTGCTTCTATCTCACTCTGAGGAAGGATTCCAGACCCATCACTTGCAGGGGAAAAATTATCTGCACAGCAGACTGCATTGTAAACATCCTGTTGTGGCCCAGCCCGCATTACTAACCCAGATGCCTTGTAAGAGATTAAAAATAAAAACCAAAACAACAAAACAAAACCCCACACCCACAAAAAAAAAAACCCCAAACAAATCAAAATTAACAAACCAACCAAAAAAAAAAAAAAACCACTAAAAAATAAAGGGGGGGCTAATTTAAATCAGAACTTCAGGGGGCAAATTTAAATCAGAACTTCAGTAATAATACTATCCCAAAACAGATATGTCTGTTCTTCTGGAATCTTTGGTCTAAAGAATTTACAGATGGAAAATATGGATGTGCTTCTGCATATTATTTTTCCCAGTGCACTTTACTTGGCAGCTCAAAACCTTATAGCAGGAAGATGGCTGTAGAATTTCAGGGATCAGTTCAAAGCCTTGTGCTGTAGCAGATCATCTGGCGTTTGACCTATACACCAGCTGAAAGCCTTGGGAAGACCTCCACCCTGGACTTTTCAGCTCCTTTAAAATCAAGATCTGTGTGAGCACTGTGCACATGCACATTGCACCTAAAACACATGCAGGAGTTCAGATCTTAACAGGAATTAGGACGCCCAATTGATACCCTCCACATGCAACAGCAACAAGATGAAGCGCTTACAAGTACCCTGCTCACTGGAAAAATGCAAGTTTGAGGTACAGCTCAGGTGAATGACTTGACATATGTCAGGCCTTTCACTGAGGTAATGAAAGTAATTAATGATACAGTAATTACAGGCTAGGCAATCTGAAGCATTCCCCATCCTGGCAGCTCAATTGGCCTGAGATCATCAGGCAAATGGTGATAACCTCACCACCTGTCTGAACCAGAAGGTGCCCCACTCTTCTCCACAGGGATGAATTGAATTTGGTGTCCCTATTCCACCTTGCCACCGTGCTCTTGCCTATCCAGAGAACAAGCGTGTCCAAGGCATGAGATGATGTGCAGGTGGAGAACGCGCACATCTGTGCGCAGGCACACGCGGTCCATGCGCAAAGATCCCACCCTGTGCTCCAGCGCTGGGATCACACACGCGATCCAGCCAGAACTCCCCGTGTCACCCGCCCTCGTGAACCAGCCCTCCACTCCTGCCAACAGCCACTCTTGTTTTTTCTATATCTGTCTGCCTTTCCTGGCATCCCGCATGGCAGCATCTGAGAGCCAGCAAGGCACAGGCAGTTGGATGGATCAACTCATTTTGTTCAGGTGCCCAAACAGCCAGTGGGTGGGTAATGGCTTTTGGTCAAAAGCCATGCTAAGACAGCGTTGAAAAGAAAGGCTTGACGACAAACTACAGAACTCCAAGTGCCCAGTCTCTAATTAGATGATTTTAAACAAGCTAAAAATCTTAAAAAGCAATTTCCTTTGGGCTTTGGAGAAGTTAAGATCATGCTGGGATTTCAGGATTCACATTGTGACTCATCATAGGTGACACGCTATTTTTCACTTACTTTCCTCAGCAACAATCACTTGATGTTTTAGAATAAACATCTGTCAGGAAACAGATCATATCCTATAGGAACAGAAGGAGGAAACTAAGCTTTGTTCATGAAATGCTAAGAATGTATTTTTAATGACAGAAGCCTGGGGCAGTTTCCCATAATTAGTTTACAGGAGTATCTCAGAAAGGCTCTGGCAGGCTGCACAGTGCTCATAAATCTGCGCTATTGTAAAGTGTTCCAGGGTCCCTTCAAAGGGCCTGGACTAGAGGCAAAAATAGCAGGATGCCCTTCATGTGGTAATCCCAGCCTCTGCAGACTGGGAGGTATTGGAAATCTTAATGAGGAATCCACTCTCTGGAGAATTTTACCTCTAATCTACACCAAAGAGAAGGGAGGGGAGAATAAATAAACAGAAGTGCTCACAGTGCTCTTTGACAGGTCTAAAGAGGGCTTCCAGAGTGTTTTAAGTTTCTCCATTGCTGACCAGCCATGACCCTGTAGACAAAAGTAGTCAATATATTCTTCATTAGAAGTAAGACCAAGTTCCCAGACAAGTTTAAATGCATCCTCACTGGTGTCACCTGCACCTTCTCCAAGAGAATCCTTCCAGGAGTGAATCAGTTACCGTGGGAGGCTGGACATATTTTCAGCCAGGGTGTAGGAGAGCTGGTACATTTAAGATTCAGAAAGAGAGACCTGCTTCAGAGAGATCCCAGGCTCACAGCACTGGAACACTGTTTGGATATGAGAGATGCCAGCAGCTGCCTGTATGCCCAGGAGGGAGAAATGAGGTGCCTCCGGGAAAACTGCAGTTCTACAGTGGTTTTGGCTCCTGGAAATGGTTTCTTCCCATGAAGATGCAAACACCTTTATAGCAAATTTAAACAAAAAATTTTTCATTAATTTATCTTCATTTTTCTTTCAGACCCTGAAGGTGTTGCACAGATGCCCTGATGAATATCAGTGCTCCACTGGTAGGTACCATAGCAGTAATGGAGTAATTTACTTTTGTTTGCTCAGGTATTTTTTTACCCCTAGGGAAGAAGGTCGTGCCAGTAGTTCTCATTGCTGACCATCCTTACAGCCCTACAACATACTTCCTTCGCTTGCCTCCCACAAAGCCATGAAAACATTTCCTTATTCTCTGCTTGTGGTTTCCACAGACTGAAGATAAAATCTGAGCAAGAATGAGGAAGGAATAAAATTGAAACAGTAATACTAAAAGATATAGCAGTATTTACCAGCTCCTTCAAATGTTGTGTCCAAGCATCTTGGGGCACTTCACACAGCCCTGACACCCTGGTGTTGACTGGTCAGTGCTATTGCCCTTTTCAAAGGAAGGAGCATTAAGCCAGAAAGTGAAACGAAGTTTCCTGACATGCAGTTTTAGACCAGAAAAGTTTTGCTATACCCCAGTCTGCATATTAACACTGAAACAGTTACATGTTCGAAAACGGGGACGCTTCCCTGAGAAATCTCATTTCCAAACAGTTTAACAAATTTAAAAAGGAAAAATCCTAATTAAAATCTTCTCTTGAAATAGAGCAAATTTTGGCCTTCAGCAAGCTTTTAGAACACACAGAAGAACTCGTGACTTTAATTCCATTATGAATGTTTATGCCAAAGTAAAACAACCTGTGTATCAGAGCATACCAAAGAGAGTCAAACCTCCTTTATCTTTCATTCCTACAGAAGTTGTCTCAGTTCTGTCAGTTAGAGACCTTGGGACCATCCCATTGATTAATCAAATTAGAGATGCTTCACATGAGGATCTATACCAGGTTAGACAATATGATCTGCCTCTTCCTCCCTCCATTTCCGCCTTCCATAAAATAAAAACACTTCTACTTTGTAAAGAGCTTTGAAAGTTACAGAAGAAAAAACAAACTGAAATGCAATGAACCATCAACCAGCTTACTTTACCACTATATAGTCCAAAAGATGCCAAGATCTGATGCCAAAGGCGATGCCTGCCGAAGGCATTTATTTTTCAAACAAAGGATTTATCTTTCAATCTTAGTTGAAGAAATTAATTGTCCAATATTTTGCATTTATACTCACTAAGACAACTTAATTCAAAACTGGAACCTGAGCAGCCCCAGTGAGTCAGTGGCTTTAATTCTCACTACATCCAGAATGGCAGGGCCCAGCTGGGAAAGGCAACCAGCTACCTTCTCACCAGCTGGCAACAGTCAAGGATGAAGTGCATGGAGTGAGTGAGTGAGTGCTTCACTTCAGACACTTGAATGAAGTAATGTTTTACAATGCTAATGTAAATACAGTTCAATGGAGAGGATGCTGGCAGGAAGCCACAGCAAGGACATAAATTCATGGTGCTGGAAGACTAACTTGGCTTGGCCTGCTGGAGTAGTTCACAAAGCAATCCAACATTTCATATAAATAAACTTTTTACCCAGGTAGTAAACCAAGAAAAAGGCTGGATTTCTGGATTTTCTATCAGAGGTCGTGATTCAACAGATGGTTCCATTTCCTCCACAACTCACCTTTGTTTGGAAAAGAATGAGTAAAATGAAAGAGGTCCTCAGATACGTCTGAGTTGTTTCAGCTAGCCAGTGCACAAGGCAAATGAGAAGCTACTCTTCTTGCTCATTCTCAGTTCTGTCCCTCAAGGGGCTTATTGATACTGTCCAAAACTAGGAGATTTGGGCTGTGAATATGTATCTTCAGTGGTTCCTCCAAAGAGGAGAAGCTCTCAAAATGTTCTTCAAAGAGGAGCCACAGAATCTTCTTGGATTTTTGGTTACTGGCATTCTGCAGCCTTCCCATTTGCCTCTTACAATCTCTTCATAAACAGTCTTATGAATGCTTGGGAATCCCTCTAGCACCTGGTTCAACTGTCAGAGGAATAGCACTGGAGGTAGACGATGTCTGTAAGCATTTGTCCTAACTGGCATCTGCAAATATTCTGTCAAAGGTAATCTCAACCCAGTGAAAACATCACAGAGGACTTTGGCTTCTTTTGTTCCTGGTAAATCAAGTAGCTGTATTTCCCATCATCAGTAATGAATTATGCCAGATTTAGTGTTAACTCAGTGAAGATCCTCAGTTTACTTCACTGTTTACAGGCTGCAATAGCCCATATTTCAAGAATGAAATCCCTTCCAGGCTTTCCATTTCCTTCTCCCTTCCTTCAGCTTGAACCAGTGCAGTGGCTGATCACAAATATCTGCTATATTTTTACTCCCTCCCCTGAACAATTCTGCTCATGTTGCTATTGTGGTGATTTTTTTTTCATGGTTAGCTTTGTTCTCTCACAGTCTTTCAAATAAGCTGGAATCACGTAATTCTCAAACCACCTTGCCTTTAATTAGAGAATCACTATGTGTGAAAATGTATCTGTGGCCACCAAGGCTGCATATTGTATAATAATGTACCTACAAATTCCTTATTCCTGCTCTGGGTTTGAGGACAAAACAAAATTCTCTCCTCTCAAACCATCTGGGACCACAGAACTTCATAGACATTGACAGCACTCATTCCAGTATCTCACAGATATTGCAGCATTCCCTGGGGTAATGGGTTCCCTCACACTGCCATCTGCACAATGTTCAGAAACCAAGGCAAATAAAACAAGCTGTTGCTGTACAGAGCACACCAGCAATGCAGCACGCTATGCCTGCTCTGTAGGAAGATACCTGGGATGTCTGAGCTCTAGAAGGTTGTGTGTGTAGCTTCTTCACTTACATCTGGAGTTCACATAGTGCAATATGCAGTCCATGTCCTCATCCCTGACTCTAATCCATCTCTGGACCGATAAAATTTCCATAAGGATCAAGGCAGGCTCCAAGGTCCAAGACCTGGTCCAAACAAATGTAAGCTCTTTCTGAAGTCAGTTGCTTAGGCCAGCCCTCCAACATGCTCCTTCTCCTCTTCCTCATCAGAACTTCTAATTTTCTAACCGAGCTTGAACTCAAAGTCTGAACTTGAAGGATCAATCTTTTCCTATCCAGGACTGTCATTGCCATCTCAGATTCGTCATGCTGACATTGGGTGCTGCAGGCAACGATTTGAGACTTGGCCACTGCCAAAGTGGAAATGAAATGGGCAAAGAGCAGTAATCACAAGCAAGTCATTCATAAACAGGTTTACCTCCAATCTCCCTGCCGGGAGAGGAGGAGAGAAAGGGAGAAGGGGGTCATATCCTGTGGAAGAAAGGGAGAGATATCAACACATTCAGAAATAACGGCATGTGTGAAGAGTTAGGACAGTAGTGCATGAAGAGCTGCTTTTAAAACCAAAGGAAAAAGCTTCCCAGCTGTGGTCAGGATAGAAGGGAAGGTGCTGAGAAGGGAGAGTTTAGTTGTGAGTTGCAATTTATAGCCTCCATCCTGCTGTCAGCTACCAGTCCATCAGCCAGTGTGTTTATGCTCTGGTGGGCAAGGCCATGCTCTCTCAGTCCACTTGGCCTAGAATTTGCTGCCTGGCTTTGAAACCTGCCCTGTGCTCTGCTCTGCTGTGATTTTGGATCTCCATCTTTTTTATGTTTCCTTTTATATGTACAGCTGCCTGCCAGGCTTACTAAACTGTAAAAACCTTCCTTGACATCAGGGCTGCACAGTCATTACTATCCATGCAACACGCTCAGCAAATGGGAGCAGGACACTTTGGGGTGTTTAAACAAACCCACAGCTAACACTGCAGCATTTTATGGGATGGAAAAGCTGCATTAATGGGAATCCTACCTTTTGTCACTAAGGACAGAAAAGGCAGAAATACACAGACGAGGTGATGAGAGGCCCACTAGTAGCAGGAACAGAAAAAATACATTTTAAAAAATGAATCATACATTCCAGAGTTAAAAATATGCATTTTCTTAAGATTGGCTGCTTTAACAGCACATTTATAGGCCATGCATTTCCAAACTAGAAGATGGAACTTGTGTCATATCCTTAGGAAGCTCCTCAAGAGCTACATAAGGATGAAGGATCATCTACATGTTTGTTCACGTACTTTTTCCCTCCTTCTGCATAGTTTTATTGACTAGAAGCGTTGATGAGAGATAAACCCACTTACAAGAACAGCAGATCTGAGTCCACGTCCTGTGCAAGCTAAAAGGGAGTAGGAGCTGACATTGTTGAAGACTATACTAAACAGAAGGAGTGACAGAGAAAACCACTGAATTTCTTACAGTCTTTGTTTCTGTATTTGCAGACTGTGGCTGACACAAAGGCTGTCATGACACACAGGCTGTATTTCAAAAGTGCCTTGCGGAGGCTTACATATTGCTAAATGTCAGCTTCCCATTTAGGATCTCAAATAGGAAATAATAGATATAGACAACATTATCCTCCAAGATAGGCCGCAATGTGTGAAACAGGAAAAAACCCACAGCATTGCCATAATATCTCCTTTGTGAATGGCGCGACAGGGTCTGAGGCTTGTATTTATATGAGTCTGTACAGATCCACACAAAACCACTGGCCTGAGATGGGTCAGTGAATGTACTAAATGAAGGCACCATGGCATTGTTCAGCATTGTCTCACTTGATTCTAATAAAAACACTTAGCAATGCCTAGACACATGTATTTCTGACCTGTTACATAGTGCGTTATTACACTTGCTTCCTGGAATAACAGAAAGGGAACTTGCCTCCTACAGACATGCATCTGTGGGCAGAGATTTTTCTAAGTAAAACAGGTTTATCACACAAACGCGGCTTCTGGTTATCACTGCATCGCACGCACCCTCACAGCTTCTGCTCAAACTACAGGCTGCCTTCTAGAGGGCACCCAGTATTCAGCACATATGATGATGGAGAATTCCCCTGGGCGGAATGTGTTCACTTTTTCCCCCCACAAACATGGAGTGAGAAGTTTTAAGTACCATTTTTCCCCCTACAAATGAGTTTGGCCTGCACTGGGTGCTGGTGACAGAAGAGCGTATCCCTTAATCACACAGCCCTCTGGCTAGAGAGTCAGCTAGAGAGAAGGATGAGGGAAGAGATGTCTGTTTTGGATTAAGGAATTGTTCCAAAACTTTCTGTTCACTGCAAAAAACACACCAACAAACATTTGTGCCGTGAAACGGCCAGAACCCTTCAAAACAGCCAGAACCCCTCAAAACGGCCAGGATGGGAAGAATTTAGCAGATGCAAAGTAACTTCTTGTTATGTCCTATCCAAGAATGGCAAATGGAGAACCAGAGTTAGAATTACCATTGGAAAGGCAGAGAATTCAGCTAAAAACTTGTTACAGGATAAAAAGGGCTTCACCATTCCTTGGAATTACTACATTTCTCAAGCATAAGGTTTTCATTAATCCTTCTTTTTTCTAATAAGCTCAGAAAAAAATATCAGTTCCAAAAAAATCCAGAAGTAATCCAACACTTTCCAAAATACTAAAGTTTAAAAAAGTAAGGGGGAAAATGGTTTGTGGCTTTCTAGACAGATAAAGATTATAGAAGGAGGTTATTGATTTTTCTGTGACTGTATCACTCTCATTCCTCAGAAATTTATAAATCTTGGAAGCTTGTTATATAGCAGGTTCATCAGGTGGGGAACTCATCAGTAACTTCTCAGCAAGGCTTCCATTTTAACAGGCCTATGATTAAGGGAAGGGTATTTTAATTTGCTCTAAAAAAGCACCAGCATAGTTTACATACCATGCTTATTTGGGCGCTCTTTTTCCATGGAACATAAATGGAATTAGTTTTTTATATGAACATTAAAAGCAAAGGGACATTTGTGCATCATGAAGCCTCACATCAAGACTTGAAGCTGGGGTAGGACTCTGAGTACTGCCTGGGAACTGGTTATTGCTTCAGTACACAATTTTTTTTCCATTTAGAATAAACTAACAGCTCGAATCCTGTGGATCAAATGATCCTCTCCTATCTGTTGGTTTAATTGTCACTGCGGTTAAATGCAAACATTTCTTCTCCTTGCAAAGCCATTGGCTGTTCAACTCAGAGCAATAAAATCAGAGAAAAGCACTATCCTGAGTGCTCCGAGGATCTCCAAATGGCACTAGAGGGCGTTGCAAAACAGTTACGGTACAGTTCAGTGGCAAACGACAGGGCTGAGAAGGTTGTGTGATAGGCTGCTGTGTTACGGTGCAATGCCCCAGAGAACCTGTTTATGTCTACCCCGTCACTAAAACAGGCTTGGGTACCAACTCCTATCTCTTTTAAGCGTATTTAACTCATACTTGGATAAACTGAAAGTATCAACACATAGAAATCATCCATTTTCTTGCTCTGACACAGCCCCTACATGCTGCTCCTGCAAATGTAGCAACATACTCATATACCAAGCTAATCCACTGAAACCAGGGACAGTGGCAAAGCTGGGGCTGTTTCCATACTGAATACAGCCCTCACTTGGAAAATTTCTCAGGCATATTTCTAATGTCAAGCAGCCAATTCAGTCACAGCCTCCCTTTAAATCTTGTGGTGCAGCTGATTTTCCAAAAATTACATGGAGAGGTGCTGTGTCTATTAATACTTAAGATTAGCTCATGGAACCCTAACAATTCAAAAAATAAAAGCCAGGGGTTAGCTTGCCACTTTGCTGGGAGCTTTGGGAATCAAGTCAGTATCCCGTCTCCCACTTCACCTGGACCAGGGCTGTCAGCTGAATTTAGCTCCAAATTACAACTGCACTGCCACTTGCCTCTGAGGTCTGTGCTCAGTTACAGCTGTGTAGCTGCATTGGAGCCATTAGAATTGGCAGATATTAAAAGAGACACCAATTTGGTTGTGCCTTTATAGTTTAGCTAATGAGTTTGCTGATGATGTGTGAGCCTGGCACAGCCCAGCGCCCTTGTCGAGAACTACGCCTGTTCCGCAGAGTCAGCAGGCTCATGTTTACAAAAGGTCAAGTCACACCTGTAGCTTGGGTGGGCAGTTCCTCTTTTCCTTCTTCTTTCTGCACGGGATGTGTGTATGTACCCAACACTCTCCAGGACTGGAATGCCAGATTGAGATGGGGCAGACACAAAAGGCCAAGACAGTCAGCTGGGACTTAATCCCCTGCCAACAAGAGATACTCCAGTGCTCTGGCCAGCTCAGATTTACGTGACACACGAGCTCTTACTATTTCCCTTGGAAAGTTACTTGCAAAGTTTTAATACAACTCCTCTTTAGCCTCAAAAACTTCACCCTAGACTTGTCTTTGACCAGTGATCCCATCGCTCTAGGCTCCCCAGTAAGAAAACTCCTGCGCTCTGATTCTTCCTGTCACAGGCTGGTGGCTGGTCGTTTGCCCAAGCTTAACGTACCTACTTGTTTTCACTACCTCCTCATAAGTCAGTCTCTTGGCCTCTCAGTCTCTCAATCACTTGTGTTGTTCTTTTCAAAGAAAATGAAATCTCTCCCTTTATAAATAGTTCTGGTGTGTGTTTCAGTCTGCTGCTGGTCTTTCCATTACCAAAATTTCTTGACATTTTATAGTCCACCATCTGGCTGTGCATGATGGCATGCAGATGTTAGTCATGCAGATGTCAGACATTTTTGGCTACCAGTACAGCAATAAAGAAATATTTCTCTAACACAAAAACTTGAGATCTCGCCTTAAATGAACTAAGTAATGAAAGGCTAGTTCTGTACTGGGTTCCCTTTGCTTCTTGCTGTTGATGAATAAAATCACATTTTGCCAATTACATTTGGGGAAAGTAGTGCTCATTCTTCTCCTTCATGTTGTCCCTTAAAAATCCCTAAACCTCTTCTTAGCTAAAATGCCCCCACACCACTGCCACTGAGTTAATTGACATAACTTTGACCACTGGTGCCCTACGAGAACCTGGCACTCCTGCCTCCACACTCTCATTGTCCCTCGAGTCCTGCATCCATCTCTCCATCTTGTCTCAACAGAGATTATAATCTCCCTGAAGAGGAGATTTTCTTCATGTCCTAGGTTTTAGATTGCAGGTACAATAGAATCATGGCCACAGCCAGGCTACTAATAGCCACCATGGATGAAACCGTAAACCCCTACTCCTTACAGGAATTCATAGCACTTATGAAGAATAAGGCTTTTTTCAGATGTAATAGTATCTTTCCAAGGGTGAGATTAAGGGCAAATAGGCTCAGAGTGCTGGCCACAGTTTTAGCACCAGACAAGTATTGGCAATGGATATGTGCAGACAGTTTTCAAGGTGGGGTAGGGGGGCATTAGTGGCCGAGTGAAACAATACTTTTCTGTAGGTAGTTTTTGATAAATTTCAGTGTTGTTAGTCCATAATAGGACTGGATTGCTTTCTCTGGTTTTTGGTGGGTTTTGTGGGTTTTCTTTTTTCCTCTGAAAGTGTTAGGAACTATAACCCTGGTGACACAATGAAAATCAGAGAAGAAAGTCTGTGGAAAAGGAACAAAATGGACGGGGTATCTGATCATCTCCTTTGTATCCAGCAGAGATAGGACAGATCCCAAATGGTTTTGGAGAGCATGGATATGTGCTTATATTTCTAGAGATTAGAAAATCATTCATTATGGGAGGTGAAGTGAGTTGGCTACTGTGTAAGCATCTGTGTTATGTAACCATTTAATATTAGTCACCTCTGTAGAAAGGACACTGAAGAGAACTGGAGCTACAAATACAGTGGCATTTCCAACAGCAGCAGATGTGTTGTGCCAGCTGAAGGTGGTATCAGTGTAAATTAGACTTCCTTGCTCCAACAATGTGACTTTCAAAGATAACTGAATGAAATAAGATAGCTAAATCATGTCTTACCCCTGCCTAAATTACTGTGCATTTCTTGGTACCGAAGACAATCTCTTCTTGGTGGATAGGTGTTTGCAGTTCCTTGGTCTCCATTTTGAGTGCATGGACACACAAATACACTCACAAAATTTTGCTTTTGACTAAATGATGTCTGCTGTATCTTGAATCTCCTAGTGCTGACATACATGAGTGAAAAAGCTTTAACAATTCTGGTCATTTGTGTCATTAAATTTCCATTGCTACTGGAAAAATCCCAGGTCACCTCCCCTCAGTGGAAGCAGGAGTTTGTTATAGTAATTATGGAAAAAATAACAACATCCAGACATGAAAATTTGGACCAATTATTTCACCTGGGATCTCTTTCACCACATATTTGCTTTCTCATTTCTTTCTCTCTCCTTTTTAATTTTTGGAAGGCTGTGGTCTCTCTTAACTTTTCAGCTTAATTGTATCCTATAAGTATGAGCAAAATCCAAGAGTCTTCACTGAACGCAGGAACCTTGCCATTGATTTCAAGGCAGCTGGGTTCCATATATCAAGAACACATGTGGCTTCACATACAAGGCTGCCTTTAACACGAAGAAAGCAAAACCAGCAATGGAAATATCAGTCCTTACTGTGTATTTCTCTGAAGAAATATGTTATACAGATTTCCCTCTCTTTTTTGTTATTTTTGAAGATTGTGAATTGCCAGGGAGTTTTTATCATTAACATAATACTTGAAGGTGAGGTGACACTGAGGTGACAGTCTTCCAGGTCTTCTTGGGCCTCCTGACACTTCCAGTGACTCAGCCCATTCATTGGAAAGAAATGTTGACAGCACTGAACTGCTTTATTCCATCTATTGAGACAGAAGCTGCCTGGACTAGAAAGTCATTCTCTAGTCAAAGAACACATACAGAGGTACCAAACTCAATAAGAAGAACTAGCTCCACTGTAGTTATACTTGTGCCTCCAGCACTAATGTGCTCCACGAACAACCCATAGCAATGATCTGTTGGAGAAGGGCAGTGAGGGTTTGTCTCCGAATGCTTAAAAATAGGAATATGCATGGCCTCTGTATATTGTAAGGGAAACTCGTCCAAAAAAATAAACCTTGAAATGCTATCTAATATATGGATTATCAGATGTGTCATTTCAGATGTGAGCCCCTACAGGGGTATAATCCAAGAACAGCAGCAATATATTAATAAAACATGCTTCGACCACATTTTTTCTGGCAGATAGTACTTTTGCACTGTAGCCCAAAATACATAATGAAATCCAGATCTCACTAGTTGCTGGAATGTCCTTTGTCAATAACTGTGAAAAATGTCTCTTACCCTACAGTGCAAAATTGAGCTGTGGAATTTATGTGCATAAGTTCTTCCACCCTTTAAAACTATTTTATCTTGAATGAAAATACTGACACTGATTGTGCCTGGCAGAGACCACTCCCTGCCTCTGCTGTATATCTTAATCTCTTCTGCACCCATTTTGTTTATGTGAATTTATTGCCTGTGAAGTAACTACATCAACAACATTAAAAACCCCAGATTTTCTATTATTGATTAAAAGGTAGTACTAGTATTACCAATCAGGAGAGAGATGCACATGTACATCTCCTCAGAGACACTGTATCAGGGACCATCAGACATTTTCATTATTTGCTTTTTTTCTGCTACAGAAACCAGTAGGATTCAACTGTATTGTTAGGTTTTGGCCTGGTGGGAATCTATCAACATGACACCAGGGTTCACTTCCAACCTGAGCAGAGATTGTTTCAAAGGCCTTAAAAAAACAGACAAGAGAACTCCTTTCCCAGCCCTTTGGGCCAATGTCATGACTTCTCACACTATTTTTCACACTCTTCATATATTATCAGCTGAAAGCACCACAGTAGTCAGCATTGCTCTGTTGGCAGCTGCTGACCACTCACCATCATCTCATGAATTATGGGTTAAGAACAACCTACCTAAATCGTTCTGTGCATACTTCTACTTCCAGAAGTAGCACTGGGAGGTCACAGGATTGTTGTTTCTGTCTGTAGAATGATGACACTAACCAGATTAGCCATTCTCCCCCTCTCCCAGGTGAGTAGGTTCTACCCCTACACAGCTGATACTTGTCCCCTTCTTCTCTATCTCCCAACGGATGTTGGATAGTAGACACTGCTGCTGGAAGCTACTTCAAGGAAAGAACTAAAGAGCCCTGAGTTTCCAACTACTTGTACTCCTTTTCCCCAGTTTTATGATTTCATCTACAGATATCTGGCCTGTGGAGCACCTGACAGAGCAACGACTGCAATGGGTGCTCCCTTCCTCTGCCATCCATCAAGGAAAGATTCCAAAAGCGTCTGGTGGAGAAGATCTAGTTCAGACCAAAGGAGATGAGGAAGAGCCAAAGGTTGACACTGAATGAGGCACAGGAGTGCCTATTTACATGAAGGAAAGAGAAAAGAGTGGCTCCACTGAAGATTAAATGCTGTAATGTACCTGATAATATATAAATAAAGACAAGGCCTTGAGTGCTCGCAAGTGAGCATAAACAGCCTGACAAAAAGAGTGTTACATTATCTGCACATGATATCTCCTCCTGTCACTTTCATGCTTGAACTGTCCTCAGTCTGAGCTGAAGTAAAGGGACATAAACGTTAAATTCTCATTCTACTTCAGTCTTTTGCCTTTCCTTGCCTTGCTTTACCCTCCCTCCACTAAGACATGCAAGCAGCAAAGTGAGGTGCTTCAGTGTATGCTTAATTGCTTTTCTGACTTAAAACCATCAGAGAATTTGAGTCTTCTCCATTGACTACCAATGAATGTTAGTCAAGAATGTGTTCAGCCACGTAACTAGTAATTTCTTATATTCATCCCCAAAGCATTCTGACATGTAGTCCCTGAAACTAATCACTGTGCACAGCCCTGTCTTGGAAGACTCTTTCATAGACGAACTGTGGCACAGTCTGTTTTTTAAACATGATACTCCTCCATTCCTACCCCTTCAATTTCATAATCAAAACAAGTCTTTAAAAAAAAAACCCAAACAAACAAACCAACATTTTTAAAATTTAAATTACAGGGTGCAAGAAAAATTTTGTAAGACTGGATATTTTAGGATAGATAACGAGGCCCACAGGTACATAAGGAACAATCCCTCCTGAATCAGTGGGCTCTGTTTCCTGGCAGAATCTCACTGAAGTTCCTCTACTAGTGGAGAGGAGAGCTGAGTCTTCCCTGGTAAGTGAATGAGCTGATTGTATTGCAGGACAATTTCTACTTGATCTTATTCCAAGAGTGCAAAGCCATAAGTGATTGTATTTGGGCAAAACAGCTGTCAAAGAGATCAGACCTGGGAGCTCTGCCTTAAGAAAGCAAGTACTAGTATTTGTGCAGAGAGAAGTGGCATAAGCACCAGCTTCTACTCTGCTTGAATCTGCTTTGTACCACAAAGTGGGGCTGCGAGAGCCAGGAGACAATTCCCCCTCTCATTCAGAAAGGCTCAACATCAGCTGGCAGCTCCTCAGACAAAGGGAGAAGGACAAAGAAAGCACACCAGAGAAAGGACGTGGCATGGATCAGTGTTCAGACCAGTGCTAGCACAAAGCCCTCTGCTACAGAGGTGTGAAATTGAGATGGGAATCCAAGACCTTGCAGCTGGTGACTTCACTGCTGTGGCCAAATTCATTTAGCTGTGCAGGCATGTGACTTGGGAGCTGTAACTAACAGCACTTCATGGGACAGTCTTCTACATCAGCATTATGAGATGCCTGTAGTACAGCTTCCCAGCAGGGTTATATCACTGTAACAGAGGGATGTTGGCCTCACCCACTGACAATTTAAGCTAATTTAAGCCTCGTTTTCCTTATCATCTCAAGAACTGTTTCTGTTACTGTCTGCCTGTCTGTAACTATTCCGAGACTGCTCCTGTGGTTTTCTGAACGCTGCACCTCAGCAGCTGTAGAGACCACTTGCAGCACACTGCAGTGGGCTTTACCACTCCCCCAGCCTGTGGCTGGGTAACACCAATTGCAAGGCCGGCAGATGGCAATCTTTGTATTCATTTGCTCTCTGTATAACACTTTCATCTTAGTGAGCATAACACCAGTTGCATCAGTCAGTTTGGTGTAGAATTTGTGTCAGTCCTGTCCAGAAGATGTTTTGTTCTCCCTGGCTGATGTTTCCATCCCAGATGTCAGCCAGATGTAGAACAAGAAATGGGTCTATGTGAGAGCCTTCCTCTCACCAGGAAGCTCTGTAAACTGGACAAGCAGAGGTGCTAAAGTCAAGGTCAGCTTGAACACAGGCCAGTAATAACATCCAGGCATCAGAATTTCCCTGCATCTTAGCTATAGTCTGAACCTTTGGGGCTGCAACCCTATTAGTACCTAGGAAGCTTATCCTTGGTTTAAAACATTTAATGTTACAGTTTGTCAAATTTACTTTTAAAGCTTGAGTGTCACATTGCATCACCAGTTTCTAAGCAACATTCTTGAGTACTCCACAGAAAAATGTATATTTAAAAAGTGAAGATTCAAATGAGGCCAGCCAACCTATTTATCAAAAGCTCCTTTCTATTTTAGGAGCTTGATCTGACTAACCAGGCACTGCTCTTTTTATTACGGGTCACTGCATTTGCAAGCCTCCCTGTACTGACTCCCTTTCCTGCTTACATACAGGGGGCTGAAGCACAGTTCCCGTTTACACTACTAGTTGTTATTTCTCCAGCTGCTGGCTGGGTTATGACCTCAGTCAGATTACTAATAATAGCCTCTTTCCCCCTCAGGAAAGTGAGGACCCAGCAGGGTTCAAGAAACCTGTCCCTTCTTAGAGCATCAACAATGTCTGGCTTCACAGGATTTAGGCTCTGGTGCTCTCCACTCTAATAACCCCCCACTGGCATCAGCAGGGGAACCTACACCTGCTTATCTGGCTCCCAGCTTCCCAGTACTGTACAAAGCAGACTATGTCAGTTTTCCTAAGCCCCTTGCCTCCTTTCACCTTTCTTGGGGGCAGTTTCTCCCACACTCTCTGGAGGATTGCCTTGAAGTCTACTCGAAGGAAAGTTCTCAATTGCTCCTCTAGCTGTCTCCTTCTTGCTGCTACCTTATTTCTCCAGGTTTTGTAGGATTGAGAAAGAATCCTAGTTCACAGGGTAGTTAACTTTCCTATTAATTCTTTAGCAGCTGAAATAGTGTAGTTGTGTGCACACTCCTTGACATATTTGATATATTTAAGTCTGATACCTAAAGCATAGTGTAAAAAGACTCACAGTACCGGCATCCTTAAACAGATCTATTATTTCCCTTAGTGAACATAGCATTAACTTTCAGTTCCTTATTAAAAGCACTCTGAGGGCTACAGCTTTTGTACATTGCATTCCACCTTTCTCAAGCTGCTCCTTTCAGTTCAGTGAACAGAATTCATTTCCATAAGCCTCCAGAGAGCTGCACTTTTCAGGGGTGGGTGCCATTTTTATCTGAGATTTTCCATGTAGATGCGTCTAGGGGGAGTTCATTCCATCCTTTTGTGATTACTTCCAGCCCAGTCAAGAAGGTCTCTTAAAGCCTTGATTTGAAGACTAAGCCAGAGAGTACAGCTATATTCTTGGGCAAATTATCCCAGGGTTAACTAAGATCATTAGTAAAAATTTCAAGTAATCACAATTACTTCAAATCTGCATTTAGCAAGATTTAATTCCTAATCACTGGTTTTCTTTCTGCCTTCCTCTGCTGGATTAAAAAGCAATTTATTTTCAGATGTCTCTTTTCTGTGTATGCATGAGGAGATCATGAACAATGTGTGGCTGTGCCTTCCACATAGTTAATTCCCCACCTCCCTTTCAGTAGGATCATATCCAGCCATCACATCACTCTTTGAACCTTCTGTGATCCTTTTGAAAAGCCTGATGTGTACAGCATAAATCACATTATTGACATTACATATGACTTCCCAGCTTTTCATTGGGCTGCTGGCAGGCTTTCTCCTTGCTGCAATATCACACCAAAAGCCTATTTCCAGGGGCTTATATACAGTGACCTTTAGGTCTCTTACTGAATAGCTGCCTTCGAGTATATTGTTCTTTATCTTATGTATGTTTTACGTCATTATTTTTTCTTGTTGCTGTATAACCTTGCACTGGTCCTTTGAAATAAATGTTCAGTTTACCAGGAGTGCCCTGTTGGCCTGTATAAATTATTTACTTTCTAAGAAACTCTGTTGTCAAATATTTCCAGCAGTAATTTCAAGTTTATTCCTCACCTTGGACAAAGATACTATGAAACATCAGCCTTGACAATAATCCCCATGGTTGCCTGCTTTCTTGTGTGCTAGATCCTCCCTACAACTGCCTTACGATCTATCATCTTCACTGATCTGTCACCTTTTGATACACTTAAAGCAGATTCTGTACCATGCTACTTCTTTAATCAGGTTGGGAAAGCAAAGCAAAGTCCTCACAGAAGTTTTCAGCGTATCTATAACTGGATAGGATAGAGAGCAAAGCTAATATGGAAATCTGTTTCTTTCCTCTGCTCTCACATACTGAGTGTATTTTCCTTGGCATCATTAGACTTGTGCAGATGAGTGATGTTTTGCCTCTATGTGGTTTCAAATTATTACCAAACCAAGAAAATTGAGGTAGTTTAAATTTTTAAATTAATTTACCCCAAACTAAATACTTGGCTCCAGCACTGTAGGGTCACTTCTTTTTAAAATCTTTGTAATGAAACTGGATGAAACATTGAAATGAAAACCTCATTTTTAATTACAGTATGTTTAAAACATCATGATGAAACAGTGTAACCTTTAATGACATTTTTTCCTTGTCAAGATTAATAAAACAGCAGGCTTGACACTAATTTAAGTGGAAAATGTTACCCACCCTTACTCCACAGAACTCCAGTTTTGTGGTCCTTGTGAGAGGTACAGTCGCCTTACCTCCCAGTGGATGTAGGATATGATACTTTGGGAAAGGCTGAGCATTTCTGCCCTCGTGTTAATATGAGCACAGACATTCAACATTCTCCCCTACCTCCAGGCCAAACCACTGGCCACAAAACACAAACTGGGAATGCATATTAGCAAAACCACTACTAATGTTTATCAGTGCATTTGAAAACTTAAATAAAAATGAAGAAAATAATATAGAAAGAAAGTTTTTTTCTTCGAAACAATAATTTCAAGGAAAGTAGAAGGTGCACCTTTGTCTCAAGACAATATAACTGAAGTCAAATCCAGCGTGTTACCACAGTCATGTAACAGCACCCTTGTCAATAAGCAAAATCTTGGAAAACAGTTAAAGTAGTATTAAGGTCTTGGATATTTTTAGGTGTTACTCATCAACTGCAATTAAGTGGTGTTTTACACTGAAGGTGCACAGCACACTGAAGCCAGTGTAAATCAGCTAAAGACCAGGTGTTGGCAGCAAAGCTGTGCCAGTTTACGTCAGCTCAATAGAATGGTGTCATTTACACCGTGAAGGGAGAGCAGAGGACATGACCCTGCCTTTACCCTTGTCTCTGTAGGTATTTTTGTATCTTTTCTCTTTTTTTTTTCATTGCTGGTGCACATTCATGGGAAATAGATATGACTCTAATTTTAGTACAATAGTAAACAACCTGATCTCTTCAAAAGCTACAAATTAGCAAACAGTCATGTCCATATGATGTTTGAGGAAAGAATATATTGACATACATGAGGACCTGAAAGAGAAATTGGCTGAAAAGTGAAGAAAAATTAGATTTCACTGAGGAACTCCCAGAAAACAATAAAAAAAAAAGGAAAGGGGGAAGGGAGAAATAATGAGGTTTAAAATAATAATTCTTAAACACCAGAGCTGTTATTGACACTGATGCAGAAACATACATCTCACAGGGCTAGTTTTTATCCAGACAGTGTCCGTTTGGTGGGAGGAAAGAAAAAGCTGAGGTCAGAGAAACACCAGGGAGCTAGGATGTGTGAAGGAAAGAGTTAAGGCTGGAGTCACCCTCTCTGAAGTGCTGTGTGATGCTGTGCAGTGTTTCAGCCCCCAGAGCCTTCCTCCTCCTCCCTCCCTGTGTCGGAGTGGGGAGGAGGCGGGTTCTGCTGAGCTGTTAAATCCTGAGTGAAGTTTCCCCCATTTCCAGTGGCCACCGTTGTCTGAGGCTGGTTCGGAGCAGGGCTGGGGTTGCCCTGACATTTCTGGGACCGCGGCCAGTCAAGAAGAAAAAAAGACGGGTGTTTTACAATTTGCTTTTGTCAAAGTGTGGAGAAAGGGGAAAGGGAAGCGTCCTTTCTTTTTTTTTTTTTTTCCAGCATCACATTCCTGTGTTTTTCTTCAGCCTGGAAAATATATTAATGCTGGTGCTTTCCTCTCTGGAAACAAAGGAGCTAAACGGGACTGAGGAAGCAAGGAGTGGGAAGGAGGTTTGGGAAGTTTAAAAGAGAGAGACTTGGAGCAGCCAGGAGCACCCTTTTCTTAAATGAAATCCCTGCCTGTGCGGGTAACCGGTACAGCAAAAATCCAGACCTGCAGGTAAATGGAGAAGCAGAGATCACAAAGGAAATTTCCGCTAACCTCATCCTGCCTGTCAAGACGGTGAAGAAGAAAGTTAAAAGACACACAACAGGCTCTGGGACCTGTTGGGCTGCGTAAAGATAAATCACTGAACAACAGTAAAGCTGTATGGCATTGGTCTCCTTTTAAAGGAAAAAGACGTGAAAACTCGTCTCTGGCAGGGGAACTGCCCTGAGAGTGTAAGTTTCAAGTCAAATTCTTGTCTTTCTGCTCTACGTACGGGACCCTTTCTCTGTGTGTCTTTGCATGTGTGTATAGTGAGAGTGTGAGAGAAAGAGAGAGAGAGAAGGATGCAGATCACGGTGTCGTTTTAGACAGACAGTATCATATTACAGAAGGATGATCTCATTTTTTCATAAAGTGATCCATTCTGTGTTTTTCCAAAAATAACTGTAAAATGTACAAAGCCACTAGGGCAGGACTGAGGTGTAATTAAGCACTAACAAACCACACAAAATAGCCAGCCTGTGCTTTGCATTTTTAATCCCTTGTGCAAGATATCAGCACACTGTTAACATTTAATTTCTCCCTTTCTCCTCCCCTCCCAACACAGATTGCACAATGAACTGGAGGCCAGCTCTCAGCTTAGCCCTGCTGTGGGCAGCATGGTTAGTGTGTGGCTCTGAGAAGACAGAGAGGCTAGTGGAAAGAGGGAGCCATGGAGTTAGGAAAGTGCCCCTGGCTTACAGGGCTTCAAGCAGCCTCCTGAGAAGGTCTGGAGCATCCCTGAGGAATTCAAGCCCAAATCCTCAACATCCTGTCACCAAGAGGGATTCTTCAGTACCTCCAAAGCCACCTGCCAATCTCCTGCAAGGGGAAGCACGTTCCCAGGCCAGGGGCACGGGGACCAGAATGAGATTGGTACAGAGACTCACAGCTGCAGCCAAATACTCCAAGTCCGAGATGATTAAGGACGAAGGGATATCCTCTGCCTCACAGTCACGAGTGATGCGTTTCCCTTCAGGGTCAAGTTCTCCCAATGTCCTGGCCAGCTTTGCAGGGAAAAATCGGGTGTGGGTCATTTCTGCCCCCCATGCCTCTGAGGGCTACTACCGGCTCATGATGAGCCTGCTGAAAAATGACGTTTACTGTGAATTGGCTGAGAGGCACATCCAGCAGATTGTGCTGTTCCATGAAGAAGGGGAAGAAGGGGGAAAAGTTAGAAGGATAACCAACGAAGGAAAAATCCTGGAACAGCCACTAGATCCTGCCCTCATCCCTAAGCTCATGAGCTTTCTGAAACTGGAGAAAGGGAAATTTGGCATGGTACTGTTGAAGAAAACTCTGCAAGTGGAGGAAAGGTATCCTTATCCAGTCAGGCTAGAGGCCATGTATGAAGTCATTGATCAGAACCCCATCAGAAAAATTGAGAAGATCAGGCAGAAGGGCTTCATCCAGGCTTGCAAAGCAGCTGGGGTGGAGGGGCAAGTGGTTGAGGAAGGCAATAATGGGGGCACCATGCAGCCTACCCCCGGCAGTGACCATGTCCAGGTGTCAGCAAGGAAGGAGGATCCAAGGAAGATCAATAATCAGCCAGCAAGGACCAAAACAGTGAGGAAACCAATGACAACCACAGTGGCCACTCCTCTGCCCACAGTGAGGATCACGACCCTCCCTCCCACCACCACAACTACTCGTGCCACCACCCGTGCAGTAACAACAGCCAGCCAGTCTACAACAACAACTACACTCCTCCCCAGCACACAGAGGACCTGGACCATGAAGTTACATTCCACCACAGAGTACCACAGGCTGCCAGTAGCCCCTGATGCCACCACGGCACGAGTCGCAGCCTCTGAGGACTTCTACTCTCCTCCCTGGAAAACAAACCGCAGGGACCGGCAGCGCGGCCACCCAGAGAAACAACCGGCAGCCACACGGAAACCAAACAAGGCTGCCCGCTATGACACTTTCACAGAAGTCCCAACAGCTCCCTCAGTGCACTATACAAAGGCAAATGTGGGTAGATTTAAAGATAACAGAACTGACAGAAAGGACTATAACCACAGGGACCTGAATGTCACACCTGGGCAACACAAACCAACTAAGTCTAAACCACCAAAAAAGAAGACCCAAGAAAAGATACTCAGTAATGAGTATGAAGATAAATATGACCCGAGCAAGCCTGCTAGTTCCCATTTAGAGGAACAGTTTGCAGAGGGAAATATTCCCCCAAAGAAAGGAAAAGAATCAAAGAAGCATGAGCGAATGGATAAACCTGAGAAGAAGAAGAAGAAGGACAGACCTGACAAGCATCAGAAGAGTGAGAAGCAGTCCAAGAAGGTCAAAGCTGAGAAAAAGAGCAAGCAGGACAAAGACCGCAGCAAGAAGAAGAAGGGAAGCAGGACTGAGAATGAGGATTTTCCCAAGCCCAACAAGAAGACTTTCCTACAGCCTCCCAGGAAATCAGCAACCAGCCTCCTGGAATATTTTGAAGGCAAGAGGCGGCTCATTGTAAGTAACTCATTCATCTGAATCTTATAACCTAAATGAAGTCATATCTCCTTCCCAGTAGGAATATGTGGAATTTTAAGTTTATAGTGGTTTCATATTACTCTTTTTTGATGTTTGTTTCTTAAGAGGTAAAATTTGTAGGCCCAAATGATCATTTTCAACAGATTTCACAGCCTCATATCGGAAATCTTACATGCAGTATAAAAATCAGTCATCCAGAGATTAGGCTAAAACCTCTTCCCAGCCACTTCCATGAGCCACCATATAGCCATTAGATTATCTTGTTTCCAGTGGATACGTAGGTGTCAGGATCTGTATCATTATGATCAATAAAATGAGGTTCCAGTGTGGATTACATCCATTCATCACCTTGGGGTACTTGCCAAAGTTACCACATTTCAGTGCTCTGCATGTCCCGCCAGCTGGCACACCTGCTTCATATTGGTGCTGGTGTCCTAAAGCTGGAATCAAGCCAGGTGGCTTGGCAATACTAGCACGTCTGACTGAGGATACGCACAAAGGCTTGTGATCAGACGCCCCGAGGGACGGGGAATTTGGGATTAAGATCTGATGGGAATTTGGCATTCAGATCTCTTAGACATCTTCAGAGATCCTGTGCAAACTTTATTTTGGTTTGTTTTTTTCTCCGGCTGTTTGTATTAAACTGTAGCACGCCAGGAAGTTTTCAAGCATGAGAACTTCAGCACGGTCTGGAGTTACTTGTCCACAGGTTTAATAGTGTTGTATGTTTTTCCAACTACTTATCATAAAAACCACTTCACCTGGGACAGGAAACAGTTTTAGCTGTAGTACAAATGTTTTTTCTGGCAGATGACACATATCCTGAAGGGTACACTTTGGAAAACAGTTCTTTAAAAATATTATTGTGGGACCTGGTTTCTTGCAATTATCCTACTGCAAGCTGGCCTGTTTCACAGTTATTGTCCAACAGTCATTGTCACAAACACCTTCGACTTTCATGCTCCATATTCCAATACAAATAGCTAAGGTGCCAAGCTAAGATGCCAAGTTAAGATTTCCACCATTGGAATTTAATGAATCGTTCTGCTGATGATTCATGGGCCTGAAAACAAGGCAGCTTTCTTCTCCCCCTCCCCATTCTTCAAGCAGTAGGGACTGTGCAGAGCTAGCACTGGAAGTGGGAAAAAGCCATATATTTGAAAAATTTGAACTTGACTGAATTTTGGAAATAATGCCTATTAGTTACTTGTTAACTAATATTTAGCCAAAACAAAAGCTCAGAGAGAGAAACTACGCAGAAGTTGGGATCCTTGAAATTTGGTCTCAATATTGTGGTTTCCAAGAATATATGTAACACCAGGACAAGTATAAACAAATTTAAAAATAAAAGAGCCAAAAGTAAAGCTCACAGATGTCAGGCTGCTAATTCATAACACCACCACAGTCCTGGCAACTTAAAGGATTGCCTGAAATTTGAACCTTCTGATACTAGGCCACCTCACAGCTGGATCTCTGAGAAAAGAATTGCATAATCTCAGGTTATCAGGCCAGAACTCAATAAAAACAAATGATTATGCCGTGTTGCACTTCACTTTTCCAGAACCTAATAACATCCTCAACCTTCTTACTCCAAAGTTCCCTGAAGAATAGGTTTGGTTTGGTTACTAGTAAAAGCAGTGGCTGAACTCTACTTTCTCTTTGCCATGCATGGCACATGTGGAAAACAAAGAACTTCTCAAGCTTCTTTGAATGCTCACACGTGTCTGTTTGCATCCCTTCCTATCAAACTGTTCAGTTCCCTTAGGGGAACAGTCCTTACAATTAACTCCGTCATTCGTGAGTCTTCAAACTCCCTCTCTAGAGAATTAGGCCACATTGCTGCAGAAGTGGCTCTACCCAAGTTGTTCCCCATTGCTTTGCTGTACTTTTGTCTTTCAGATCGGCTCCCAAGGACATTGTTTCAGTCCTTTTCCAAAGATCTTTTGAGAGGGACGTGTATTTTTAAGTTCTATATCATTAACGATTTCATATCTCAGTGTGAATTTCAAACACCTGGAATTTTGAAGGCTATTCTGGGTTAAGTTCAATTAATGGCAAAGACAGGTCCCAGGTGCAAAACCTGAAAAAAATATATGGGTTTTGAGTCCTATAGCCTCACCTCTCTATAGTGGGGCTTTTATTGCAGTCTTACTAATGTTGAGAAATTTTGGCCTGGGGAGTTTGGGTTTTTTGTTTACGTCTCTGTGGTGACAAAATGCCATCTGACAGTTTATAGTAACACTCCATATATACCCACATGCACATACATGCATATGCACGCACGCACGCACGCATGCATGCAAATGAGGAACAGGAAGATGATCAGAGGACTGGAGCACCTCTCCTATGGAGACAGGCTGAAAGAGTTGTGGTTGTTCACCCTGGAGAAGAAAAGGTTCCAGGAAGACCTTATAGGAGCCTTCCAGTACCTAAAAAGAGTTTATTAAAAAGAGAGAGAGAGAGAGTTGTGGATGCTCTATCCCTGTAAGTGTCCAAGGCCAGGCTGGATGGGACTTTAAACAACCTGGTCTAGTGGAAGGTATCCCTGCCTCTGGCAAGAGGGTTGGAACAAGATGATCTTGAAGGTCCCTTCCCACCCAAACCATCCTGTGATTCTATGATGCAAATACTAATAGAGACAGAGTATAGACAGCCTGGGTTAAAACAGTCCTGGCACAAAGCTTTGGTTGGAAGTTTGCTTTGTTCTACAAGGTTTGATGAAGTGGATCAGATTCAGGCTTGACTCTGCTTTCCAGCTTATGACCTCCAAAACTAGGAAGAGACAATACAAACCAATGGTCTGTTTTTCATCTCAGTCCTCAAACCCTTCTCATGATCCGTTTTTTTGCTTGAAGCATTTTTATATGCAATTTAAAGGCAATGTGTTACATGCTGTAGCACAGAAATGATATCCTCTTTGTGTCTGTCACTCTCATTCACCCTCATGCCTCAATGCTGTAGTCATGCCAGGGGCCTTTGCAGAAACGAGAGGCAGATTTTATAAGCCCAGAAATGTTTTTACATTGATGAACTAGATTTATAAAGAGCGTGCCATAAAAATTAGCCTTCAGGCCCCACAGACTTCAGAAGGCAGCTAGGAAATTATTACCCCTGATACAGATTAAAGCACAAATTTGTAATAGAAGGATTTTGGTGATTATTTGTGACCTTAAATCATAAAACTTGAGTCCAGATTCCACCTCCCTTTGTATTTGGGGGATCAGTGGCAGGTGCTTGATTGCAGTTCACTGCTGCCAGTTACAATGACTACATTGCTAGAGCTGCAGCATTCCTAGGCACCTTCTGCTGGAAACTGCTGCATAGTACCACTGAATGTTGTTACACAGACACTTGCCCTGGAATATTTTCATCTCAGTCACTGATGAAAGATCTAAATTGTGTGCTCTAAACTTCTTAAAAATCAAATCTTTGCAGTCCTTAGAAGGTTTTGAAATAAGTACTGTAAAATGTATAGCTTTTTATACTTATTTGTTGCTGTAATTGCTCCTCTTCACCCACAGCTGTACCGTCAAGCAAATAAAAATCCCATAAGACATCAAAGTGGCTTAGAATAAAGAAAAGTAAAATCAGTCATTTTCAGATGAGGTCACAGTGGCCTTAGCAAGTCTTCAAGGTCTTCTTAGATGGCCATCAGTTACATAAGTATTCATGTAGCCCTAGTTGTACTCACTCCTTGGCAGTCAAAACAGCCACGGGAGCCCTGCCTGGACCATGGGATGAGGGCAGAGCAGCTGTCATGTTCCCAGGGCTCCCACTGTGAATGAGTAGGGGAAAATCCTAGATTCATAGCATCACTGAAGGTTGTGAGGGAGACCTGGTAGGACTGGCAGGGCAAGGGATAAAAGGAGAATGCATGGCTTTCTGTAAAATCTAGTGGTATTTCTTCTACCAGCATTGCAGTAGAAGCAGCAAAGGAGCTGGTGCAACCAGCTGTACATGCTTCCAAAGGTTTTCCTGTGGCTGGTTGAATGTCTTTGGGTCAGGCCTGGGCATGAAGGTACACTCCAAACACAAATAAATAACAGCTTTATGGGAAAGAGAGCCCAGTTTGCAGACAGTGACTAGTTCTCCTTCAGTAAAATAACCATCTGCTTCATTCCTTATACTAAACAAGCTCTTTTGTCTCTGCCACCGACCAGCTGATCACAACCCCCAAGGCAGACAACACCATGTACGTACAGCAGCGAGACGAGTACCTGGAGAGCTTCTGCAAGATGGCAACGAGGAAGATCTCAGTCATCACAATTTTTGGCAGCATGAACAACAGCAGCATGAAAATTGACCACTTCCAGCTAGGTTCTTTTTCTTTTAATACTTTCTTTCCATCTCATGGGCACAATACAGACTGCAAAGGGAGAAATCGCCTCAGCTTGGGTGAAAATCTAAGACTATGCAGGACCTGCCAAGTAGCTCATTTGACATATTTAGTTCCACCTTCTTTACATACAGAGTTTCCATGTAGACAGGTGACACTGGGCATCCATCTCTCTTAGGTAGCTTGGAAACAACTGCTGTCAATGTTCAGGTCCTGGAGAAGCACCCACCAAAGCCAGTGAAAACCTGTCCTTTTGTAACAGTAGTGGTTGGACAAAGACTTCACGTTGCAGTCCAACAAAGCACTTAAGCTTAGGTATCTCTTGAATCATGAGAACGATCTCATTCCTGTCTGCAGGTAAAGGTTAACACCACTGTGAATGCTTCGCTGGATGAAGCCAAAGAAATACAAATACTCTACAGTTCTATACTGCAAATAGAATCAAAGTTTCTAATTTTGCTTATCAGTCCACCACATCTTTCCCCTCAAAGTTCATCTGGTTTTACCAAAACTTGGGAAAAGATGCATGACAGAACAGAAAGCTCAAGACCAGACCAGCTGCAGCATGTTTCAGATCTGGCATATAAATGGTCAGAAGATCAGAGATTTATGTCTGGCTTCCAGCTGTGCCTCTGCTACTCTCAGAGGGACAGGATCTAGCAGGGGATCTAGCCTTGTGTCCCTGAATGACAGTAAGTCATGAATCCTGCCAGACTGTCCATTTGTGCACCTCCTTAACAAATCTGGAGCAGTACAGGATTTTCCACATCAGGCCAAGGTTACTCAAGGTCAATTTTTGTGTACCTAGACCCATCTGCCTGTCAGTGGACTGTTTAGGATTATATTTAGCTCTAGTCTGGCTAATATTCAGATATTCACTCTGACATAGACCATACTCTTTCAGCCTGTTCCAAACTTAACCTACATCCAAACTTTCCCCAAACCACACAAGTGTATGTAACAGCAGAGTTCTCACAGGAGGAATTAAATTGTTGAAGAAAAACAGGAGACTTAGAAGGGTATAGGTTATTTCTTATAAAAAGTTCACCTTACAGTTTTGCCAAAAAACCAAATCCTGACCTTTATAGAAATATATACAATACAAATAAATAATACAAATATATTTCTATTCTACCTCCCCTTCTCCTTTACCCTTCCTGTTTTTATGGTCTCTTCAAGGCTCATTCTCTGTGAGCATCAGAGGCAGCAAAAGCTCCCAATAAACATTCTGTACACAGTATATTGCTGTAGTGAGAAGCTTGAGCACCCAGCATGATGAAGTCTACTCGGAGTGCTGCATCTCGGGACTGAAATACAAATGACAACAACAGAAAAGTCCACAGAAAAGACTTCTAACTTGAGATTTCAAATGCATTTAGAAGAAGTGAATGAAAGAGCTCAGTGACCCCAGTCGAGATGAGCTCACAGCAAAACCAGAGAGTATTTCCCAGTTTCCCACTAGAATGACACAAAAGATGAGTGTCACTTCAGAAGTCTTCTCTTTAGCCCAAGTTAGCAATGTGGTCTCTTTTCCCGAGCTCATGGGAATAGGGCTTTAATCAACTGGCTACCCACCCTATAATCAAAGCTAATACCTGGTCTATTTGGCCACTGGACTGCTAAAACAACCTGCTGGCCTTCTTTGTAACCTCATTGGAATTATTTCTAAAGATAACTCATTTTCCCAGTCTGTCTAGTTGCCAAAGATGTATGGAGAAACATTTCCCCACTCTTTTCAGAGAAAAAGCAAAGTGAGCAAGGACTTCGCAGGTAGCAGCAGAGTCTCAGCTCCAGTGGTTCTTCACGTGGATCCCAGATTCCTTTATGAGGCAGAGGTCAGGGACAAGTAGTGACTTGGAAAGAGGCAATTAGATTAACTTCTTCTTTTTTCTCCACAGAAATAATTTCCAAGTTTGAAAGGCAGGCCAGCCTTTGTGGTGTTATTTTTTCCTTGATACAGAATTTTCTGTATCAATCTGTAATTTAATTTTCTTCTTTTCATTGTAAGTTTTGAAAGAAATCTCCTAACAAGGAAACTCTAAAGGGCTAATTTCATATTGATATCTATAGTTTAAAACAGAAGGGTGCCACAGGTCTGTTGGTCTAAGGTACTCCTGTACCTTAGCTGTTTTCCATCACATTTCACAATAACAACTTTTGCATTTTTCTGTCTCCATCTAGGACAATGAGATAGTCTTTGCTTTTAAACATGAACTTTTGGTCTATGTTTTAATGGTCATACTTGCCATTAGTAATACATAAATCTCACTCATGAAGCACCTGATGCAAGATTTACATGTATTTTATGAAGTGGATAACCAATTAGCACATCCAGCAACCCACCCAATCAAAAGCTGATAACATTGCTTGTTAATTCTTTACAAACTTTCAACTGAGGTAGATATAACAATAAAAATCATGTAAATTAGATATATAGAGATATATAGATATATAGAGATGTATAGCTATATAGAGATATTAGATATATAAAAGTACAACAAATTTTAATATTTGCTGGCTTGGCTTTTTTTTGTAAGCAATGCATTCAAGGTTTGAAACCTAAAGATCAGATTCTAATTCAAATATTTTCCCAAAGTTTTAATTCAGAAGTTTCATTCAGTCTATACACAGGATAGAACTACTGCAAAATTTGAATCAGATCAGTATGCGCCTTAAAAGCTATGTATGTTTAGAAAATTATTTATATTATTTGTTGTATGATTCAAATCTTTCCTGTTGCTGTGTACTCCACTTGAATCAGTTGATCTCATTTCTATTTGCTGGCAAATAATTATGGAGCAAGGGACTGGGAAGTTGTACCTCTGGGGCTGGAGAGTTGTACCTCTGGATTCCACCTCTTGAGGACCAGCTGTGTCTCTGACTTCAGGCAGGTCACTTAAGCCATGGCTGGGATTTCTAAGCGAGGATATGAATATAACATTCGTAGTGGTGTCACAGGGCATAGGCAAGCAGTGTTTGCAAGGAGCTCTTGGTGCCCAGGTGACATTTCACTTAGTGTGTGATTTAGCCTGTCTTTAGCTTTCCAGGCCCACAACTGCATATGGAGGTTTGTTCTAGCACTGTTGCCATTGTACAGGGCTGTGCTGGATGCTACAGCTGAGGCTGAGCTGATGACACGGAGACTTTCAGGACATGACTGCAATATACCCTGGTTCCCTGGGAAGTAAGGAACCTGAGTACCTCCACAGGCTTGTCTTCAAATCTCTGTTTTCAGAAGTCTTTTTCTCATTGTTTCTGAGTGTTTTCTTAGAGAGGAGCACTGAGTAGGTCCAAGGGGTACTCAAAATTAAGTTTTTGCCTGTCAGGCTGCTAGAATCAGCAAGCAGAAGGAGGAGGGAGTGCCAAAGCAGGGTATCTAGAGAGGTCTGCTGCCAGCGCTGCAGCCTTCAAGACATGTCAAATAGTTCCTGGTTTCTTGTTGTCACTAAATCTCCCATGTAAATTTTTAGGACTGGTAAGGTTAACTCTAGTTTCCTGGCCAACCTCAAGCTATTTTAACTATATTTTAGTGACCCAAATCACCTATGCTGTTTCATTTGCACATGGTGCACATTGTCAAAATCTGTATTTTCAGTTACAGAAATGGCTGCATTTCAGGAGTGGGTGAAATGATTAGTACATGCATATACCTGTAGGAGCATATTGAAAAAATCTAAAAGATCCTTCCAGGAAAAAGCAATATTTTTCAAAAGAATGTACAAATGATAAATACTGCAGTGCATGAGCCCTGGGATAGACTGATTTTCAAAGAATATTGGGGTGGAAAACTAGACAGTTAAAAGTCATAGTGCCACATGCATGGTCTGTAATATGTTGAATATGCAGCAGGAAGAGAGCTTCTGAGCAATGAATTCTCCCCTTTCTTTTGAGGCGAAATTAAAGGCAGAGTGCTGTGTGATTCCATGACTATTTTTATTTCTCCTTTGCCTCACATTAAGATAATGAAAAGCCCATGAAAGTGATAGAAGATGAAGATCTTGTGGACCAGCAGCTCATCAGTGAGTTGAGGAAAGAGTATGGGATGACCTACAATGATTTCTTCATGGTCCTGACAGACACTGACATGAAGGTCAAGGTGAGGGTTTCAGCTCTTTGAATCAGCTCTCTTGAAAGAAAAGGCATTGGAAAAATACAAAAAAAAAGTTGAAAAATTTAGGAAATTACACTACAGGCTTGCATGTGAGGCACACCAGAGACTGATGCAGGACCTGGCCATTGCTGGAAGACAAGCAAAAGAACAGTAAGCGAAATCTTCAGAACTTAGGTAGCTATCTTCATTTTCTGCACATAGGGGATCTCAGGAATTGTGTGTTTCTGCTGGAATGGTGAGGAACAGGACCTCCCCACAGCTGACAGGGTTTTAATGTAGTACCTGGCATTCTAAAACACACAGCTGGGTTGCTCAACAGGGTGACATCACATTGCATAAGGACAGTCCTCTAGTTGAGTGGCTTTACAAAAGAATACAATAATTGCAATGTCCTTATCAGATTGGGCAAATACGGAAAATATGCCACTTCCAAAGGCCAGTCTGACTGCAAAAACAATTAAATTTTCCATAGCTTCTGAACTGTTTTAGGCCTTGTTGCCTGTGTGCAAATTTGAATACTTGGATCTCTAAATATCCTGCGGTGCTGCGATACATGCAGAAAGGCTGCTAATATGAGCATCCTTATATCCACCTGTCTTGTTTTTTTTCTTAACAGCAATACTATGAAGTACCCATAGCAATGAAGTCTGTGTTTGATTTGATTGACACCTTCCAATCACGCATTAAAGACATGGAAAGACAGAAAAAAGAGGGCATTGTCTGCAAAGAAGATAAGAAGCAATCCCTTGAGAGCTTCTTATCCAGGTATCACCTTCTGTTCTTATCTGCTGCTAGCTCTACTAACCACTGTTGTACTGGAAAAATACCCATGTAACTATTTCTGGGATTTTTAAATATAGATTTCTCAGTATTTACAGTGTAAAGTAAATACAGAGATGCAGACAGAGCTGAATGCAGTCTTGTATAGAATGCTGGAAGTCAGGAAGCATGTTTCCTGACTAACTGCACCTTCCTTGGACACTGATTTTCAGTGCCTCAGTCTCCCCATCATGACATGGAGATAATAAAACTGATTTGCATTAGAAGAGCAAATAAGGATTAATTCACAGATGTTAGCTCAATGTTTGGAACGTATGAAGCACAGTGTTGATGTGTTTTGATCATCAACCATCCCAATCTCATTAATCCCATTCTAATCCCTTCCATGTAGTTCAAATCAGTAATTAATTCTCGCTAACTTCCTTCTTCTCCTGCTTGAGATAACAGCTGGTTTTTGCCAGTATTAGTCATACATATGATTAAAGGTCTTGCAGATGTCTTTTGCAAAATGTTGGAGACCTTCTGCAGAAAGACAACTTTGTCTAAGCAGTATCTATATGCTGTGTTATTACTCTACCTTGAGACCTAAATTCCAGGCAATACGTGTGCCTGGACTGTGGGCATTCACACCCACAGAAGAGCTGTGCAGCTATAGCCCTCTCAATTTTCACAGGGTAATTGACATGAAATTAGGGCTACCCCATCATTCTAGACCTTACCTTCATTCTAGACTTATTACATTCTAGACCTTACAACTGCATCCTCCCCACCTACTATCAGAATCCATGGGAATACGCTGCTGATGCCAGATGGCTTTAAAAATAACTGAGGCAGCATGATGAATTATGACGAGGAGGAAAGCAGCAACAAGTAAATTAATAGACTGTTGGTTCATAAACATTTTAAAATTCAATGGCCACTTCAACAGAAAAAGAACCTTTAACAAGATCCGCCCCACCCACCTCACCACCTCCTGTTAGGTCCCAGTGATTCATCCTTGAGACCACCAAGAAGAACCACAGTTTGGAAACAGCTGATCAGCACAAGAAAGTGCTTGTATACTGGAAAGGGACAGGCCCCAAATCCTTCTCTGCTTGGAAACAGCCCTAGTAATAAACACACATAAGAAAACCGGGCACAAAAAATGCAGAATGTTACATCTATAAACCGCACTGCTGCTGCACAGAATCCATTTGTTGTCTGTGAAAGAAGCATCAGGCTTTAAATATTGGGTGGACTTCTCTAGCCACATTAACTGGTCAGATTCCCAGTAAAATTAATTCCAGCTTTGTTCAAGATCATGTTCCCAGTTGAACAACAGCCCTGGCATCATCTCCCTGGTGTTGCTCCTTGCAGAGGTCAGTTATAATAATGCAAATATTGTTCTTAACAAGCCTGCCTGCTGTGAAAGGAGGCCACGAGAGCCAGGGCCAGCTTGAGTAATGCTTGAGGAAAAGGAGGAAAACCTTGAGTTTGGGGGTGAGTCCCCCCCTCAGACCTAGACACTGTCTGTGCTGCTCTCTGGGCTCACATCAGAACAGGATGCAAAACAGGTAAAAGAAGAAAGGATCCACACAGGAAAGGATCTGGAAGATTTGTCAGGAGTATTAGTCCATGGCTTCTGATGTCAGAAACAAAGCAAAAATCTGTACATCAGTGTTGGTGAACTAACAGCTGTGAAGGATCAACTGAATTAATTTCTAAGATGCAGTCCCAGATAAGCACACCAAGTGCTCCTGGGGCAGGGGAATAAACCGCTTGAGTGGCTTTCAACACTTTTCAGCTCCATGTAACTTCAAAGGAGATGTTTAAAAAAAAGAGAAAGCAATAGAAAAGTATCTTAAAGCAACTCACAGTTTTTCTCCAGGCATAATATGATCCAGTGGCTACATTCTCATTCACAGTTCATAGGTAACCAGGTGCTTTTCTGTACAAAATAGCACAAAGATTATTTCGTTCCCCATTTTCAGAATGGCACAAAATTTCCCTCCTTTACTTCACATCACATATGTTATCCTTAATGCTTCTCATTCCTATTCACTTGACTGTACACACACATTCTTGTCAGTTTGCTGTTCCCCCTGAGAAAGATTAAAATTGAGGAGGTTTGCTTTTCAAGGATTTACTTTTCTAATTGTAAAAAAAATCGAGTACCAATCAACAAGCAAAGACATCGGCATGCCCTGCTCTTCTAACAACTTCTTCCCTGACTTTGAGCAGGTCCCACGATATCTTCAGTTTCTCTTAAGTGAAGCAGAATTGATACTTTGCATTAGCCTTCATTTTGAGATCTTCACATGGTACAGCAGAAAAGCAGGCTATTATTATAACAGAGTAACATCTGCATCCATTTAAAAGATCATTTCCTGCTGTAAAAATATCTCTGCAGCTTTGCAAATTCCTATAAATCTGATTTATTTAGGTTAAGTGCAGAAGTACCTATATTCAAAAAACAAGTTGTTGAGAGAGTATTAAAAACCCCTACAGTCAGAATTTTTAAAGATTACAAGTGTCCTTATGGCTCTGCCTTTCCTTGACGGAAAAGGAAGGAGATCCTTGTGCAAAATCTTGGGTAGACCATGCAGTCTCTCTTAAAGAAAGATTCCAAGATTTATCTTACTGCCCCACGCACGCCTTATATAGCCACAGGCTGACACAACCACACACTTAGAAGCAAGCTCAGATTTAAAGCCATGTTAAAGGTATTTTGAGCAAACGTGGTGCAGGAAAGAAAAAAGAGGTCAGTGATTATTTACACAGAAGTATGAGTTATGTCTGAAATGAAGATACACCCTAATTCTCAGACAGCCCTTGGACTGCAAAATAACTGTGCAGTTCCAGCAGTGGTGAATGACGTAAAAGCTAAATGCCTAGTGAGGAATTCCACAGGAATCTTTCTCTCTTGAATATACACTTCTCAGCATTGCTGTAACTACTGAAGGGGGCTTTGAGCAAAGATCGTAAATTTTGCAGTGTTTGTTTGGTGAAGCAGCAGCACTGCAGGTGTTTCTTTGAAAGTTTTGGAGCTGTAAAATTCAAAACAAGCTTTATCCTCTCCCAGTGATGGACAGAACGGGGAAGATTTCCCGTCCAGCTGTTACTTAGAAGTTGTGAGAGAGATGACATATCTCAGCCTACAGAGAACAAAAAATGCTGAGAGGACTCGAGTCACATGTCATGACCATGCCTGGCCACACTCTCTTTTCAGGTTCCGATGGAGAAGGCGGCTGGTGGTGATCTCTGCTCCCAGTGATGAAGATTGGGCTTATTCCCAGCAGCTTGCTGCTCTCAGTGGACAAGCCTGCAATTTTGGTGAGTCAAAAGGAATTATATTCTTGCTCCCCCAAACCACATCCTTCCTGGTGATGTGATGGATTCCTTTGCTCGAATTTGAACCTGAACAGTCTGAGGAGTCTAACAACTGAAAATTTTCCTCCAGATCCAAATGGAAGATTGTGCTAAGCAGGTAGTACAGCACACTGACACCTAAGACAGCTAAACAAAGTGTTCCCTGGAATCATTTGTGAAACATCACACTACTGTAGCAGAAAATGCTAGCACTCCAAAGCTTCTCTTCAGGCTTGTACTTCAGGAGAGTAATAGTTGTTTTGGGGGGTTTTTTGTACTGCACAAATTAACAACACAAGGAAAATGCTTTGGTAAGGGCAGATCCTTTAAGACCCAACTCAGAACCGGGCCAGGCATCAGGGAGATGCATGGGCATCAGGGTTTTTTTTCTTTTCCTTACTGCTCCATTGCCAAAATCCGTAAAAATATTAATGGAAGCTACTTTAATCCAATAAAGGCCCTCCCTGGCCAGGTATTTAAGATAGCCGTAACTAGGTACTTAAGATCCAACTAATATAGTCAGTGAAGAGAGAGGGGCTCCTCCAGGAGACAACTAAGGGCAAGACTCAGAGGCACTCTTCTGTCTTCTTGTCATGAAGTGCAGAGAGCCTTACTCCTTAAGTTCCTAGCAATGCACACACCATAAAGGGTCTAGACTTGACTCCTTCAACAGAATGAAGCAGGTCTCTTTCAAAAGCTGCTATTTCAATTACACCAGAAGGGAGATCTTCACAGTATGATTGTTTATTCATTATCACCTGGCTTTCATTCAGAGCATCAGCATCACCTCATTTGGAAAGTACAAAAGTAAACTGCAACATGGACCACTGCAAAATACTTTCTGAAGAATAAAATGTAATCAAAACAGTTGAGTATCCCCACCCTTTGGTAGGGACAGCTTGAACATGATCCAGTGAGTTTCTAAAGCATTTGTCAGCGGGTGTTTTAACTAAGTGGTTTGTTTCCAAGCATCTTACCTCCAAGTTGTAAAAGCAGTTACATCAAAGACTTTGTAGATTATGCTGTCTCATGTTATATGAACAGTTTCTGCTGTCCCTAAGGTCTTTCTTCAAAGCAGAGGCAACAGTCCAAGCCTCTGTGCAGAATAAATGGAAGAAGTGAGTATCTGTCATAAGCTATTCCCTGCAGTCATTCAGAGTTTAACTGACACAGGTTATATTGCCTCTAAATAATTTGTTGCTGTGTGTATGATAAGTAAAAGCTTTACTAGTGAAGAAAACAGTTCAGGAAGATTCTGGATCTGGAGAATAGCCTCTGCAATTTACTGGCGTATCTGATGGTTGTATCCCTATGCTACAGAACCACACCACCATGCTGCTGTCCTTGGAACAGCTTTATGCAACTGATACCACATTTACTCAACACATCAGCTTATCCTTACATTTGGGACAGGCGATGTGACTGGCAAGGACTCCACAGAAATCAGTAACTCTTTCTCCTTGAGGGCTGGCTGAGACTGGGCCTTAATTTAGCAAGCACAGACCTGGCTGATTAAACTGAAATCTGCCCAAGGATAAGCAGAAAACCGTCTTCATTTCCTCCACAGGTCTGCGCCACATAACTATCCTCAAATTGCTAGGAGTTGGAGAAGATATTGGAGGTGTCTTAGAGTTGTATCCAATTAATGGTAAGTGACTGCTTCCAGTTTCTTCAGTACTACCTATGAAAGGCACTATACAGTGCTGAGTGCTTCTTTGCTGTAATTTCTTTAGAGGGATGAGAATGACTTTTCTCCTTTGTTTTGTTTCTTTAAAGACATAAGATGACACAAAAGCAAACAAAAAGCTTTCTTGGTGTTTCTGTGCTAAACATTATATAGGTTCTTCAGGACAGGAAAGCACAAATATCTGAAAGTCATCTCACATTTTGATTTCCCACCTAAGCTTACAGTCCCTAGTACACTCCTCTGCCAGCCTTGCTGTCAAAGACAGGGGTGTCTATACCTTTTACATGCTCAAGAGTTTGCTGGGCTAATAGAACACACACTCAGCAGATTTCCCTCTATGGATCCCTCATTAATATTCATAGAATGGCTTGGAGTGAAGAGGACCTCTTAAAGATGATCTAGTTCCAATCCCCTGCCATGGGCTGGAACACCTTTCACTTCATTGGGTTGCTCAAAGCTCTATCAAACCTATCCTTGAACACTTCCAGAGACAAGGCATCCATCTGGGCAACCTGCTCCTGTATCCTAAAAAACCTCTTCCTTATATCTAACCTAAATCTACCCTCTTTCTGTGTGAAATTAATAGCCCTTGTTCTGTCTCTGAGGCCCTGGTAAAACACCTTTCTCCATCTTGCTTATAAGCTCTCTTTAGTATTCCATTTGCATCCCAGCAGGCTACTCCAGGTAGATATCTTTAAGAGAGTGGGGACTTTTCAAATGCTGTGTGTTCCTCTACTACCTAATCCAAACAACTCCATCAGTGAAGGAACAAAGACAGAAAGAAGCTTATTTATCCCATCTGTGCTCCAACTGCTCTCTGCATGGAAGCATTCTAGTCCTTCTACAGCACAGGAGTATTAAGTCCATGTATGAGAAACAATAAACAGAGGAAGCTGATGTCAGACTTCTTCCATCAACACTCTTGCAGCCTCCACTGATTTTTCACTGCATCCACTTCACGACTTTGCTTATAGTTCCAATTTGTTAGGATCAACAGATCTTTGTCTAATCTCCCCTTGAACTGATGTTGACTCCTAGCACATGTTCTCCTGTGAGAACTTCTATAGAGGTACCTTTCATTTGTCCTGAAAATGGCCCCTATATCTTTGTTTGATTCCCCTTATTTTTTAGGTGGGGAAAAAGGTGAACATTTAACCCCAATCCATCCCTGCAGGAACACTGACAATTCTGCAGATCTTCCCCAACCCATTTACTTGAAAGATTGCAGTCTTTACTTAGTCGGACACAGAATCATGATGAGTTTATTCCAAACCTCTGATCAACCTTGTTGACTTCCTGACTTTTCTCCCCAGTTCTATCACAGTCTTTTGAGGTGAGAGAAACAGAATTTCATGCAGTGTTCAAGATGCACACAAAAAACAGGTTTCCATAGTAGAATAATAATACTGTTCTGTTATTATTTTCCTCATGGTTTATTACATTTGGTTTTTCTTTTGGCCATTAGTGAGCATTGAACTAGCCTTCCATGAAACTCTTTTTTATAGCCCTAAGAACTCACTGGCAAGTGGTAATGGCCAATCTTCACCATTTTTTTTGCGAAGACAGAAAAATTTTCACCAAGTGCATCACTTTGATCTGAGTAGAATTTCTTCTATAATTTTATTAACCAGTCACAAAGTCTTAAAGGATCTTCTGCAATGCCCCACAATCATCCCCCACTCTCACAAGTATATTCACACCCTCAGTATAACTGCCTAACCTCCATGCTCACACCTTGTGTGCATCATTTACCAATAATGGAACGGCACCAGTCCCAGCACAGCCATGGAACTTTACTGATGACCTCCCTCCACTCCAGGTGATCATTCACTCCCACCTTGCCTCTACTTCAACCAAGCTGTCAAAGGACCTTTTGAAGCCTTCTGAAAATTCACATAGCCTGTATCAGCCAGGCCACCCTTAAACATCTGCTTGCTGACCTCTTTCAGAGAACCTCAAGTCTGTAAGGCAGGGTGCCACTGCGTAACAGTCCTGTTGCCAAGCCATGCATGTGCCCACTGATCTTAGTTGTCCTACAGTTTCTACTCATTTACCCAACACAGACTTCACACTTAAAAGCCTGGAGTTCACCAGATTTACCCTAAAAAATATACTTGGAAGAGCAAGTTACACCTACCACATCCCATACCTCACATATCATGACAGTTCAAGAGTGAGGCTCTGTAGGCTCTATATCCTGCAATTCTTCTATCACACTTCAGTTTCTGTGATTTCTTTCACTGTTACTGTTGCTCACATATGCCTTCTGCAATACATAAACTGGTGACCCAAATGGCAAAGAAGTCAAAGAAGTTCATGGATTTTGGGTGACAAAAAGATGTACCACACTACAGTAGCTTCAGCTTGGAGAATAAGGACAAGTTTACTAAACCTGAAAAAACTGTTAAAAATACATCCTTAGTTCACAGCAGAGCAATTTCATTTCGGATCCAGAAAATGGATCTTAACTTGCAAATTACAAGAATCTTATATTGCCAACTCTTGGGCTGCATCCTATCTCATGTTGCTAACTTTTCTACCTGCAAATCCTCATCATCACCTAAATAATACATTAATGCTGATTTTATGTGATCACTTTCTAGGAAGCTCAACTGTAGACCGAGAAGACATCCCAGCTAATTTAGTGAAAGACATTCGAAATTATTTCCAAATTAGCCCGGAATATTTCTCCATGCTTCTAGTGGGGAAAGATGGCAATGTCAAATCCTGGTATCCTTCTCCAATGTGGTCTATGGCGATTGTGTATGACCTGATTGATTCCATGCAGCTCCGGCGCCAGGAAATGACAATCCAGCAGTCGCTGGGCATGCAGTGCCCCGATGATGAGTATGGCGGGTATGGCTACCACAGCTACCACCAGGGCTACCAGGAAGGTTACCAAGATGACTACCGTCACCACGGAAGTTACCACCATGGATATCCATACTGAACAGAGCGACTTAGCCTCTGACCGCCCCCACGTCTGTCTTCCAATAGCTATCCAAGCAATAGGTGGCCAGTTGCAGAAAATCTTCCCAGGCCACCTAAATATCCATGCCTCGTTCTTCTACTGTTCAATCAAGGGACTTTGGTCATTTGCCTTCTCAAAATACGCAGAAGCTTTTACAGTGAAGCAATTCAAACCAGTAGTATTGAAGCTTTAAACAATAAAGACTCCTTTATATTTTTAAACCTTTATAAACAAAAGCCATCAGCAGATGCTGTTTGTATTAAAACCAAACAAAAAAAAACCCATAGCCCCATTCCATGGGCACTACAGTAGGGCAGGAAATAAACTGTCCAACAATGTGCTTTTTAGTACTTTTTCTAAGGAGAAAAAAATAAGTATCTTTATTGGAAAGTGAGATTTCATTATGCTTATGAAGAGAAACAAAAAATCACACTTTGGGTCTCTCCCAGAGAAGGAAAATTTAAGAAAGAAGCATGGGGCATGCTCTTCAATAATAACAACAGTAATAAAATCTTTTTGAAACACCTTGTTTGAAAAGACAGCATCCCTTCTACAGTGCATTAACATTGTAATTAGCTGACTTTATGAATGAAAATAAGATTCATGGCTATGGCAGAATTTGTTCCAATGCGATACAATGTAAAGTTCTTAACTACAAAGCTTACTGCATGGCTATTTATTCTTTCAATTGGGGTCCCTGTTCTCTTAGGTCCTGCCCACTTCACTGTTAAATCCAAGTTAATGAGAGCTAAGTGAAAACACCAACCAGGGTTAGCACTGTCTGAAATAAAGAAATCTGAAAAGCATTATTTTCATCAGAAAAAGAAATCTCATTCACATATATTTTCAATGAGTTGTAACTAGCTCTCTATAATAATGCTTTTAATTAAACTATTACTCTAAATTTCAAATTCTCTTTTACCTCTTCTTCTCATACCTTCCCCTATAAAAGTGATCTGGATGAAATGTTTATAAAAGTATTTGAGATTAATTTAACCTGTTAAACCGTCTCTATTTCTGCCACACTTTCAGAAAGTTTTTTTCTCCCTTCTCATTGATGTCTTTGGGCATTAGAGCTGTAACACCACCCTACCCTACTGAAACCAGTGGCAAGAACTGCGTGCATAGCCATGTTTTCAACACCATTGGGGTTAGATTTCTAAACATTGAAGATGCAGCAGAAAGATTATGGAATATCTTTAAGTGAAGATACCATGTCAGCCTCTATAATGGCACATTTGTCACTTCTGATGTCGAAGGTGTGCCTGACCAGGCACTTTCTTTTTATAATCCACGGTGTGGGTGCACATCATATATAGACGCACACAACAGGGCACTCGTACTGGATATTGCCATCACAGCAGTAGCATAGAAACAGGGAGAAGCTACAGCTCTAATCCAGCCAGAGCATGCTCTGCATTTTGACTTTCAGCATTTTCCTGATTTCTTTTTTTCCCCGATGAAAATAAAACCGGCTAAAGCAACAAGTTCACTCAAAACCATATGCTTTCTTTAGAAACTTAAGTCACAAAAGGTCAGGCATTACTTGCCCTTTTGAATGTCAGAAAAGCAGACAGATGGTCACAAGGCCTTAGCTTTACAAACCTGGTCCCCCTCTGGAGCAGGCTGCCCTCCCCATCACAAGGTCTAGTCGGTGCAGGGTACAGCTCCTGACTTACCTTTCTCAGGTGGCTGGAGCTAACTGGGGGAAGGCATTTGACAATGATTTTGAGAGGACTGCTGCCTGCAGAGCTTCTGAGCTCTCAGTGACGACAGCACTTCCACAGCTACAAGCAGTGGACAGAGAAATTCACAAAACCAAGAAGAATCACAGGATGGAAGGGTTTCTAGAAGAAAATGGAGTGTCCTGTAGCTCAGTTTTAGAAAACAAGAGCTTATTGCATCACTGTTTCAAGGTCAGCTGCCTTTCCTTGCCTAAAGCAAAAGCAGAGGAAAGTATACCAGACGTCTAACAGGCACCTCCTGTAGACAGAAAGAAAAATGCCCTTGGGGCATTTTCTTTCAGGTGTTCATTTAAACTTTCCTGTAATCTTGTTTTCATGTAAAGTCTTTAAACAAAAGCCCTTTTAACTCACACTACAAATCACATAAATTAAATGTCCTGTGCTGAGAGGGTTAACTTACAAAAAAAAAAGAGTGCAGCACCTGATCCAAACGGCCTTTTTTCTTTATACCAATGTCTAAAATTCAAAGTTATATTGTGCACGTACCAATCCCAGCCTAGGCATTCAGTGGGAGTTGCATTAAAAAGACAACTCCAAACAAGTTGTCCACTTATCAGGGGAGGTAGGGATAGGCTCTTAACCAAAACTACACATCCAAATATTCACAGAATTTGTAGAAGACTCTGTATTTTTCTACATTCTGGTGCCTATTTCTGCCTTTATTACAAAACGACTCAAAATCACCAGAAACTTTTAGCAATGATTTAAAATCCTGATTTTGCAATCTACTTTTCCCTATGGAAAACTAAAAGCAAAAGCCAGAAGGAACACCAAGCCAAAATATTCTTTCAACGACAACATGTAGTTATCTTGCAGGCTATAAGCATTCAGGAGTTACATTTCTCCAAATGAAGACTTCATTTGGCAAAACAAATCAAATCCAGATCACTGGATCTGTCCCTGCAGCATCTCTCCAAGGACAGACTTATTGAGATTAAGGTCTTATTTCAACATACCTTAGTGGGAAGATTCTACATGATAAAGAAAAGCTTTTTTTCTTATACTTTTTTACAGCATTTGATTCAGCTCCAAGATCGCTGTTTTCATCCACAGTTTGTCTTTGAAGCTGCTACATTCACAAAATAGCTGAAATTAACCAAAATAAATACTTCTTTAATTGACTTGTTACAAGCAAGAGAAACATGAACACAGCTCTCTTCCTGGGATGTTTTGTGAACTATTTCCTCAAACCTGGAGGGCGGAACATAACACCCTCAGCAGCAAATAAGTTCAAATGTTTGTGAATCTGGGCTCTAAATCAAAGCTTAGAATGAGCACTCTGCCTAATGTATTCATTAAAGAGTAGGTGCCAAACTAATGCTGCTCTCCAAAACCATCCTCATAAATTTCCCTATTGTAATTTGGGGCTAATATAAGTTAAGCTTTCCAACATGGAATGGTTTCCATATAGTGGAAATACTTAATCAAGTGGGATTTCACATGATCTATCTGAAACATATAGCTCTATAGAATTGCTCCCCCTTGCTCACCAGGGCTGCTCTCCAGCTGACAATTGTTCACAGTCACTTCCTCTAACAAATCTCACCTACACACTAACTTTTACCATGGCCATGGATAGTACAGCTGCAAAGATTTGCATGTTATGCTTTGGGTTACTATTTACCCTATTTTACTGCTAAGTGGATGCAAATCCTTACCCATTTTTAGACATCAGTTAACATTCCCGTTGCTGCAAAGGGGATATACAGTTCTCCTTCATTATAATAAGAAACCTGCCTGGCCATCCAATACAATCTCTCTGAGACCTCCAACCTGAAGAGAACAGAAAGATTTCTACACGTTAGACAGAACCAAATCCCCAGCATGAGTAAAAACTTGGATCAACAGTTATATAACCAATACCTTTGTGCAATCTAAGACTTTGGCAAATAAGTCAAGCATGATAGCACTGGTGAAATTTACAGAAAGGAAAATCATTAAGCAGGACAAGAGTTGAAAGCAAGAACTAAATGCACTTTATAATAGCTGAATATCAGTCATTTCCACATGTCATGTCTCTTAATGCAGATATTTCAGGCACAAAGGTCAAACACAGTTTTTAAGACATTCATCTTTGGTTTGATGCTCTCTCTTTTGAAGTACGATCATGGCTGATTTCTATGTTCTCACTCGATGCAAGGCAAAGCTCTTTGGAACTTCACGTAAAAAGTTACTGCTCACATAAATGCAAAGCAATCTAAAGCTAACAGTACTTTCACTCTTGAAAATACCTGCTAACATTGGTTGCTGTGACTGGAAAAGGCAACAAACTCAGGCAGGTATAAATTGCAAAGCTGTGTGCAATGAAAAAAATGTCTTCTTGCCACTAAGTCTTTGAGCATTTGAGAATTTTTTAAAAGTTTCATTTCCCAAAATAAAACCTCATAAACCCAATGAGAGCACCTGAGTTTCTGGAATTTACACTGAAATATGCCTTCTATTGATTCTCTACAGATGTAAACAGCTAGGATTCCTTATGTTGAAATGCCCTGCTATACAAGCACAATGAAATTAGATGCAAAAAAATTTTCAACAACAACATTAAATTATTTTTGTACAGTTAATATATACTAGAAAAAAATACAGAAAAAAAAAAAGGAATAGAAATTTTAGATTCATAGCTTATAACTTGACAGTCATGGGCCACATATGAAAACAGGCTGCCCCTCTTGATGGATGGAGGTATGTTAATATAGCAATAAGCCATCAATACAGTACACATAAGCTTTATACACAGAGCCTGGACAGGATGGCAGAGGGGAACAAAGGCAGGACTGTCTTCAGTCCAGAGAAATGCATCACTTACTGCTTACTGTACACTCTGGTATGAGGGTCTGACACTGAACTCATTGCTTATCTTCTTAAGAATTCTTCTGACAGTATCTTTCAACTATGAAAGACATTTTTGAAGGGAGGAAATTATAAACCAAACATCTTTTCCACGGCTCTGAGAGAAGAAGCATTAGGAACATACCAGGAATCCCTTATCAGCATCCCTGTTCCCTTGCCTGTTTCAAAATTCTCTGAATAATTTGGAACCTATTTTTCATCTCAGTCAAAATACAGTCCAGCAGATGCCTCAACAGAAATCCTGAGATCACTATGCCTGGCACTCTGCAGAATGACTTCTCTCTCTACAAAATGAATGCAAGACCTTATCAGTCTGCCAGGGTAGAGCAATACCAGATGATATTGCCACCTGCACTCTCTTGCTCAGTGTTCCAGATGCTGAAGGGCATTACTGTAGTTGCATATTTGTTTTCAAGAGTGGGCTCAGTGCAAACTAAGCCTCTACACAAAGCCTTTCTAAACATACACAAAAAAAGATGATGCATTCATACTGTTTAATAAACTTTTGTTTTATTCAAGCTCTTTCAAAGTTAGGCCACGTAAGTTGCATGTAAAATTCACCAGCTGCTACAAAGGCATTCCAGATTTCCACTTCCCCAGACACTGGGAGACAGGCACAAAGGAATACAACTCTCCACATATACAGCTTGAATATTGTCCTCATCCATATTTGACATCCAGCCCCAAAACAGTTCCAAATAGTCTGTCAGTGGGGAAAAACAACCCTTCCCTATGTTAATAAAAGATTAACTCTCTCTCTCACTGTGAGTAATAGCACTCCTCCGAGCCAGCCTCATGCTAGAGGGAATCTTCATCTGTATCGATGTCACTGCTTGGTTTGTTCAACCTCTCAAATTCTTCTCCATCCTACAGGAACCAGAAGCAAAAGAGAACAATGTGAGCAAAACTCATCTTGTTATTAATACCACCAAAAAAAAAAAAAAAGTAAGGTTTATTCTGAAGACATCACTTAAAGCAAAATCAAGACCCTGTAATTTAAATCTCTCACTAGTGTGTTATAAGGTTGAGGAAATACATACTCATAAAAAACACTCCCTGCATCTTTAATACTTTCTAGTGACTCACTGCCTAAAATAGCTTGCAGCCCATTCTTCCATACAGTCATAAAATGGTTTGGGTTGGAAGGTACTGGAAGGCTGCTAGAAGGTCTCCCTGGAGCCTTCTCTTCTCCAGAATGAAGATCCCCAACTCTCTCAGCCTGTCTTCACAGGAGAGGTGCTCCAGCCCTCTGATCATCTTCCCCTGGACTCGCTCCAGCAGATCTAAGTCCCCAGAGCAGGACACAGTACTACAGGTGGGGTCTCACAAGAGCGGAGGGGCAGAATCACCTACCTTGACCTGTTGGCCACGCTGCTTTTGATGCAGCCCAAGATTTAGCTGGCTTTGCATGCTCACATAGTGCTATTCATTTCTACAACAGCTGCTTAGTTGTAAGTGCTAAAATAGATGACACCTGGCATACCAAAAATATATGAATTTGTGTTATTTATTGCTCATTAAACAACAAGCTAAAAAGGCACCATGTGGAATTTCTGAGAAACATCTCTTCCGAGTTTAATGTTTGTTGGAACGCGGTGGGGACAGCGCTCTCTGCTGCTTACAATGTGCATCCACGGCCCGTCCGAACCCGCGGGCTGCCGTACACAAACATTAACCCTTCCCATCGGGCGACTGCTCAGCTCAGCTGAATGACAGCTCTAAGAGCAAGCTGTCCCCGACACGTTCTACGTAACTAAATCACTATTCAAATCAGAACAAAAAACACTAGCAGGCCTGGAGGAAATATATAGCAAGAAAAAAACCCAAACTATGTTAAAACTCTGTATTTAAACATTGCCTTTTTGTCTTCAGCTATCTTTGACTGTTACAGTAGAAAGAACCTTAACATCAAATACGTTAACTTCCTCATTATGTGGCCTAAGCTACACAGACTTACCAGTTCTACTTAGATACAATTATTTCCCAGGCATCAATTCCAATTTCCGAATGCCCTGGGCAAGTACGCTCTCTCAGTTATAAAGCTTTCAAGAAAAGATTTGTACAAAGCTGAAGTTGCTCGTAGGACTGTCTACAGTCACAGCAGGAAAGCAATGCCTGTCTATGCTTCACGACTTCAAAAAGCGGCATATGGAAAGCGATACCCAAGATTTTAAGAAATACTGTGGATCTTTGGTGTTGAGGGATGAGTCCAGTCACACACAAGTTGATTCTTCCAAACATTTCACAGCATAAAGAGCGGTGAAACAAAAGAGAAACCATAGGAGACAAGTACTGGAAAGCCTTACCCCACTTGACCTCTCCCATGCATCTCCTTTGATGAGTTTTCCCCTTTCCCGCAGAGTGGCATATTCCAAGCCTCTTGCTTTACTGGCATTATAAATGAATATGGAGAGAAGCACTACAGGAGCTTCCAAAAAGAACTCTAGAGAAGGCCTGAAGTCAAAGATGACAAAAGACACAGTGGTGATGATGACAGTGTTGATCTGAGCAGTCATAACATGGAACATGTTGTCTCGGAACTTCAAGATGAAGGCTACAGACAGCCCCAGGAAAGCTGTGACAAATATAAGAGCCACGGAGAAGATGTTGTGCCCATAAAAGAAGCCACAGTTCCCTATCTGCCTCCGGTCCTTAGCCTGCAGCACCAGCATGAGCCCATTGAACAGCACCCCAAAGGCATAGAGTTTGCTGTTCTGCGTGAAGATGCTTTCCCCAAGCTGATCCACATCTTTCAGCATCTTTTCATTGTAGATGTTAGCCAGGGCAGACACAAAACACTGCACTAGAATAAGCAGATGGCCCAGGCTGAGGCGGAGAGGCTTCAGTGCTCCTGCCATGGTGCTGGTCACATTCCACTGGAAGCTGTGAAGGAAACTTGGTGCGCAGTTGCCCTTTTCCATGCATGCTTCCTCAGGTCCAGTAGAGAGAAGGCAGTGGTTAGATGGCCTAAAAAACATATTGTGATGAAGTCCATGTGCAGCCAAGCTGTGCTGATGGCCTCCAGTTCCTCGAGTCAGGGCAACGATGGACAGGAATAAAATCACCAGAGACGCCCATTGTACCCAAGAAAGTCTTCGCCTAGTACACAAAAAAGCCACTAAATTTAGAAACATGGTGGCATACATTAAGTGACAGAATATCCAGATCTATAAAACATATAGAAGTCATCATGCCACAGACAAAGAGACAGACAGGTGTAAAGAAAAGTCTTTTCAGAATACAGTAAAATGCCAAAATGCAACACGCTTTTCTACAGCAAAGGGGGCTGAGTCTGGCAATCAAAGAAGCACAAAATGGAGTAGTCTGAAGAAATACGGAAAGGGAAGGTTTTTCAAGATCATGTTATTTCTAGATATTGATTGCCTAACAACTTAAAAGCAACTCTTGTCTCCATGGGAACAAAGGTCTGATGAATAAAGTAAAAAAATCACAGACACCTAGATAATTACCATCTTTCTTTGGAAAACATTAGCTATACTGCTCTTCACCCCCATGACTTGGAGCCCTTTTCTAGTATTTTATGATGGTAACTCTTATAAATCTACAAATGTAATTCATAAGACTATTAGAATTATTTATACTGGTTTTTTCCACTCAGACAAAACCTGTTTATCTTGGTGAAAATCAAAATTTTGGAAGATAAGGCAAACTGCGACATCACAGGAGACACAAAACTAAAACGAGAAGAAGCATTTCGAGTCAGACTACCAGGCACTGTTTTGGTATATTAACACCTATAGGAAAGGTTTATTTGTGCCATATTCAACACAAGCAACTTTTAGAGTATAACGTTAATACCCATTTCCCTGACAGTCATTTTTGAATCTAAACCATGCTATAAAGAGCAGAAATTTGGCACAGTGGAACACATAGTCTGGCTTTTGTCACATGAATAATGAAAGGACACACAATTACTTTTCAAAACATACTATGCAGTTTACCACAAACACATCAGGCACCAAACGCTCCTCTATCTTTCCCTCTTATGTATCTCATGCCCTCTTACTAGACCACATTTACACTCAATTAAGAACTGCAACGGACTAGTAAGAAGTACTGGCAATCATGAAATAAGAGATTTAATGTATAAACGAAAGCTTTCGTCTTACCATTCAGTAACTATATAATCGTGATTTTCAACTACTAGAGTTGACCAGATGTGTAGACATATGAAGGGAGTCCTAATAACCTATTATTTCCTACACCTTCAGATCCAGAAAACAAAACCATGTCTCCAAGATGGTATAGCCGCAAGAAAAGAGAACTACTGTCCCCATCAGACAAAGAGAGAAAATGTAACTTAACTTCATCAAAGCTAGGAAGATTTAAATTTCATTTACTTTAGCAAATACTACTTACTTTAGCACTATCCTGAAGAGAAGAGCTGTTGTTATAATGACAAAATTTGAGAAGAGTACAGCCATTGCCTTGAAAGAGAAGGAGAGGAACAAAGTTATACTCCAGACACACTGTGGACACCAAAAACCTACAGACTTCAAGTGTTCACCTTCCTGCAAGGTGCCAGAGTGAAAAGCACTGGTACTGAATTTTCTTCCTCACCCAAGTGGTACAATAACACACCCGTAAAATGATAGTCAAGTCCCATTTCAAAATCTCAAGGAAACCACAGAGCCCAAGCTCCACTGCAGTGGGGAAAGCTGAACTGAAATGAACATGAGGAAACCAATGCAACAGAAAACTTACTTAACAGAGAACAGTTTAGTTTTCTGTCAGATCAGTTACCCAGCCGGGCTGACCAGTCAGCTGCAAAAACAGCTGTGCTGGCACAAAGGAGGAAGTTGCTCCAAAATGAGAATAAGCAAAGAATAAAGCAAGGTGAGGCTGCTCCTGGCTGCAGTGCCATTTGCAGTGTTCATGAAATTCCGGACTTGGACAAGGCACTTGCAGAAAACGAACTTCGTGTATGTCAGGTGCATTTGCTGTAGAGTTTATCAAAGATAAGGAGGTTCTTGGCTTGATTTTTCAAGACTGCAACTGTAATAAAAAAACACCATCTATTTCAAAGTAAACTGAAGACAACTCTAAAGCTTCTGTTTGATTCGGGAATAACTATATAATAACACTATAATAACACCAGTGCTCTTCTAATCCACGGACATGATCCCAAGCTGCAAACTCCTTGTGGCAAGGATTGTCTGTTTTGTCTCTGTATTAGACACTCTCTACTGGGACACTGGACCAACAAGAGGCTCTTTTATGCACTCCAATTACCAGTAAAGATCAGAATCCACCAGCACCAGTAGGAAAAAAAAAATCCTCTTTTTGAGGGTGGGGGTGTTTTGCAAACTATGTGTTATTCAGGGCTGCCCTGTATAGTCAGTATGTGTACATAAGATCCAGGTATCTGAAGTTTTTTGTCCAATTGAGCCTCAGAGTGAACTCACCTTTTTAGACAACTTTACACAAAACCATATATGGATTCAGGAGTACAGAACACAGACTTTATCTTGAATTTTCTCATCATTTCCACATTCCCAATTCTGCTATAGCAGAATCTTTTTCATTCGTCAGAGGAAAAGCACAGACTCTTTTCCTACTATCTTCATCCCACTCTATCCCAACATACTGTCTGCTGAACAGTAGTTCTAATGAAACAGCACAACACAGGGTCTCAAGTAAGCTGAAGACTTATTGACAATGAGACATCTGCTTAAGAAAACACATCCTAATTTTCCACTTCGCAAAATTAAAACTCAGTAAATATTCATGTTAGGTGAACACTGTGGAAGGAGAAAAATACCGAATAAACAAGGAAATCTGGCAGAAATCACAATGGAAAAAACAAGTCTTTATGCAAAACGTAGAAGTGTTCCATGCACACTCTGGTTTTGCTTTACAGTCCATCCAACATCTCTGGTAACATAATATGATCAAAATCTTTAGAAGGATAGTTAAGAAAATTAATTTTGAGTTGCTTTGTTCTCTGAAACCTCAAGAGACCTCTGTCCGAGACGAAAAGGAATATGAATATCAAAGTTCCCCATGCCACTAATCTGCACTTCACAAGCAAAGTCTCAAAAGGTAAGTCCCTAGGAAATTTAGCCACTAAAAAGTATCCACAGTTACAGCTGAAGTTTCAAGCAAAAAAATCTCACCAAAGCAACTCTGTACTTCCAGCAACTGCTCACCCAGGTACTACTTAGGCCCAAAACTACTTCGTATTTAAAGTCACATGACCTGGTTCAGTCAGGTATGGCCATCTTCCTTTTAAGCACCTTCACCTTTTCACATTCATGGTCTTGTACAGTACCAAGAAATTCTATCTCAGAAACATTTAGTTCTCTCTTTTAATACATATTTATCATAATAACGTTACAGTTTCGGCTAACCATCACAGGATTTCTCCAATTATAAGATGCTAAAAGTTCTAAAAAGAGGAATCTTAGAGCACATGTTCTGAGGGGAGAGAGACAATGTATGTCTCTGTGTGTGTGTATGTAAAACAAAAGCTGTGCATATTACAAAGGATTACCTTAGCGGAACGAAATGAAATTGCTTAAGAGAGAAATAGCATTTATGCAACCTCCTATGCATCAAGCTTTGATTTTACAAATATTATAGCTGAATTTCATTCCTAAAACTAAAAACCAAAACAACCCACAAACAAACAAAAAACCAAAACAAACCCCAACCAAATAAAAATCACCCCCACAAAAAAAAAAAATCTACCAACAAAAAACCCCATACTACAAACCACAGAACCAAGCAGCTGTGCATGTTATTTTAAGATATTTAAAATAACTCCGACTCTTGATTTTATTAGGTTTTTTCAGCTGAGTCCTGTTCTAGACACTGCAAGACTCTGGACTGGTCTGTCTCTAACAGAAATGTACACCTAAGATAACAATATTTTAAAGAGAAATTCTGAGAGAGAAGGCAGAAAACCATTTACTTTTAATGTTCAGCAGGGGCAGGCACAGTAGTTTACAGCAAGCACAAACCATCTGTTTCCATCTTACTGCAAATACAGATTCTGAACCAAAAAGTATCACAATACAAAAATAAAAGCAAGCACAAAACCTGTGCAATTTCCTGCATATGCAGGTTCATCCAAAAGGATGAGGGTAGCTAGAAGAAAGCACCAACTGAATTTTGTACCTAAACATAGCTAACGAACAAGCGCAAAAATTAAGTCAGTTTTCTTCCTCCCCTCCTCGGTTTCTCTTGCACTTATTCTCTTTGCGAGGTAATGTTTACTCACTTTATGCCACATGCACGGAGTGGTAAAAGCCACACAGAAAAGTGCAGCTCAAATAATAGCAAGAGAAACAAATGGATTGAAAGAGAAACAAAGAGTTGAAGAAGGCAAAGGAGGAAAGGTACCAAAACCCTGCTCACTTCTTAAGCACTTCACCCTATTTCTAAATCACTTTGGATGGAGAAAATATAAAGACTCTTGTCTGCTGAAAGCTGTACAACACTGACCAGTGGGCAAGAGAATGGGAAGGTAACAGATTATTCAGATATTTAATGTTATTATATAACAGAAGTGGTCAGGTAACAGATTATTCTTTCCCCTGCCAGTGTTAAAACTGCAGATAGCTTCAGTTACCATCTTGCCTTGCCAGTGTTACAATGGTAGATAGCCTAAGAGCAGTATTACCCACCAAGACATTGGAAGTCATGTTATTCATTATAAGTATACTTACTGGCTGGAGGTAGGACAGTACATAGAAGACAATCAAATTATCCAGAAAGTAAAGAAAGGCAGGAATGGACCACTTCATGGAATTACATACATTCTTCCAGGAAAAACATTCAGAGAGATGATCCATACAACCCTTGTCTGAAAGGAAAAGAAATCTGTAAGAAAGACATCATTCTTACTATTGAAGAATGTAACAGAATAGGTACCACTGTTCTCTTTTCAGGAACACCATTAGACTGAAAACATTTGGGTTCCACAGTTCTCTGGCAACACAGAAACCTGTGTTCCAGGGCAGAACACACAGCTGGAGCAGCAGTCCTGTGTCTGTGGTGTTCACCTCCTTGCTTCAGCAGAGAAAATGTCACAGAACCTGTTACATCCATCAGAGCATTTGTCCACTGGGAACAAAAATTCAATTGTCAACCGTTCTTTGAGGGCCAAAAAGCACCCCAGAGCTCCCACACAATAGTGACATCCTTACTGGGTGTTACTTTCTGTTGATTATTGATCAAATCTACAACACGAACAATGCTACAGACAGTGGATTCCTTCGTAGAGCACCCAAAGGTCAGCCAGTTAAGTCAGAAGTACAAAATAAACCAGAACTCAGTATCTGTAGGCCACAGCACGTGATCTGGGTAAAAAGGGAACATATAGGAAGAAAGAAGAAAGAAATGACAAAGCACAAAGAATGGCATTTACTTAAGTATTCAGGACACAAACTTTAGGAGAAAGACTGATAAACTTCAGACTACTCCAGAGCTAGTGCCAAAAGTACTTTATTAGCACAGATTTAAAACTACCCGATGTTATCTAATCCTCTCCTGAACACCAACACATTGACTTCAGCAATACTCAGACATCTGGATTTTAAAAAAAAAAAAAAAAAACAAAAGAAAGAAAACCAGAAAACATGCAGTCAGCAGTAGGCAATGATGGCAAACACTGATTTAATATATTTACTGTCTTAGTCTGTACTAAATGGTGGAGGTGAAAATTTTATTAGCTTGCCAGAGCCATGACTGCTTCCTGGAGAAGCAGACAAAACCAACAGTTCAATTTAACATGAACTTCAGCGCCTGACACACTCTTCCAATTTAAATATTTGTTCTCTACCATTTTGAAGTGCTATGAAGTTAATCTCTCATAGTTTCTGCATCAGGACGGAAAAGAAAGAAAAAACAAAAATCACCTGCAACACAAAACCTGTGGAAAGTGGAGAGTGTCATGTATCATTAAAAAAAAAAGTATTTGTAGGACAGCAAATCTTAGGAAGTCAACACATTTTAGTTATATTAAACATAGGTACTTACCTTTTTTCCTATTCCAGAGCGCCAACAGCACACAGAGGACTAGTTTTACTACTTCAGAACACATGTTCACTGTCGTAGGAAGGTAATCATACTTGTTATCTGTGGGATTCAGCAAATCAGAGAGTACATGATTAGTTTCTGTCTCTTGTATTCATAATTAGAACAAGAACCTATTTTAACCACTCCAATCACAATTTTAGTCACAAAAGGCTTTGTCAGAACTTCTGTTATAAATGTTTCAATGTTTATGACACAACTTCCTGAATGGCCTCTTTTCTGAGTTGAAATCTTTCCTCATTTGATCCCAGTTTACAGGAGAACTTTTTTGGAAGAATTTAAGAACAACACTGTTTTTAAAAAAATTACAACAGAAATGTTTTCCCCAAAGAGCAATATGGTATTTTTTAACCCTCACAAAAAAATGGCTTCCAGGATGACATAACCTTCTGTTAGGACTGGCAATACCAGCCAGTTTTAGCACGCCCACTAGGATACCACTTCTCAGCCTGTCACAAGAAAAACATTTCAATCAATCATGTACCATCAATAGTGCTTACACAATAATCTAGTCTTTGAAGAGTTACCTATAAAGTAAATCACCTGCCTCATCTTTTAGATGATACACCTTGCAAACCAAGTTATACATTTATGGTAGACCACTGGCTAGACAGAAATTTTCCAGTGCAGAAACACATGTCCCTACAAATATAATAGGATGTTTATGCAAAGAATTATCTGTTTTAGCCCAAACATCAATGCTTTCTTATTCAAGGTACATCATGGGTATTGCCCAACAGTACCTTCATTGGCAGAATACTTCATCAGGAGGATTCGACTTGAGCCCAAAGCAATGAACACTCCTCCAAGCAGAAAGGTCTGGCTGGTTGACTTGGAGCAAACAGCAAATCGACTACACCACTCCAACTTCATTCTGCTGCCTCGCTGTCAGTGCCCTTCAGATGGTAGGATAAAAAACCACTATAAATATTGCTTCCAGAAACTGGTTACACAAGGCAAAATAAGTGTATTTTACTGTTTTGTGTTAATTTATACAAAGATGCTTACATCATAGAACAAGCCATGATCTTGTTCTACAAATTATTGCTACTTACTTAAAAAAAAAAAAAAATTGAGTTCAACCTATGACCGAACACTGCCATGCCATCTAGACCATGGCACAAAGTCCAGTCTTTCCTTAAAGCACCTCCAGGGATGGTGACTCCATCACCTCCCCTGAGCAACCCATTCTAATGTACAATCATCCTTTCTGTGAAGAAATTCCTCCTGATGTTCAACCTAAACCTCCCGTGGCACGTCTTGAGTCCTCTTGTCCTGTTGCTGGTTGCCTGGGAGAAGAGGCTGACCCCCACCTGGCTACACCCTCCTTTCAGGCAGAGAGTGATACCGTCACCCCTGAGAGAAGGATATGCTTCAAGGACCACCGAAGGGGGATAAACAATGTACACACAGGGACTCTGAAGGTAGCACAAGGAGGCTGGTTCCTGAGAAGTCTCCATCTACGGCATACGGATTAGCTAAAAGGATTAAATATTTCACATGCTCATTTTTCTTTAATATATTTTTAAGTGCTCTTGCTCCTAATCCCAGCAAGGAGAAGCGCTACAGCAGCGGAGCGAGACCAATCCCTCAGCGCTGACCCGGCGCCGGCTCGTTCCCAGGGGCGGGGGAGGCACAGGGCAGCCGGAGCCGAGCACCGGAGCCGCGTTCTCCGCCTCCAGCGCCGCCGTTACTCGCCCGACCCGTTAACGGGCCCCGGGGCCTCAACAGCCGGCCGAGGGAGGAGCAGGCAGGGGAGCCGCTGTGGGCCAGCTGCGGGCTGGGGTCCGTCCCATGGTGACGGTCCGTCCCCATGCCGGCGGGGCGGCCGGAGCGCGGCGAAGCGATGCGGGGGGACACCCACCTCGCCGCCTCCTCCTCACCAGAGGAGGAACACCCGCCGGGCTTTACCGACCGCCTTCTGCCACGTCGCTGCTTCAGGCTGCAGCCGGGAGCGGCGGGGCGGCGGCCGCGCGGGGCGAGCGGGGCTCCGAGGCAGCAGCGCCCGGTGCTCGGACGCCGCGGCCGGCGCAACCCGGCGCACCG
>VZRV01006159.1:118247-324867 GCA_013398115.1 Falcunculus frontatus
GGGGCGGCCGCGGGAGCGCCGTGCCGAGGGCGGGGGGGGGCGGCCGCTGTCCGTCTGTCCGCCCGGCCGTCCGCGCGTCCGACCGCCGCAATGCAGAACGTCATCAACACGGTGAAGGGGAAGGCCCTAGAGGTGGCCGAGTACCTCACGCCCGTACTCAAGGTGCCGGTCCTGCGCTAGAGCCGGGATGGGGAGGAGGGACAGCCATGGCCGCCCCCGCCCGCGGCCGCACTTCCCTGCCCGAGCGCCCGGGAGCCGCTCCGCTCGCCCGGGAGCCGGCTGTCCGTGCCCTTGTCGGCCGGGCCCGAGGAGCTGCGTCCTGCGGGTCTCGGAGGGCGCGGTGCTGGGCGTGGCGGGCACAGCCATCGGCCCTCATCCCGCACCGGGCCGGAGGGGATGGGGGGAACCCGAGGCGCTCACATCCCACTGGGAGCGGGAAGCATCCACCTGGGAGGGGCGGACCTTTCGAAGAACAGATGTTGCTGGTTCTGCTTCTCAAGGAATTACTTAAATGCGTTGCCGTTTTCTGTTGAAGTCGCGAAACTTTTGCCCGGTTATGTGACCAGGAATTGAAATCCAAACGTACAGACAGGCTTGAGCCTGGTTTCAGTAATTGCGTTGCAGTGGTTATTTTGGGTAAAGGGCAACTTTTTCAGCTGACATAAACCCCAAACCAAAACAACAAAATTAGCCACACCTTCGTTATGTGAGCACATGTTCCATAGCACAGCTTATTCCTGTGTCGGAATTACAGCATTAATACAAGCCTCTGTGCACTAAAGTAGTTGAGAATAGTAGAAATGAGCCATTGTGTCCTTGTAAAGGTGGACAGCACATCTGTTATAATTTCTGTTATTGCATATTTAGGTAGAAACAAATTATGATTTTCTGCAGTTGTTGCACTACATCCCATTCTCTGACTCTTATTTACAAACAGTTCTTTATGTAAACCCCAACTTTGTATATGATTGCTTAACTTGGCAGCAGTTTTTCCACTACTGTTTTTGATACTTCTGCATGTTTTTGAAAAAACACTTGTTTATGACAACAGTCTCTTTGCCTGTGGTTTTGTGGTTTGACCTTTTATGTGCTTTGCACCCTGCAGCTTACATCTCTGGGCAGACAGCAGTGACAGTCAATTATTAATTGAGCTGGTCTCTCTGTGGTACGTGGGGTGCTCTTGTCTGGATAGTGGACCTTTCTAGAGTTGCCCACCAAAATGAAATGTTGCAGTGAAGTTGTGGCATGGGAAGGCGAAGTGACTTGTTTACCATAGTACAGCTGTTGTTGCACAGCTGGTGTAATAGTGGAGGAATTCATGTGTCCAGATGGATTACTGGGAGGAGGCAGGAGTAGAACCTTTCAGAAATGGAAGGTGTTAATATTTTGTGTATATTTTCCCTTTACAAGGGGTTGAAATAAATACTCCAACTTGGTGACTTTTGAAAGAAATTAGACCTATGTCTCTCACAATGAAAGAATTTACTTTGATGAAAAAAATGAACTGTTTGCCCTCAGGGAACAGAGGATGGATATTTTACATGTTTTCTTTCTGTAATTCCAGAGACACAAGTTTGTGCATGTTTCCTACTGCTTATGGTTCATTTTGAGGTGAACTAGTAAGTTGTCTCCACTGTGGTATTGCACAATGTATTATTAAGGATTCTGAGTTTTCTGGAAATTCAAATGACTTTGATTTCCGTCAGCTAGCACATAATGATGTTCCAATGTATGTACAGCTGCTGTTTTCTCTATTGTTATCCTGTTCCTGAGTGTATCGTCCTTAGAAATGAGGCAGAAAGGCAGTAATCAGTACTGTATGAAATAGACGTGCTCCTTTCATTTTCCATAGCACAGGTGATAGCACACACCAGGGTGAAGGAACAACAACAACCAAGTTTAGCTCCTTTTCTCCTTTTCTTCAGTGTTTTCCATCTGATTGAATAAGATGAAGTTGTGGCTGGAAGCAAGACGTTTTCAGTTGCTGCTTTTTGTCTCGATAGAAAAAAAATAGGGCAAGAAGTCAGCTATGCCATGGTTGAAATTGTATTCTTTTTCAAAAGCCATTTTTAATAGCTGTAATGCTGGGGAACAGTAGGATACCTTGGTACTTGAGGCTTTTTTGAAGAAACAACCAGAAGTCGAAACATAATACGCTTACTCTAGATTTGAATATGATAAAAGATGTGTTATCCTTAAGCTTCATAAATGTTGCTTTTAATGCCAAAGTACTTCATTTTTCCGTGCAGAATAAGTCTTCTATCTGCTTGCCATGTATTCTTTCATCCACAAAAACCCCCACTACAATATGCAGAAATTGAAGCTGTTTCCATGGGGTACGTGATGAAGGCACAGAAATGGGCATTAAAAGAGTCTATTGCTAAGTCTTTCTATTTAACTTTTTCTACCCTGGAGAAGAGTTGGTTTGGTCTTTCATTTCATGACTTTTCTTAACTGCAAAACCCCGTACTGATGCATTGCAGTGCTGTTCAGTGCCTAGAACTCTGGAGTCCTTGACAGTCAGAATCACTGATTCCAGCTGATTATCTGTTTCTTACTGGCAGACATAATACTGAGTGCCAGTCATCTTCTCTTCATTATTGCTATAATTGGCAGTAGCAAAAAAATTTATTTTGTATAGGTGATCATTTTTCATAATACCTCACATTTTGCAATAAGTAATTTTGGGGAGCCCTACTTCCTTATTTTCTAGCTGCCTATCAGCCGTGGCAAAGGTTGCCTTCAGGCTGGTTCATGGATCTCTGAACAGAACTAGTTGCAGAACAAAAGTGGAGAAGATATTTGTCTTTCCAGTAATGCGGAGTGTGTTGATTTGTCAGTAGTTCTCAAAATTTCTAAACTTTTTTTTATTGTAGGAGTCCAAGTTTAAAGAAACTGGAGTAATTACACCTGAAGAAGTAAGTATTTAGAAACTTAAATTTATTTTGAAAACAATGATGCCTTTTTTTTTTTAATGCAAGATGACTATGTTAAACAGATCATGTCTTTGCCAGTTATTGCTTCTTAAAACAATTTCCACAAAGTGAAATTTCTAAGTGGCCTTTTTACTCTACAGATGAAGTAGATCAACATAATTTCTCTGGTGATGGCACTAGGCATCTGAATATGGGATGCTTCTTTATTATGCTGCGAAAAGATTGTAAAGAAGCTGGGTCAACAGCTCCATTTGTCATGGGAGTTCAGGATTGAAGCAGGAATATATTGATTTTTAAAGTCTTTCCTCTGAGCAACTCAAAGGGGAGCTTTTATCTTTGGAACAGTCTTTGCTTACCTCTGTTTTGGTTCCTTAAGATCATTACATATATTTGTTCACACCAAGTATCCAATGATGATTATTTTTCCCTCTTCTCTATAGGCTGCTTTAGGCTGGTTGCATTTTGGATTGCTGCCAAGCAGTTGTATTTTTTTTTTAAGAACTCCACTGCAAAGAGCAACAAACAGGATGTTTTTCCTGGAATAGTAAGAACACTGAGTGTATTGTGCTATTTTAATTTCCCCATTACGCTTTTTCTCATATTAAAGTGCTACTGATCTGCAAATACTTCGTCTTTACAGAGATCTAATAAAACAGTGTCAAGACTGTTAGGTAAAATGAAAGAAAAATGTAACAACAAAAAAATGTAAAGGTGAGATGGGAAAAAAATGGAACAAATTATGACTGATTCAGATAGATAATGTGGACAGAAGTATTTTTCCTAGTATTGGTGCCTGCATTTTTCTGCTTTGTTGCCTGGCAAGCAAACACTCATTCTCTCTCTCTGACACAGAAGTACCACACAGAAAAACAGGCTTAGCAACATGATATTCTCCTGTTCTGATAACCATGCATGTGTGTGTGTGTATAAATATTCATATATGTTAAGCAATAATACATGATCTTTATTATATATAAACTAGAATAACAGAGAAAGTCTAGACAAATGTTCTACCAATACTTAATCCCTTCTTGATTTGTGGGAGAAAAATTTGCAGTAGTACTGTAAGAAAAGGCACCTTCTATAGAATGTAGCAAGAACCACACTGTATTACATTAAACAGTTTGCAGCCTTTAAACAGCACTAGGAATGTGAATAGTCTGTGTTCTCTGCATCGAGTTAGATGCTGCTGGGATGAATAATTTGGATCCTTCAAAACAGTAGTCAAGGAAATTGGTTATACAGCAAGATTAAATTTTTGTTAAATTTAGATGAAGCTGGAGCGTGGATCTGCTGATTGTCCCTTTGATAGTCGTTATATAGTAATGGTTGCTAAAGAAGAATAATGACACTAGGATGTTGTCTTTGAATGAGTTTGGATTTCTTGGGTAATTTTAACTGTCTTTTAGTCTGAGACACTAACTGGTTTATAGATTTTTGTGGGGTTCCTCTGGCTTGTCTTTTGAGGATGAATAAATTAACCGTAAGGATAAAGATGACTCATTAATCAAACTCAACACCTACTCCCTCTTTTCACTTATCTATGTACTTGATTTAATTTCAAGAAATTCTTGCCTATCATGAGTTCCTACTAGTTAATACCTCCAGAAGATGACACCTGTTTTAATTATGTATGTAAATACAGGGAAATTTTTTAAATTATTCTTTCCAGGACTAGAAATAAGGTGTCCTAAAATTGATCTTCTTCCACTTTGTAGTAGTGATTTGGATATGAGGTAGCATCACTGCTTGAGAAATAGAAAGTGAAACCAGCTAGATAATTTTGCTGCCTAAAAAATGTAGATGAAATTTCAAGTGCTGTTTTAGGGCTGTGTATCTGTTAGACCCACAAACAGCACTGTTTTTTCATCTTAAGTAATATATTTCAACACTCGGGTCACAAACAGTTCCAATTCCTTGAACAAAGCATTTTAAATAATTCCGGAGTTTCATTTATCTTTATCATGTAAGAGATAATGAGTTTTTAAATTTCCATGTGTATTGGAAGGGTTTGCTGGGGTTTTTTAAAGAGATTTCAGTTTTATCTAGAGGCTTCTATTGAAAAATAGGTGAAAGGGAAGCACTTTTGCAGAGATTAAGCCTGTTAATCCATGTGCAGTGTGTGCTGGGGTGTTTCCTGCTGCGCTGATCCGCCTCCCTTTGGAGGACGCGTTGAGGAAATGGCTGTGACCCACTGCAAGCCTGTTATGTCACACTGCAGCAGCTTCTGGGCAGCCGGGGAGGGTGGTGTTATAAACTGGCACTTCAAGACAGGAAAGCACCTTTAGCAACAGCTGTGCATCTCGTATTCCAAAGTGACTGCTGCAAAGTCCACAGAAATCACTTTCCTGAAGTGCAGGTTTGCCTTCCTCAATTTGTATGTACAAAAAACAAGCCCAGAGGGTTGGACGTTGCTGGATGAGTTTTAAGTTTGTGTACAAGTCTAGGGTAACATTGCTGGCAAGTTTAAAATGACAGTATCACTTATGAAGCTTTTTACAATATTGCATTACTATTTCAACTTTGATATGAAGAACAAGCAGAGTGAATATTGTCTAAAACTACTTCTTCAGAACAACGTTATCTGTAAGATTTTCAGTGCACTAAGTAAGTGGTAATCCATTTTTAATTAACATCAGTGATCAACTATTATAGTGATGGTCATTATATAAAACACAGGCTGTTTATTCCTTTGTTGCAGTTCTCTCACTGATTCAGTGGATTGACGTCTCGCTTTTCTTACTGCAAAATTGTTTTGAACAAGGAAAGAATTGAACATTTTTTTTACATTAAGCTCTTTGTTGTCTTTGTAAAAGTTTGAATAGTGGGAAATAAAAATAATTTCTTTATTACAAAGTAAACAATATTACTAGGTCCAGAAACTTTTTTGGTTTTTCCTAGACTTGGCAGGTACTACCACAGCTTTTGAAACTCTGAATTTGCTATGGTGCTCTGTAAGCATTTTGGGTGAAGTTGATTTAATCTTTGCATTTTCATGGTTATCTGAGAAATGGGGTTAAAATAAAGCCTCAAGCTGATTGAAACACTTTTTAATTATACCGTTAATTAATTAAAGGAATGTGGAACTGAAATACTAATACCAAGAAAAAATTGGAGATTGTTTCCTTGGTCCGTATTTAACAGTAATTCTTTTCCTGCCTTAACAGTTCGTTGCAGCTGGAGATCACTTAGTTCACCACTGTCCTACTTGGCAATGGTAAGTAAAACTGAAAGAATTGTATAAAGCTAGCATTTCTACCTGTGCTTTGGTGTGTTTCCATTGGATTCAGCTATACAGTTGTCTCATTTCAGAGCAGTAAGTGGACTTTTCCAGTAGAACTTTTATGATGGCTGTATATTTAAGTCAGGCAGGGCTTACTAATTGCTGCATAGCAGTAGCTGAGATGAGGATTTGTTTGTGGATTTTTTGTTTGTTTTTTTAAGGTTTTAGGAGAAATAAGCTGTTACATACTGCAAATGCTTTTAGTGCTTAGCTGCAGTAGCAGCCTGTCTCCCCGGGTTTGTCTTGGTGATTGAAGAAGCAAAGGCCATGTACAACTGAATTGCTAGGAAGTAGCTGTAAATGGTGTACTTTGACAAGCATTTGTTAATTAAATGTGTTCAGGTTGGCCCACAGCAGTTCACTTTGTGCAATTTGGAAATCCCTTCTGTTACATGTATAGTAAGGGTGCAAATAAGGTGCTTCCTCATGTTTTACTGGTGTCTTGCATTATGAAACTGATCTGCTCCTAAATGAGCATTGTCTGTGCGGTTGGTATCATCAGGGTCTTGGCTCTGTAATGGGCCATGAATTGCTGAAGGAAAAATTACTATGTTTGAATCTCCTTGCCCTTTTGCCACCTCCTTCACAGAAAACATGATGTTGAGTCTGGCGGCAGTTTGGAATAGGCTATTTAGAATGTTACTCTTTTTTAAAAACAAAAGCCACCAAAGGTAAAGGCAAATGCTTGAATAATGTGAAATTAAGAGTACTTAAGCACTAGTGACTATGGACAGATTTTATATTTATTGAGGTCTATTTCTTGCTTTTCTGAAGTTGCTTTTTTCAGACATTTGCGACTTTGTTGTTGCTGATCCTGGAAAATTTTACATAGAATAGATTATTCTGTCAACCCTCCTTTACTTGGCCGTCTCATGGTGAAAGTAGTTTTTGAGGCATAAAATGGTTTTGATCCCAGAACAGTTAGGGGTGGCCAAGCTTTCTAACACCGTACTAAATGTACATAGGGAAGAGTAAAGTCATAGCAAACCAATTCTGAGAATAGGTCAAGGGGATTATATAAAATGTTCCTGGCACAACCTGAAAATAGAAGAGTTCTTTTGTTTGCAGGTCATCAAGTTCTCAAATGGTGCACTTCATTTTACAGGGCTTCAGGAGAAGAACTAAAAGTCAAAGCTTATCTGCCAACAGACAAACAGTTTTTGGTAACTAAAAATGGTAAGGCTGAAATTTAAATGTAACTGTTCTTAGAATTGACAGCATGGTTGGCTTTGCTGTCAACTCTACTGATTGTCCGTATTGATAGGGGAAGCGAATACCTCACACTTCGGATGCTCTGGCTTTGCAATATTAAAGAAGTTTTTCCTGCACTTCTAAATGCTTTTTCTTAGACCACTTTATAGTGAGAACTTTATATGAGAAATAAAGCTTGCCTTGATGAAGTATAAATGAACTTTAAACATTGGAAACCTCTTTGTCTGTCTTTGCTTCGACTCATGTTCAGTATGTGAAAGGAAAATATGTTTATGTTCCTCTTTCCTTTGAAAACTCAGGTTATTAAAGAGTTCTCAAAATCTTTCATAGTGACACTGATACTTCTAATTCAAGTATGTAATTAATGTCAATATCCTTGTCAATAATAATCATAAATACATTCTTGAATTAATTTTTTGTCAGCTTCACAGCTGTGTTTGTATAATACGTGTGGTGACTACCCTTCTCCATGGATAAGAAGGATAACATCTTGGCACAACCATGGGGAAATCCAAAAGATCTTGTATCAAAATGTGTCAATGGTGTTAGATGAACCTTTAGTACTAAGAAAGCCTGAGGAGATTGTTGCCTGCAGAGGGTTGTATTATATGCTTGGATTTTCCTTGCTGGCTTTTGGAGTTTTGCAGTGCACTGTCATGTGAAAATTACTACAGTGCTGTTGGACATTTTCCTGAGATGGGCCTGATGGTTTGATGGCCAGTTGATCTTCTTTCTCTTCCTGCCACTTCTGAGGTTCCTCACTGCTCTGATCCTTCTTGATCACATTCCAGAATACTGTGTTTCCTGCTTCTGATGTCACATTGGCCTCCCACCTGAGTTAAAGCTGTGGGCTATAGTTGAGATTGAGAGCCATCCTACAGACCTCATTTTGGAAGTCTTTGGATGACTTCGCTGTGACTTTTACACCCCTTTCATCCCTTTATGAAAGGTCAAAGAGCAGTTTTCAAATGTTGCACTTCATGCAGCAGACTTGTTTTTCTCCACATTAATAGAAAAGGAAGGAGCATTTTCTACGCAGTTCTTGTTTATGCTGTTGGAAAATGCCTGCTTTGCCTTAATCAGATATTCAATCTTTCTTTGACTATTTTCTGAAAACATTATCTAAATCTCTATTTGAATGGCTCTGTAATGCTTATGACAGAAGTAATTCTAAATATCACATGAATTCTGACCTTCTAAACTTCCAGATGTTAAATTATAATTAAACATACCTAATGCATTGCATAAATAGCTGGTGCAAACTTATAGCAGAATTCTAAAGCCAAATGAGTTTGGAAAACTGATGAAAATCCAGGCAAAGTTGTCCTTAGTTGTTTACCAATGTGAAGAAAACTAACAGGTTCTTTCCGGTTGTTAGGAAATGAGAAGTTAATTCTTTTCTACTCCTTAAGAGATTGGGTGAAACTGCTCTAATACTTAACAGAAAGACAAACTTTTAAGGCTACTACAATCATTGTACTTTACATGAAGTAAAATATCTGATACAGCACATCAACATATTTTTGTAAGTTCGTACTTTTGCATTTGAAATACAGCCTTAGGATTCCTTAAAAAAGGATCTATGAAAGACTGCCACATTTTAGAAGGTCTTGTAGGATAATATCATGCTCCAGTCTGGTTTTATATAAGAATGACTGACTGCATTCTTTTTGTTTTGTCATTTTTTGTAGTGCCGTGCTATAAAAGGTGTAAGCAGATGGAGTATTCAGATGAGCAGGAAGCAATTATAGAAGAAGATGATGGTGATGGGGGATGGGTAGACACTTTTCACAATGCAGGTATTCAAGGTCTTGCTTCAGGCTTTGCATTTGGTAATCTGATTTTCAGTTTCCACTCTCAGAAAGTAAAATCTTCTTATATACAGATGTCTGTGTACCAATATCTAGTCTGGAGGAAATAAGAGACATTATCAGCTACCCACCTGATTGGTACATGATGTCTAACTGTGTGGCTGTATACAGGCTCCTTTTCAGAGATGATGGCAATTATTTCAGTATTCTCTTGCTGAAGTACTAGGAAGTTATTTTAAAATATGAGCTGCATAGTGCCTCATTCCTTAGTAAGGAAATCCTGTGAAGAGGATGTTAGTTTAAATTATGGATGCTGTACTAAAAACAAGAAAGATGTTAAGTACAGAGATGAGTGTGGGAGGTGACCCTTTTTTTACAATAAACCCTTCAATGAGCTTGTGTTTATAAGGAGTTTAAGTAATACTGCTTATATGAATCTATCTCACAGGCTTTTCTAGCACAGTGTCTTATAAATCCTTTTGTTTTCTAATTCGCAATTCTATTAGTTTTAGTCTTTTTCTTGATGTTCTATCATGTGTTAATACAATTCTGTACTTCAATGATGCTTTCTCCACCATTTCCAAAAGTACTCCTCTCCGTTTTTACTTTCTTTGGTGTAAATTTTTCATGCTGTAATGTGGAGAAAGTTCACTAAATAGTTCACGAGGGTGGGGAGAAAGGGTCAGAGATGATGCCTTTTGTTTCTGTAGACATACATTTTTCAACATTGGCAATTCTTAAATGCATCACAGTTCATAATCAAATGCCCCCACACACAAGGAATAATTTGAAACAGTTTGTCATGTCCTTGAATTAAGTATGCAGTATCCATCCCTGCTGTGAATAGACTCCTCTGCCAGGTTTTCCTTTTTGGAGTTGACTGGTTTGGGCACCATGCTGTACAGCACAGCTGTAACACTCTGACTAAACCTGGCCAGGTCTCTAAATGCTGTCAAATGAGATAAAATCTGTTTCCACAGCTGAAGAATTAATTGGATAAAGGTACTCTGTCAAAGCAGAATCTTGGATTGTATCCCAGAAGGTACTGTGTGAGAACTGCAGTAAAACTAGAAAGCTAATGGGGAGGAACACAAGAGTGGACTCTACTATGATTTTGGGTGGTTTTATACCCCCTCTTCCTCTCAGCTAAAAGCATTGAGTGCTCTGCTACATTTTGCTTTGTCATTGCTTTCAAGAAGCTCAGAAATGCTCAGAAATGCCTGCCTTTTTTGTGAAGTTGAGTTCAGTTATTGTGATGTGAGTGCCTATCCTGAACTCACTTTTACGCAAAAATACCTTAAAACAGAAGTCCAGATTTGCAGAGTTCCATCACAGACTTTGTAAGACATGGCACGGTCGTGCTGTGATGCTCTGTGTTACTGATATGGTTTGCTTAGGGGTGTCCAGCACTAAGCATGTTACCAATACCAAATGAACAGCCTCTCACATATCAATGTTGTTGTGAGATGTGACTTGGAAAGATGAGACACTGCTTTCTGAAATCCTTGCAAGCTCTTTCTATGCTATTCTCTAATAAAGAACCAAGCTTTTTCAACACAAACTTCTTGTTCAATTTACAGGTATAGTGGGTGCAACAGAAGCAGTTAAGGAGATCACACTAGACAGTAAGGTACCTGTTTCTAAATTTTCCTGTTGCTTTATTACAAGACCTGAAGGTAATAGTAGTTTTACCTGTGGCAATCTAGTACTCCCTGTGGAACATTAAAATATACTTTGTCACTAATTGTTTTGCAGATGCACATTGACCCTCAAAGCCTGTCATTAGTCTAAGCATGTGCATCTCCTTATTGCTGTGTTTACTGAGACATTTGTATTTTTCAAATGTCTTTAGCCAGTGTGTTCCTGTGCCAGGCTTCTACAAACTGAAAATAAAATTCTATTTACACTGATACCACACATTTGTGTTTCAAGGCATTAATATTTGGAGATCCAGCATGAAGAAATTTTTATATGGAAAAGTAATGTGGGGATGTAAAGTATTTTTTTGTGATCTTCAACTACTGCAAGCAGACTTCTAATACATTTGGTCCAGTTTGACAGGTTTATGCCTTTCAGTTTAGAAGAACTTTACCTCTTCAAATGTATACATCTTATGAAATCCTCAGTTTCTGCACGTTTCCAGAAAGTCACTGCAGCAGGAGAAAAACCTGAAACTTAAGTCCTCAGGAAGCACTTGAAATGCAGATGTATTGGCTAACATGTATCAGACACATGAAAAAAGTCACAGAGACACAAAATGCTTTTAAAGATGAGTTGGTAAAGGGAGTTTTGTCTGTGTCCTGTGAGAGTTTAAACCATCCAAGCAGAAGTTTTGGATTCTAAAAATTAGGAGGAAAGAAAACGGGCTGCCCCATGCTACTGCATAATTATAAACAGCTCAAAATGCTGTTGATTTGATGAACTGTAAAGTCCAGGTATTTCAAATGACTTTGCTGAATCTAGTAGAAATACTGCTTTTTTACAAGTCAGTAACATGAGGGTGGAAGAAACACTCTAAGGGATAACTAAAGTTGATCAGTTTTTCTGCAAAACACAATACTTGCAGAATGTTAATGTGATTCATAACTGCTGTTGTGTGTTTTGCATTGGATTTCGTTTCTATTGTATGTAGAAAAATTTTTGTGCAGATCCAGTCCAGGAGGATGACTCTTTCCTGCTGGTGTTCTGTTTGACAATGCACTTTGTAACTTAGTTTCTTACTGGTTTAGGTGGTTTGGGGTTTTTAAATGAAAAAACAGGCACCTGATGCTTACAATTAGAGGAGCTTCTAACTGTAGTAGTTACTTGGAGTATTCTCCTGAAGTCTTCATGAAACCTGTGTAAATCAAGACCTTCATCTTCTGAATTTCTTTGGAGTTGTCTGTTGGATTCTAATGCTATGCAAGGCCTTAAAGTTGACTGTGGGCTTGTGCTGTGTTTGTTTCTGTTGGACTATGGTTTCTTTGTGAATGATATCAAAATGTGATACCTTTTGTGACTCTCTTGTGTTTTAAAACAATTATGGAACTGGACAGGGCTCATAGTGTGTGGAACTGGGTGACACTTTTAGTCATATGATAGAGTTTTATGTAGTCCCACAAAGAACAGGGGGTTGGACTCAGTCATCCTTATGGGTCCCTTCCTTGAGATATTTTATGATAACTGCTGCACAGTTGGCTGTGGGTTAGAACGTAAATCTTAATCTACATGTTTAGTCTTAGCTGTTTAGTCATTGCCTTTCATTTGAGATAGACGGATCTTTTAACTGTTTAACACCATGGTCACTTTTCTTTGTTTAGGAATTAAATAATTCCAGACTGCGAAGTCAAAGGAAAACTTTTTAAACGGATTTTTAATGTCATAGTAGGACTTTAAGATGAGTTAATAAGCAAATATTTGAGTTCAGTGTTGTCCTTCTTAATATTGTAGAAATTATCTTTCTGGCTCACTGAATGTGTTGACTAGATTTAACACCTTAAATTTTTTGTGGCTGTTAGGCTGTGTAGATGCAGCAGTCATTAAAGCAGTATTTTCAATTTAACTTCTGAAGGATAATATAAAAATACCAGAGTGTTCAGCATCTTGTGAAGATGATGATGAGGAAGATGAAGGAGAAGCTGCAGACATGGAAGGTATTTCCTTAAATTGGGTGGGACATATTTTACTTCAGGTCTTTAACTAAAGCAGTGCTCTCTAAAACACCATTCATTCTTTGCATGGAAAGCATGCTGAAAAATTTCAGTAGGCTTATGCTCTTTATCATCTTTTGTATGGTTTTATTGATGCACGTTTACTCTAACGTGTGCCAAAACCCTGTGTGAATCTTAGTGATTGGAAAATTGTGTAGCAGAACAGGTCCAAGAAGGTATAAATTAAGAGATTTAGCACAGCTTCCTTCCAGCTTTGTATCTGCACTTAAACTCAGTCTGCCTATACAAAATCACTGAAGTATTGCTCATCACCTACTTACTGTAGGCTTGGTCAAATTTGTGTTAAAAAAGGGATAGTCTGGTTCGGGGATTGGGAAGTGTACCTAAGTAAAACTTCTTTAGATACATGTAGATTTTTTTTAAGTATTTGTTTATGAATGACAAATATAATGACTGGCTACAAGCTGAACACAGAATTTTATGGGTCTTCTTTTCAGAGTATGAAGAAAGTGGGCTATTGGAGACAGATGATGTGAGTGAACAGTTCTCTATCTTGTCTGTTACAATATGAGCACAAGCAAAGTAAAAATAATGATAACAAATGATTGAAATAACAAGCTTATGAGTAGTAGGGTTATTGAACCTGGGTTCCTATGGATTTGTCTCCTGCCAACTTACTGCAGTAACTTGAACCCTTGGGTCCTCAAAGATTTTGCCCACAGAAATTTTCTTTGGTTTTGCTAATCCTTTTTGCTCTGCTTACGCACAGCGCTGTATTCATGAGAAGTTAAAAAATGCCATGGTGGTTCTTGGGGCTTACACAGGGAGGATGAGTGGCCTGTGGGTTCAGTAGATTCCACCAGTCCATCAGACTTTCATGAGAGAAAACAGAAGGCCTCATTATTTGTGGTACTATCCTAAGGTCTTCATGAACCTGCATAAACTGAGACCTCTGCCTTCTGAATTTCATTGGAATTGTCTGCTATTTGTGAAGGAAGGTGGGGGGGGTGTAACAGTGTAGTTGATTACTTCCTTAAGAAATCGGACCTTTTTTGAAAAGTAAAAAAACCCACCAAAAATAAAACCAAAAAATACTTGTTGGAGGAGAAACTGATACTCCTAATGAAGAAATAAAAACAAACCATATGTTGGGGTTTTTGTTATGCACATTTAAGAATATTATTAAAAGTTTTACAGTTTTACATAACTACTTAGGATGGGAAGGGAGGGACCGAAGCAAGACTATACTAATCTTGTGATTTTTACCTTGAACCAGGCAACACTTGATACAAGGCAGATTGTAGAAGCTAACAAAACTAAAGTGGATGTTGGAGGGGAAGATGCTATTCTACAGACTAGAACCTATGACCTCTACATCACTTACGACAAATATTACCAAACTCCAAGGCTCTGGTTATTTGGATATGATGAGGTATAGCTGTGTTGGGTTTTTTTTCCTACTTCTGTGAAATTAGACTCACTGTGTCAAATAGGCTATTTTGTTGCTTATTCACAGTAGAAATTTAAAGGGGAAAACGGTGACAAAACCGTTAAGCAATATAGGCTCGTAGGCAGGACTTTTATTGTACTTGCAGGAAGTTGGAACAATTTCACTGAACACTGCACATGATAACTGAGCACATTTCAAAGAAAACCACTGGAGTTTTTGTTAGCACTGTAGAACCGGCAATAACCCCAGTAAACTCAGTCAAGTAAGCAGGTATGTGTTTTCATCACTTTCAGAAGGAAAGGAACACATGAAAGTTGTTCCCTTTAATCACTAGGTTTCTTGAGTTAATGTTGGCTAGGGCTTACTGCTCAAATACCTCCGTGGGAACCTGGTTGATTGTCAAATACATTGGCTTCATCACTCAAAGGAAAATCTGTGCAGTACTATTTCTATACCATATGGATTTTAACACGCTCAGTTCTTTCAGTGTACCTTCAGAACTTTTATATTTTAGATGCCTGTAATTTTTCATGCATCATCTGTTCCTGATGTTAGAAAGGAGCAAGATTCTTTGTTAGTAATGCTTTTGTTCTTGTGTTCCTTGTTCCTCTGTAGCAGCGGCAGCCTTTAACAGTAGAGCATATGTATGAAGATATTAGTCAAGATCACGTGAAGAAAACAGTGACCATTGAAAACCATCCTCATCTTCCTCCACCTCCCATGTGCTCAGTTCATCCATGCAGGTAAGTCTTTGTTTCTGGTCTGATTCAGCCTGCAGATACAAGGCACTTCACTGCTCTTGTTAAGGATTTCGTTCGGGTTTTTTGGACATATTTCCACAGTTGGCTGCCATAGTGGTCTGTTAGCTTCTGAGGCAGTATGAAAGGAAGGTATCAGCAGTTCTGAGTTCATTCCAGTTCTCACTGCAGCAACTGTGGTCTGCAGTTAGCACTGTCTTCTCTGATCAACTTGCTTTTAACTCAGCTTCCCTGTTGACTCCAGAAGATGGCAGACTACCAGAACTCTGTGAAAACGAATTTTACCCTTTCTTCTCCTTTTTGGGGAGGGTAGAAGTATAGTGTATACTTCTGCAGCAGAAAAAGCTGTTTGAACATGAAAAAACAATTTCTTATTTTATGTTAACTACCTTCTGCTCCCCTTTAAATTTTGCACTGATAAATAGACATCCTGGGATTGCCACACCAAAATATTTGTTGAACACAAGTGCAAAACACACTTGTTTTTTTAGGGTATTTTCTGTTCCATTTTCCATGTTTCTCACCCAAGATATAGGGAGCCTGTAGTTCAACTTGCTGCACAGATGTTTTTTCTAGGTCTTTGAAAGGTGCATCTTAGATGTAGCCCTAACATCCTTTTAGGTGTCTTAGTGATACGGAGCCAGTATCTGAAACAGTGTGACTCTTCAGCTTCTTGACAGTATGAAGTTCTAGGAGATACAAGTTTGGGCTTGTATATTTTAAGAAAATGTACCCTCTGTATGATTGCATATGTTTAAAAAAAAATCAGAGTTCAGATTGCCCCTTTAAGTTTAATTTCCTTTGACTTAAACACTTTGGATATTCATATCACTAGCTGAGTGTCAGATAATCTGCTTGTTGTTGACAAGCTTATGGTAGTTTTCACAGACTCAAAGCATTCTTGCTTCTGGTTTAGCAGTTATTTGTTCTTCTGGTTTAGCATTTATTTGTTCATCAATCTTCAGAGAAGAGAGCAAGGGAACTTTTCAACAAGTATTTTATGGCTGATTTTGGTCTTATGAGGATATATATTCATGTGCTTTGTAAATCTGTATCTCATGTTTCTTCAGATCGCAGTTTGTTAGTCACTGCTTTTCAACAATGTTTGCTTTTGCCAAGCAGTGAGACTTACATATGGACAATATTGAACAGAGAAGCTGTTGTACAACTGGGAAATAACTTTTTCCACTCTAGTTGTCTAGTAGAAAGTTGTGAAGTTTATTGTTGGTCTTTAAATCATCAGGTTTAAGCCTGCACTGACATGAAAATGTCAGTATTGGTGCTCAAGAGTAATACAAGAAGCATAACTAGGACAACTGTAAAGCAAATAATAAAGAATAGGACAGAAAACAACATAAGGCTTCTGTTAATCTATGGGACCACCCACATGTTGAATACTGCAGTGCAGCTCTGGTCATCTGTTCTGTAGTCTGTGAGGTGAAGGAAGACTAAAATTGGAAAGATACGGAGAGTTGTCTGGGACAACTGAAGTTATAAAGCTCTTTCCCATAGGAAATGATTGAATAATCTGTGACCCTTTATCTTTGGAAAAAGATGAGCAGGGAATTATGATATCAGTGACCTTCACTATGAATGACACGGGAGGTGAAGTAATAGGATTTAAATTTTCTTCCAATAGTGAAACTTGTGGCGTTGAATGCTACTCTGCTGGCGTATTCAAAGCCAGAAAGGATTAATTTCTGCCCACACCACCTAAGTATTTATTTAAGCAATATTATGTTACTGAAATAAAAATGTGTCAAGGCTGTTAAAAGTGTAGTTATTAGAATGGTTCAGAATAAGAAAGTCCCTGGGTAATTTCCAGCATGCTGCTGGAAATTAGTAGTGCTTTGCACAGAGCATTTATTAGGTGCTTGTTCTTGCCTCTTTATTGAGCATATACTGTAAGATAGGAAGCAGAAGCAGGTAGACCTTTGGTGTGAACCAGTAAGGTGTTCTTGTACCTTGTATGAACATACCAATCTTAATCTCAACCTGTTAGTGACTTTGACTGTCTTATTGTTTGCTGTCTGAAGGATTTTGGACAAAAAATGGCTGCAGTTTTTTTGTGCAATTAGTGGTTTTGAAGGAGTGTCAAGTGGTATGAATGTCGGAGTGCTTAACAGACTGACTGGGAAGATGATCAATAGGAGAAAAGGAGGAAAAAAATCCTGAAGCCAAAATTTAATTCGCTTTGTGTTTGCTGGAAGCCCTGCTAATAAATTGTTTGGTAGAAGCTCCTGTTGAAGCAGACTAGGAGGGCACTCAGAACAAAGATGCAGAGATACTTGGGCATGACAGACCTTGCTGCTAGATAGAACTGTGGGTTTTATATTGGGCTGTAACTGCGATGTGATCTGCTTAACTTTAGTTATTACTCTGCGGAGGTGTTAGCAGTGCACTGCTAGTCTGTGAATCTGGATTGTGTCTCTTCACGGGTGAGAGCTCTCTGGTCGTGTTTTCACTTCTTGCTCTGAAGCCAGTGAAGTGCCAGTTCCTTTGTTATGTAATCTACATTTGCACTTGAAGGAATGGTTTACATCATGGGACTTATTTCAGTTTTAAGCATACAAGAGATGATTGATAGTGAAGTGAGACAGGTTTGTTGCTAGTCTTAAATGTGGAGGAAACTGTAGCCCTTCTCAAAAAGCCATCTCATGGATCTGCAACTGCTTAACACTGGAAAGAGTTTAAAAGGTAGTGTTGAGACTGTGAAGAAAGAGGCTAACAGCATATCTAAAATGGAGCTTTTAAGTATGTTTTCTTACTCTCCAAGGTGAACTATTCTATTTTTTCAAGTTGGTAAGGCTAACAGCTAAGAAGCTCTGGGCTTCTGAGTAAACACTAATAGCCGAACTGTTGCTTTGTTTTTAATTCAGCTGGGAACTACCAGTGTCTGCTGCTGCTGCTTCCCATCATGTTACAAGAATTGTGTAATGCAGGATATTTGTATGATTCTAAACTTACCTTTTTCTTGTGACGTGAGTATCCTCATGTCAGGCGTCAGAGAAAGGAAAGAAATGGTGGTCGGATGCCACTGTCAGCTGCTTGAGATTGCTTCTATTTTGAGTAGTCAGTGAAAATTGTTCATCTTACAGCTCTTCTGTAAGTTGTAGTTCTTGTCAGCATTTTTATGGTACTGGAAGGAACATAGTCAACTTCCTCATTAATTGATGTAAACTGCTTAAATCATGATTCTCAGCTTTTTCTGTGGGTGTTATGAAGGGACTATCAAACAAGTTAACTACTAAACACATTTACAATTAAATTGTAATTGCTTGCGCTGATGCCAAGGGCTTACTTTTCTTCATTTCAGAATAAATAGTGATAGGCTTCTAAATTCTTTTTGCTTCTAATGTACTCTAAATATCTGCAGAGAAAGGTTTCTAGATAGCAGGATATTTTAGCTTACATTTCTTCAAAAGTTATTTCTTTCCATTGTAGCCTATACATATATTTTATATTCATTCCACCAAGTTTTCTTACAGAAGGAAACTGAAAACAGGAAACAAACTTTACAAAGTTTATAAAGCACCTGCAAAGCTTTTCATGAGTAGCTGTGTGACAGTGAGAATGACCATTACTCTGTGGCCATTATAGAATTCCAGGTACCTGAGTAGTTCTTAGAAAAGAACAAATATCATTAAGATGTATGAACTTGAGCCAGTATGCTGTTAAAGACTTCTAATAGCTGCTTGGTGACCTGTATTCTGTGCCAGTAAAAAAAATAGTCCACAGTTATGCATAAGGTCAAAACTTAAGTTTTGGCAGTGGCCAGGTTCTTACAGAGAAGCAGCTGGCCTTGGCTCCTGAAATGGCATGTGTTCCGCAGGGCATCGTGGGGATCCAGAATTGGAATCAGCTCTGAGGGTTAGTTGATTTGCAAAGACCAACAGTAAATGACAAATGCTGACCTTTAATGTTTCCCCCGACTTGCATGTTCCTGTTTACAATGTATCTTGGTAACTTTGCAACAGCTTCCTTCCTTGTTTGCAGTCACTGGCAGCATGATTAACTTCGGGGCTAACTACTAAATGCCAGTTGCTGGTCAGCTATTTAGATTGATGTACTGGTATCAAAGCATGGTCAGAAAGTCATGCGAACTCTGCTTCCCACTCATCCTTGTTCTCAGTTGGCGCTTGGGTTGTTTTGGGATGGGTATTCTAAACTACTGCTGCTCACTAACCTGCAGTGCTGTGTAGATGGATGCCCATAGCCCTGTATGATGTCACTGGTGAAGATTTACCTACAGAATCATGTATTTAAAACAGGGTTCAAGTATAGATAAATGTAAGATTAGTTATACAGCCTGGGAGTTAGTGTTAAATATATATAAATAAAACATAAATTAACATACAGTAGTTCTGCCCTCTGATTTGGTATGCTCTTCATCCCTTAAGTTTATGGGATAGAAGAACTGCCTTGAACACAAGAACATTACTTCCAAATTGTAACTGGTATTTAAAAGATGTGAGGTCTTTATCATTAGGGGTGTTCAAAACTAGAGCAGACAAGGTCCTGAGTGATCTATTCTAGTTCACTGCTCATTGAGCAAGGAGGGTTAGACTAGATGATGACCAGTCTCTTCCAGCCCTGGTTATTCTGTAATTTTGTGTTGCATTCCCAGGATTTGCTTTGTACACAAATTTTTTATGGTTCACAGTAGGTCTGGGATGTCACTGATGAGAATGTAAAAACTCAGTGACCTGAGGAAATGTTTATCCTTCCCTGTAGTGTTTTTTAATAACAGAGATACAAGAGAGAAGAAAGATTAGAAACTGTTGATTTGCCGTGGAACCCAAGTTAGCACCAGAGAAAGTTTCCATACTTTAAACTAGTCCTAGAGCAATAGTTCTGAATTTATGCAGAGTTGGTTTAATCTGCCTTTCCTAGGAAACAATGAATTGTTTTAGTGTTTTAAACCTCTTCAGGCTTTACAAGTTTGAGTGCAGCAGAGGCAGCTAAAAATGTTACAGCAGTTTTTAGACATCATCTTCAGGGGGGCATCTGAGGACTTCTGGCTGCTGGTCTGTATTACCTTCTGGGAACTTTCCTGGGGGCTTTATTGGCATTTAGCAATTGAAAGTTATACTGGTGTCAAGCAGTATGCATTCACTCTCATTATGACACTCACTCTACATTGCAGTATACAACATTTTTTGCTTTCCTTGCGAATGTAAGGAGCTGTTAAATAATGTTACATTCATCACTTAATGTTAATTTTCAGTTACTGTTGCTATTTTATTTCCTCAGTAAACTGAAAATTTCCTCTTGCTGCTTTTGAAGCTAATGGTCCAAAATTGTTTAATTTGCACAAAACCTAATCTTGGTGATGAAGGAGGAGTTGCCTCTTCCTTAAAATATTTTGTTTCTGATCTGTTTTTCAGGCATGCCGAAGTCATGAAGAAAATAATCGAGACTGTTGCAGAAGGTGGGGGAGAACTTGGAGTTCACATGTATCCTTTTACACTATTACATGGATTCTTGGAGATTTCTTGCAGTGTAAGGGCTGTTACCTCAAGGTTCATAAACTGGAATTTCACAATTGTGTGTGAAAGCAGTAAACAGCTGCTTGGGGTAGCACTTGCTGGAGTTCTGGGATGAGCTCCTTTGTGCAAACAGGCTCCATTAAGTTACTGGGAGAGCATGAGGTGGTGTACAGCAGGAGCAATGGGGAAAGCAGGTAGGTTTCAAGGGACAGGATTGAGCCCTGGTTTGTAGGGGTGTGGAGGAGGTAGCTGTGAGTATGAAACAGAGATGCCAGTGTAGGAGGGTGAGACTGGAGGTTCACAGACTCCATCCAGAGTGTAATCACTGCTTGGTAGAGCAGTTTTGTATTAGATTTTATCTGAAATTAATTTCTGAAAGATGTAGAGGTCCCACTATTCTCTATTCTGCATATGAGCAATATCTTGGTAAAACAACCTTGCTGACAAAAAGTGATGAAAATCACTGAAATCACCATTCTGAGCATCAATATCAAATGCCTCACAATCAGAATTTTCCTTTAGGAAGATGACTGATCTTAGTTATGCTTTGTAGCAATTGATACTATGCTTTCTGACTGGAGGGACCTCCACGTTAGAAGTAAGTGTGTCCTTTCAAAATGTGTGTTCTTTGCTGCTATAAGGCAAGTAAGGAGGAATTACTGGGCAGCAAAAGGTCCTGAATCAGTAAAATTCTCATTTACTGCATGAGTTGAGACTTGCTCAATTTGTGCAATGAGCAGCTGGAACTAAACTGGAAAATAACTTCTCTGTTCAAGTCTCCTAGTCATCAATAGTTGCAAGTAGCTTATTTTATTACATTTTTATTACCTAACAAATCGGGGCATTTTTAACATGAGATTTCTTTACTCATTTTCATGAATCTTCTGTTTGTGAAGAAATAGTCTGAATATCTGAGACTGATATGTCAAAACAGTAGGGCTTACTTGTATCCAGTACCAATGTAAATTAATAGTCAGTTGGAAGTAGTGATTTCTATTAATTTTTCAGTTCCCTGTCTGCCTCTTTCCCACACAGACAGACACTTTTGGTTGTAATTATTCAATATACTCCAGACTGCAAATTCAGGCACTTGTTTGGGCCTGCATTTGAAGGTGATATATGCAAGGGAACTCTTCTTTGCAAGGCAGACTGCTCAGCTTGGTAAAGCTAATCTCTGTACTTTCCTTGTGAACAGGAAGGAGGTCTTTCAAAGGATGGTTCAGAATAGGAACTGATTTCTTTTTCAGAGCCACTGAAACTGAGGAGAGGAGCCTGCTTTCCCTGCAACTATAGGAAGGTAGCTAGGGATTAGCCTTGCTGGGTACAATTTACCTTGTCATTTGTTAATAACAAATATCAAGAATGTAAATGGGGTTGGTAATGTTTGTATGGTGTTTGCAAGATTTGTTGAAATAAAGTAATGCTGGTTCCCTGCAATAACTTAAACCAGGAAGGCCTATTTTTGGTCAAGCATCAGATGTCATTACCAGAATTCTTCAATATTAATCTTCCAGTCTCTTAACTCTAAAGTAGCTAGGTGTTACTTTCCTATTAGCAAGAAGTACTGTTGAGCAGACCATTGAACGTGACTTCCGTTTTGTTTTGCAGGATTTCTAGCTATTGTACATTTTCCTTAATAAGAAACTCAGGTACCTTCTTATTTTCTTGAAATTTGTACAGGCGGTCATTCCAACGATAGAATACGACTACACAAGGCACTTTACGATGTAACTAAAATAAGAGATGTGTTCCTCTGATTATCAAATCTTTTTTTAAATAACCCATCCATGTGACTTATACAACATTATACACAATTTCTGTAACTAATCTTTTATCAACTTGATGCATTAAAATAAAATGTTCCATTACCAGCCTTTTTAATAAAAATCTCTGTGTGTAATATAAATAAATCACTTTCATTCCAGTACAGATGCTGCACTAAGAGGTGGGAATTTTTTTTCTCCATAATTCCTTTAATTTCTTTCCATCAGATTATTTTTGTGTATGTTAGAAACTGAAATCTACTTTTGCAGTAGAAGCCTAATACTTTTGGCTTTGTTGCTGATTCCTAAAAATGTTAATTTTTTTTTTTTCTCCTCCCATTTAAATTCACTTAAGAGCATGGTGGGGTTTTTTTCCCAGCTGTGAATGGTTGTATTTCCTCTACCTGGAGGAAGATTTTGAAAGAGGAAAAAAATAAGTGATTGTCTTGTTAGGAAAGTTTGACTACATCTTAAATAACTGTGACTAACCAATCTTTGAAAGGTGATTAACACTTGAGCAAGACTAGAGATGGAATATTTGGAGAGACAAAAGAGGAATATTGGTTATGTAGTCTGTCTTGTAATAAAGAACAGTCTTATTGACAAAATTACAGCTTGAGGGTAAAGGGAAAAGTTTGCTATGGTAGAGCAAGGTTCAATCTTGATTATTTGTCTGCCTCAGCTACACTAATTGCCAGTCTAATGGTGTGGTTTCCTCTTTGGAAAGGAGTTGTTTGTGTATTCAGATATTGCGGAGGCATCCAGGCTTTAGCAGCTGCTTTCTGCCCTGTAAAATGTAAGGTTTTTATTAATGAAAATTAGAGGAAAGGATCATCATCTCTCTCTATATATATATATTTCTGCATATATTTATAGTCATTAGATCCACTTAAACTGGCTTTGAGGAGAGCACCTTTGTCTCCCAAACATCTGTCTTGCAGTCTGCAAGGCCGTCAGAAGTTGGGTGTCTGCAATGGACTGAATTTGCTGTTGGGTGGAAGGTTGATCCCTCTCCTGGCAGAGCTGGTCCCTGTTTTGGCTGTCCTGTGTACCATGCTCTTACTTACATGGGAACATATAATCAGGGTTCCGTGTTCTATGCTTAAATTGACTTGCCTCTTGATATCTGTCTTCCTCTTTTTTGGACAATATCTTAAGCAATGTCTATGTAAGTGAAGAGTAATGCTGGCTGAAACCTGTTAAAAATTTAACCACACCCACTGAGTCATGCCATAGGAATTTTCCGAGACTAATCTCAAAGATGTTTTGGGCTTTCCGGAAACAAAGGAAGCAGCTGTCCTCCACCCAATAAATAGGGGGGTTTGGAGGGGGGCAAAGAGAGGGAGTATGACTTAAAATAACCAGTAGTGATTTATATATTTTTCCCTTGCTGGGTTAGAATCTTTTGAAACAGCCTTCTCCCCTAAAAGGGGTCTATTCTCCTCCTTTAGGAAGGTGAATTAGTTTTGTGGGTCTCCAGTAAGTTAAATTATAAAATACCACTTTCTTCCTTGTCAGGCTTTTGATGAAAGCAAGTGGCATGATTTTTTTTTAAAGTATAAACCAAAAAAAGGCCCTTTTTTCTGACCCTACCAGAAAAAGAGGCACAGCAGAACTGAGGAGAACTTGCCAATGGCTTCCATCATCACCATGATATTAAATGCCTTATGGTGTTTTTAGCACAGCAATGCTTGGTGTCACAAAAGCTAATCCTTGGTGGCTAACACATGGTGCTCTGCTTGGCTGCTTGTCAAAGTGGCCGTACCTGCAAGCAAATTTGACCTGGCTACACTTGCAGCAGTTGTACTGTACCTTAATCCTCCTCTTCCTTTGGGATTAATGTTTAGAATTCCTAATAGAACCAAAGATTTCTGCTGTAGGAACTGCTATAAACATGCAAACACAGTAACCTCAGTTAAAGCTTCTGTCAAATCCTACATGATCACTAATTACCTGAACTTTGTCTCTACATCAGAAGAGCTTCTGAGACGTTCTGCTCTGCTTCCTTTCCTACTGCACACGTTAGAGTTCTTGTGGCTCTTTGCTTGCCTTCTGTTTCTTGATCTTGACTTTGAGTACATTCTTGTTTACAGGTGCTGCATGCAGTGAAGGTGTGGGTGAAATTTTGATTCTACTGAACATAAAAATTAGGCACAGTGAATGAGTTATGATGCAAAGGGTATAACCTCACGGAGATGTAAAATAATTATCATCATAGCCTATTGTTAAACTTCAGATATCTAGTCTTCAATTTACATGAAATGCAAAAATAGTATAATAATAGTAAAAAATTGTAAAATACCACTAAATACTTGCTTCCAATAAAAAATAAATTTGGAAGATAAAAAAGCACTAACTATGGGAAGTGCAGTTCTGTATTTAATATTTTAAAAGTCTAATCAAAGCCTAAGCTACAAGTAATGAAGGATGGAAATAGTGTTAAACAAACAGGGCAGTTTCAACTTTGTCCTTCTGTGGCTGCATTTTTAGGTGTGGGAAAGTAGAGTTTGTTTAACCAGCTTGCTAACAAACAGCCTGAGCCATTGCTAGAGAACTAGAATACTTTGAATTCGTGTTGTGAAATCTATATAGGGACAGGTACAATTTAGGGTCTTACTATGCTAAAAGCTTACTGATTTCATGTTTCTTTCTGAAATATACCTCTCTGCTTTTCTAGTGGAAAATAGCCTTTTATGCCAGTAACTTGCAACATCTGTTTTAAGTCTACTATTTGAAAAAAAAAAACCCAGAACCAATACCCAGATGTAGAAAATTCAACCATATAAAAGAAGAACAATTTAATTCATCCACAATGTCATACTTATTGCTGGAACTAGGTGTGTACAACTTGAGAAGAGGCTCTCTCTTCTTTGATAGTCCAGTTTCAGTTGCAACAAGGATTTATGGTTAAAGAAAATGCAATCTTCCTAGTTGCAAACTCTTGCATGGATATCCTTACTGTTGTTCTCTACAGAAAGAAATCCAAGGTGAATATGGTGCTAGACTGACTTAACATGAGACCAGCTGCTCCCATGGTGCATATCAGTTGTAAGCCTGGGCAAATACAGAAATCTCTTAGTAAAGAAGACAAACTGGAACACAGAGAACACAAACAACGAGTAGGAGTAAAATTCTTTGTTGGGTCAAACTGAAATTTTTCTGGCAAAACTTATAGGAAAAAAAAAGGGCTTCATTTCTGTCAGTCCAAAATTTTAAGTTGGACGTCAGTGCAGTTTTTGAGAGGAAGCTTGTATATCTTCGTTTGTTCCTTAAAATGATTTTTTTTTCAGACCACAAGCCAGTGGTTTTAGACAAATTCGTTAAAACACTGAAATTAGGTTTCACAGTATTTAGAAAATAAACATGTTTATTTTTTTTTTCTGTAACTTTATTGAATTCAGCATCCCTGTACAAATAGTTTTGGGTCCTGCTAAATAATTGGTTTTGGCAAACATTGACTGGAGAGACACGCTGTTCTAAGAAGGGACATTTGCTTTTCTGCTAAGGAAAAATACAGGTTTAAAACATGTGAATGTATTTAGGTTTAAATCAATATGGTTATCTGTCTTCTGAAGCACTTCTGAAGTGCCAGGGCAAACTGAAATGCCCTTCAACATTCTTACTGCCTTTTAGTTTGTTTATGACCACAGATGTCACACAGCCTGCCTTCTCTTAACAGTGTACACAATGTGTTCTTGTGTGGGCTGTCATCAAAACACATACATCTTCTTTTGTGTAACGTGTTCTCTGAAAGAAAGCCTCAGTTTCTCTGCCGTCTTTTCTTTTTGCCTGCTCATACGTTTTTTTGGCATAGCACATCTACTTTCAGCTTCTAAACTGAGCTGTTTCACAGGTTAACCTTTCTTGGCTTTAGTGTCCACTTGCAGAAGTGAAGATATTCGGCTGATGGCCTCTGTTCCCAGTTGTGCCTGGCAGATTTGGTAAGTGCCCCCACTGTCTTTTACCTACTTCAGAACCACGTGTTCACTGCGGATTCAATAATTAACTCCTTGTTTCCCCATGAAGCCCGTTCACCCTGCACTAAACAAAGTATGCTCACTGGGCCTCTGTGCATTGATTTGTGTGTTTGAATGAGAGAGAGACTTAGGGCATTATTAGCAAGCAATTCCACAATTGCTGTACAACTTTTTCTTCTCTGTGCTAGCTCCCTCTCCGTCACCAGTTGTGAAATCTGATGGCAGGCATCAGGATATGACTGCCCTCTGGCACGTAGGATATTGTTTTTGATGAAGTAGAACCAAGTTTGTTGATCCTAATCTGTTATTTGCAGCAAGTTGCAGATCACCACTTTACATCTCTTTAAAGATCTGTTCCTGATCACTCTGATTCAGCTTAGGTTATTTCACCCAGCCTAGGTGGAAAACTGGCAGTGCCAGTTACTTTTACAGGTCAGCTTTTTGAGCGGGACTGCAAGTATACCCTTAGTATGTTTTCTCACGTAGCATAACAAGAAATCAGGACCATAATTACTGGGTGTCAGAACAGACAGTCATCTGCCCAGCTGGAAGATGCAGACCTGCTCTTAGTGTTTAAAGGTATTGCTTAGGCTTCTCTTTCCATGCTTGGTTTTCATTTGGCATTTCAGTATCAGTACATCAGGTTTTGTTTTGGGAATGGCATTGTGCTGCGGAGATTGTCTTGCTAACCTGCACTAAACCCACATTCCTCTGTGCATGGCTTTTGACCACATGATTTTTTGATGATATTGTTGACTTGTAATTTACGTTTGAACATGTGGGTAAGCAATGAGGATAAAATATGAAGTTTGCAGCATATGCAGTGTTGTGAAGTAGAAAAAAAAGATCACAGCTAAATATATGAATAGCCGATAAAGTTGCATTGTCTTGGAAGACTCCAGCCTGAAGAACATATTCTGTAGTCACTTGTCATGGACTAATAGTAATAGCTTGAAGGCAACCAATGTTAATTTAAAAAAATTATATGTATGTATTAGACTTTCAAAACATCAGACAGGATATAATTGCAGATATCAGAAATTAATGGTCAGGTGAAAGGGAACAAGGTTTTTTGGATTATTAATAATGATTTTCAGAACACTGAAACTTCACAAAGCCTAGAGGATACAATGTGATGGAATAGCTTAAATAAAAGAAGAAAAAAGAAAAATACCTGGGGCTGATGCAGGTAATTTCAGGCAGGTCAATTTTACATTGATTCTTAAAATGTGGGAAGAGGAGAAAATAAGCGAGCAGTCAGTGTTGGACTTCTTGTTCTTAAAGGGTTAAAGAAGGGTAACAAATGGTAATCAATGTAGCTTAAAGGAAAGTATCTCTAGTGCAATCTGATACTGCTGTTTAAAACTATTAATATTATCATCCACACTTATAAAAGAAATTCTTTTTACTTTTAGAGTGATACTGCATAATTCATTGACTAAGAAATTTCAAAAATACAACTCCCAAATTCCTTGAAACAGATAAAAGAGAAGTAACCAGTTGATGTCAGCTTTGATGATTCCTAGCTCACAGACACAAAGCGGGGGGGGGGTTAAACAGGTAATCTGGGTTTTAAATCTTCATTTTTAGCCTGCAATATTTTAGCTTTTTATTACAAGGAGAAATTATTAGAAGTCTACTTATAATAGAAATTTCAAATGCAAACAGTTCATTGAACAGAATCACGGGAAGACTTGTTTAAATATACCACGATATCATTAGTCTTATGCTAAGTGAGCATGATTGTTTTCAGGTTTATGCACCAAATGATCCTGAAGTTTGCTAGGGAGCATTTAGCTATTGGTCTTCATCATTTTTTTTTTTCCCAGCCATCTTCCCTATTTCCTCTAAGGCCATATGGTACCATGTAGTTTGGATCGAATTAACCAAGCTGCCAGTTAGGTCATTCTGCTGTTAAAAAAATATATCAAACCTAGAATTGATCAGGTTTTCTTTTGAAGTAATCCAATGAAATGTCCTTTTTGTCTAGTTCTGGAGTGGAGTTATTTTGATTGGGGATTTAGGTAATTTTTTCGTGAAAATATTAGGAAAACATTCTTGAAAATGTTGGTTTTATTTTCCATCCACAAAAAAAAAATAGGATTTTTTCTTTATCTAGTAATCAAGTGTGTGGGAAACATGATCAAGAATTTACTTGTTGTTTTGACAAACTTCTTAGCACTGGCAAAAGCAGGGAAATGTTTTTGGTGATATAGTTGACATTGGTAATTATCTTATCAAAAGGTATTTTCCTAATCATTTCTTGTTAGATAAATGTCAACAGACCCTAGTCAAGACTAGATTAAAAGTCTCCAGGCTGACCTACTAGCTGCCACTGAGAAGCCCATTGGTTACCCATTACCTGAGGTATTTGGGAGTGTAGTGGGAACCAAACTGAAGCTGGCAACGTTTGGCTGCCTTACTGTTATGATCATGCAGTACATGGTGATCTGAACTAGATTTTAGCTCTGCACCCACTTCTAGTCCCCATACCTAATCCTTCACTATTTTGCTTTGTAAATGGGAGTGATTTCTTAGGAGGTGTAGCATCTACCTGGGAAATTTCCATCAGTGCCAGCCATGTGTTGTGTTTCTGTTTTCTGGGAAGATAGAAAATATGCCCCCCCCCCTTCCTAACCATGCAAGTCAAACATCCTGTAATTGAAGTAATCTAAATAATCTTCTGCCTCTGATATCCTGCTGCTTCAGTACACAACGACCCAACCACCTCATGGGGCTGAAGCTGCTTCTCCTTGGTGCTTGTCTCTTGCTGGAGGTGGTGTGGAGGAGGGGAAGGAAGGTAGTTTAAACAGTTTTTTATCTCTATTGGATCCCTGTCAGTAAGGGGAGGCGGAGGTGAAGAGCAATGACCTGAGCATAGCAAATGCTGTTACCCTATTGCATCATAATTATTTCATTTCTGAGGGGAAGTTAGAAGCAGCAACAGCAATAAAAGCAGTGGTTTCTGCCTTGTCTTCCAGAGCAGCATCAACAGGCATCTCTACCATGACACTGCACTGCATGCAGCTTTTCCTCTTGCTTCTGCTTGGATCATGGTGGCCAGACTCAGAGCAACACATGGCGGGAGCTATGAAGGTCAGGGAGCACTACATAGCTGCTCAGATCACTAGCTGGACCTACAAACCGGAACCTGAGGAAAAGTCCAGGTAACTAAGTACAGGATAAAAAAGATGAAATTAGTCCTCCCTTGTGACTGAAAAGTGGTTTGTGTCTCCCATCTCTTGTGGAATTGCAGAGCCCAGGAGGACTTTGGAGCCCAGTCGGTTGATTTCAGAAGAATTTGGTTGACTTTAAACAGCATGATCTGAACTAGAACTAGTGATGTATTAAAAGCTCTTTTTTATTTGCTTCATTAGTGGATAGAATTATTTTTATATTTTCAGAGCACTTCTCTTAAATAAGTTCCAGGGCTTGCTTTTGTCATTTTTGCTTAGCTTAATTCTGGTTGTTTGGGGTTTTTTAATGTATTTATTTTAGGTACATGGATGTTGAGCAATGTTGAGCCATGATTTGGTAAGATTTCAAAAACTTTAGGACTTTAGAATTTGCTGAAGGAATAATTATGTTCCAGTTTGGATGCTATCACTTTCACTTAAATCAGAGTCAGATGAACTTTGGAACTAGTTGTGTGGTTTCTGAGTTGTTCAGGAATTTTGTGAAATGTACATTCTGAGTTCTGATGAGTAAAGGTTGTAAGATCAAGCATTGCTCTGCTTCATTAAATGAAAATACTGATCTCATTTTTTTCAGATAACATTGTACAGTGGCCACCCTACCTGCATCCACCAATCAAGAATATAAAATATGTTATTTTTATTGCTACTACTATCCTTAGGATTATAAACACTGCAAGTGCAATGCTACAGATTACAGAACTTGGATGTAATTTCAACTTCTGTTTGAATTAGGAGGAAAAATTACTAAAAATTAAACATTAAAATTAATTTAAAATTACTTGTTCTCCAACATTAAAAGTTTTTTGGATACTGCTGGGGTTTTTTAATAGACTTTTTATATAGGTGGATGACTTGCTTTTTTTTTAGTTTGTGATTTTTTTTTTCTAATCATGTATTGCATTTCAGGATAATATGGAAAAGATATTTCGGGTTCAGATTATGACTTTCTAATTATTTTTTTTTCAAGATTTAATTATAATAACGTTTCTGTGATTTCTAAAACTCCCTTGAAAATTTAATACAGCTGGTATAGGCACAGTGTCAAACTGGCAAGACAGAAGAAAACAGGATTAAATGTAGGAATGTGAAGCCAAATGCTATTTAAGTACTGACCCGGACATGTGAATTTACTAGTTGGAACTTCATTCTTTTCTGCACTGGATGCATCAATATAAGCATCAAGTTCTGTTTTGTTAAATTCACGTTGTGGATGGAGTGTTTTCTTGCAGTGGAGACTCACAAGACTGTCTCAAACCTTAGCTGAAGTACTCTGAGATAACCCAGCAGTATTTCATATGCAATATCTATTGAGTTATCTTGCCGAAGTATTTAGAGCAAGTCACATCCCGGATGGGTCTAATGAATTTGGTAGAGCTTATCGAATTTTAACTAAAGCCCAAAACAAACAAACAAGCAAACAAAAACCAAAAAAAAAGCCCAAATGAAAAAACAAAAAAACCAGAAACAAAAAACAAAAACCCAAACAAAAAACAAACAAACAAAAAAACCCCAGAAAAACAAAAAACCTCACAACACAAATATACTCACTGAGGAAGAGTTAATGGCTTGGATCCCAAAGGCATTGGAGTATGTAACTTGTGCTGATTTCAATAGAAGCTGATTGTCTAAATGCAGTGTAAGAATCTAATACTTTGGTGCTTTTAGTTCTAAATAACTGAAGAGCGGCTGAAAAATGGATTCTTCCTGAACTACTTCCTTAATTTTCCAATTATACAGTCTAGAAAAAGATACCTAACATCTCTGAGTGTTGGTCTTATCTTTGCGGAGGTTTGTTACCATGTACAAGTAATATTTATTTATAAAGCACTTCAGAGCTAAGCGAGAATGTATTATCTGTGCATCATGCAGTGTTGCTGCTGCAATTTCTAAAAGCTATGTAACTAGACCTGCTTATGTAGTGTGAGATTTCTGAAGAGCTAGCTCACTGTGTATTTTGTTCCTCCTCACTATACAATTGGTATTGATAAATTTCCCCTTCTACCCAGCAGTCTTACGTGCATATTCTCTTGAACACTGCCACATTAGGGCAGCTCTTGCCAATGAAGATTATGGATCCCATCCTTCTCCTTTAAGAGTTAAACTAAATTTTATCAGTGACTTTAGGAGAGGGGAATGAATTGAAACACGAACTGCTTCTGCCTGACTCTGCTGTGTCCGAGAGAGGGTTGCAGAGGAATTTACAAGAGATCTCTTCGGAAAGAGATCTCCCCCTTATGGACCCTGGATGTCACTGAAGTGAGCTCTCCCTGTTCTCTCTGCTCAGCCTTCCCATGCTTGAGCAGCCCACCAGCTCCTCACTGTCAAATGAGCCTGAAAGGGCATTGCAAAGAAAACAAGTGGGATTACTGTTGGATTCAGTCATCATATATACTATAGTAAGTCAACCAATAAATGTGAAGGGCTATTATCCTTTCAGCCCTCTTCTCGTCATTATTTCCATTGCAGAAGTGTCCTGTGCTGGTTTCCTTCTGCTTGCCTAAATATTTTCTAAGAAAACATTGTGTGGTCTACAGGGTGCCAAATTGTTTATGTAACAAGACTAAGGGCACTTCCAGTGCTTCTCATTTTCTAACTTGCTGTGAGTTCCTTAGTTGTTGTCAGAGAACAGTTTTGTGCTTGCCTCCACAGTCATTCCCGTGACAGGAGCTTGCTCTTAATGCTGTTGTAGAACCCTTCTGGTGAGTCTTAAAGTTCAACCACAGGGCTGAATAAAAGGAAATTCAGGTTTCTTTCGCTGTGTTTTGTCAGATGCTTTCTAGATTAAGTATGGTTGAGACATCTTCCTCTGTGTCTTGGACAAAAGAAAGGCATCTTTGCCCTAGAATCAAAAGGACCCATAAAAACCACCAGTAAAATCAGTGGTGACCTGTTCTAGGTAGGGATATTGGATGCCCCATATGAAGTGATCTGGCTCAGGAACATCATAGATTCAATAGAGTAAGAGGGAGAAGGGAAGACACTACAAAGAGTTGGACTGTGTGCTTTGCCTTCAGCAAAATGTGCAAGTGATTAAACATATTTCCAATATTCATTTTTTGAGATATCCATTAAACAACAATGGCATCTCTGAGCGCCTTTGTCCTTTCAATATTTTATTGTAACTCTCTTGGTTTCAGATTGGAACATTCAGGTCCTGTGTTTAGGAAAATTTCTTACAGAGAATATGAAGTGGATTTTAAAAAAGAAAAACCAGCAAATACATTTGCAGGTAAACAGGAATGAAATGTTCTGAGTATTTTAATTTGTTGCTTGTTTTAAAGCCAGTGGCAACCTAAGCAAGCTTGTATTTTTGTGTCCATTATTTGTACATAAACCAAATAGGCACAGGGGATGAGGTCTCTCCAGTGCAAGAATGAGGCTGCCAGAGACCATAGAGAGGTTGGGCTTTCAGAGGATGTGGCTGTCTGCAAATTGGTTGCACCATACAAAGTTGTTCCCTTTGTTTTCAACATCTGATGAGACTTACCACATGCATTTAGATTTGTATGGTACAGCCCGTGATGACACTGTAAATTCACATGGAAAGAGCCCAAGGTCTGAAGCTAAGTATTTACAAAACCGCTTACAAGAAAAGAGACTAACAAGCCAAAAGTTGTCTTAGCAGTTTTTCAATTGCTTATTTTTGCAACATGGGGAGTAGGGATACAAGCTCTTGAAATCATTTGCAGGAAATGCCTCAAGAAATTTGCAGTGTGGAACTGGTTATTTATTTGGATAACATTTGGGCATTGAAAGATCTCTTTGTTCTGTGACTTTTGGCATTCAGTGCTACTTAAAGTAATGTGTTTGAATGCCTTTCTCTAAACTCTTGAACTATAAAATGTTTGTCTTCTAAAACTATTTAAATTGTATGTGAAAGATTCCTAGAAATTTCCAATGGACCTCAAGATGAATCTTTTGATAAAGTTTCTGTGTCTATAAATAACTTTTTTCCCCTAAATCTACTATTTTCCTGTGATTTTTAAGTGCTAGATGCCAGATAGATAATTTATAACATTTCTGACTCTGCACTGCAGGCTTTAAGTACCCATATGCCTTTTTATGGGTAAATCTTCATTGCAGTGTTATTACAGTCTGTATTCATTTTGCAGCTTGTTCTTTGAGAGATAGTATCTTCTAATGTGGGAGAGAATTCTTTATTTCACTAAACATACTGTTTCACTAATAATTTCCTCCTTCTTTGTCTTGAATAACTACAGGACTTCTGGGACCAACCCTGCGTGCTGAAGTGGGAGATACTTTAGTAGTTCACCTTAAAAATATGGTTGACAAGCCAGTCAGCATTCATCCTCAAGGCCTAGTGTACAGCAAAAATGAAGAAGGTAAATACTGTAAAAACTCCATGTTTTGCTCATTTACTTGTAGACTACTGCATGAAATGTTGAGAGGGGTCCAGACCAATGCTTGAGGCTATGTGTAACACAAATATCTGTTGATCCTCGATTGCAACTTCATGCCCATTGTTAGCTCCTTTCTTGTTCATCAGTGTAACACTAGGAATATGAGTGTCATATGCACAGTCTCCTCACAGTGCTGATCGTGCTGTTCTGATACTCAGCATTTAATGCTCAGCTTCGTGGTGTTTTGCTCCACAGCCTCCTGAGACTTGCAAAAAGAGATGATAAACTATGACCAAATGGACAGTAAAATGTCTGCACCAGCACAAAGTGAGTTTGGTTGCTCATGCTTCTTGGATTGCCCTGCCTTGGGTGCTGAGACAGAGCTCTGACTCACAGTTTACAAATTTATGCGAGGCTTTGTTTGTTGTGTGGGTACAAAAATAGTTTTGCAACTCCATCTCATGGAGTTGAACAGGACATCTCATTGGAAGTGATGGGCAGTTCAGTTTGACTCTCTTGTTAGTTAATGTGCCTTTTGCACCTCGGATTTCAATTCTCTGTCTCCCCTTTATCATATTGCAGATCTGTTGGATGTGGCAGGCATAGACATGAGCCATTACTGCTCAATAAGTGGATATGCAGTGTACAAAAGGCCTAAGGCAGCAAGGCAGTGCCAGCCCATGCAGTGGCTTTACAAGAGACAGTTAGGTGACAGAGTGGGCAGCACTCCTCTGCAGAGCGTCAGTGAGCAGAGGCTGAAGCATCATGCCATCCTCACCCTAGTCAGACTGATGAAGAGCCCAACCTTTTGGCAGTGATGATACTTCTAGGAAATCTTTAATCTGTAAGAAACAGGATGGTGGTGGAAGAGCTACTCTCCCCATGCTACCCTCAACAATGTGTGAGTGGAATCATGAGTTATCTCTTTGAAGCTGAAGTACAAGCAAGAAACAAACCAAGTTTTTGGAACTGATTGTAGGAGAATGTTCCAAGCGTTTTAATTGCTCTTTGTCTTCATGCCACCCTACTGACTCTTTTCTTGGCAGGCTCCCTGTATGATGACAGAACAACAGCTGCAGAAAAACGAGATGATGCTGTACTGCCAGGGCAGGTCTACACATATGTGTGGGATATATCAGAAGAAGTTGGTCCACGAGAAGCTGACCTTCCTTGTCTTACTTATGCTTACTATTCTCATGAGAACATGGCAATGGATTTTAACTCTGGTCTGATTGGAGCACTGCTGATCTGTAAGAAAGGTAATGAAATGCTGTAAGACTACTGTAAGGTAATACATTTTCATTTGTTAACAAAGTTAAGGTTGTATGATAATGAGAAAAGATATATTATTTTCTTTTTCACATCTTTACATGCAGTGTAAAACAAATGTTTTTTAACATCATTCTTTTAGATGTTAAAGTTTTTAAATGCTAGCTGTCATGCAGTTCTGTCCTATAATGATGGGATGGGCAGAAAACATTAATAAATAGATACATTTGCTTGTACTGGTTGCATTTTCAGTTGCTTAACTGATAAATGTATTACCTCAAATTTCCTGTCTTAAAATAAATATTTTTTAAAACTTCATTCAAAATAGTTTGGCTATTTCAGAGAATAAGGCAGGAAATAATTGTTTTACCCATTGTCTTTTAAAGGCTGTCTGATCAAGAACCTGGAACACTCTCTCTTGTGTAACAAGGGTTTAAAATTGCAGAGCAGCGTGTCTTTTGCTAGTCATTTGAAGATATGGCCAAATTTGAACAGATTAATTGTCCTTGCTTGTGATCAGAGACTTTAGATTTTAGCAGTCTGAACCATTGAATTCCGTCACCACTAATAAGAACTGGTGTCTTGTAGCACTTGTAAATAGCTGCTAGACACATATCCCTGGTCTGAGGGACAATTGAAACGACATGCCATCGTGTAAAGTACTTAAACTACTTACTGGTCCCTTAAATCCTAAGTTTTTCCAAGTTATATATCCTTGTGGTAAAAGCACTGTGACTTATTTAGCTTGGGTTAGTTTAGCTTTTAGATTTAGTTTGAGTCAAAAATTTTGTGTAGACTGTAGGCTGCATGGACTTGGACCTCAAAACTTCCCTGAAAGTAAACAGAACGCTGGTTCAGCATGGGTTGCACAAGGACACTCTCCTCACTGATAGATACCCACTTAATTGCTGAACACACCTATTCATATCACCTCAAAGGAGTGGCGTTAGTCTTAATTATGTTCCTCCTGAATTTTTTTGATGATTGGTGCTTTTAGTATTACCTAGGACTTGTTCTTTTCCTAATTTTCTTGGGTTTTCTTTGTCTGGGTTTCTGTGTATATACACATTTTGTGGCATACTGGTTGAGCTAATCTGGGCAAGTACTTTGAAACTACTTCCTTCTCAGGCTTCTCAAATTCATGCATTGTGGGCTTGAGTAGGGTATGAATTTGAGATGGACTGGTGTGACCACTTCAAGACAATTTGAGCACATGTTTCTAGCTAGAGCACGGTCAAACAGCTCATTATGCATATTTTTAAGATTTCTGAACACAGTTTTTTGACTGGGCACTGTGTCTAGTAGATGTGTAATATACCTGTGTATTTGGTCTGCCTGGCATGGAGTTAAGTTTCTTCACAGCAGCTCATATGGTGGTGTTTTGCATTTGTGGCTAATTTGCATTGATAATACACCCACCCATGTTTGAGCTGCTGCTGAACAGTGCTTGCACAGTGTCAAGGCTTTCTCTTTTTCCTGCTCAAACCTCCCCAGATAGTGGGCTGGGGGTGGACAAGAGGTTGGAAGGGTCCCATCTGGACAGATGAACTAAATTGGCCAACGGGTTATTTTCTACCATTGACATCATTCTCCAATAAAAACTGGAGGCAGAGGAAGAAGCAGCAGTGTGGGGAGAACGAGGGGTGTTGACTTCCAAGGTGACTGTTTTTGAGAGACTAACTGGGCATCAGTCAGGCTGTGGGAGATGATGAGTGATTTCTTCTGTGTTGCTTGTTTTTTTCCCCTCTTTCCTTCACCTTTGAACTATCTTTATTGACCCATGAGTTTTCTCATTTTTGTTCTTCCCGTTCTCTCCCCTCTCCTATTGGGGACTAGGAGGCGTTTAAGTGGATGTTTGGCTGCTGGTTGGAGTCAGCTCCCCACAGTCTGACACATTTAAGAGGTGTTAATGTTACAAAAAGTGGACTTTTGAGTTAAAGCACTGCCTGAATGTTCTTTGCATGACAAGTAGATAAATTCCTCTGTTGATCTGAGGCTTCTTTTGTGAAGAAAAACATAACTTTGTAACTTCTCATAAATAAAAAGGATTATATTAAAGATAATTTCTTTCACTGCCTCTTTTCCTAAGTAGAATAATCATCAAGTTGCCAATTTTTTAATTCCTGCAATCCAGAGGGACCAGATTGTGTTTTGAAAGTAGCAAGTGGAAGTATGTGATGTGAGTGATCTACAGAAAGAATCAGTAAAAATCACACCAGTTCTATGTGACATGTCCAGAATCAATTCTACTTCTTGACAGAAACTGCATCTGTAGCACAAAATCAACCAGGACAGTTTCTTGTAACTGATCCAGTGCAGCAGTGTCTGTCGAAGTCTTTTGTCTGTAAATGTTGTTTGCTGAGTGGTCGGCTTTAAGCTTTCTAAAGGTGCCGATGACCTCAGTGCAGTGCTTGAAAAGGTGCTGTTCACGCCGCTGGTGACTCTGCCATTGCTCTTCTCCTTGCCTCAGTCTGAAAAGCGAGGGCAGCACCTGATTGTGAACAGAAGGTGTTTGACACTCTCCCTCATTAGGGTGATCTCTGCAACACACTGCCAGAAATTCTGAGACAATTCATTTCATGAGGTTTATCTTCTCTGGAATACTTCAGACTTTTGATTTTGTGGTTACCCAATCCAAAAGTACTTTCAGAAATAAAATCACATTACAAGCATTCTTAAGGCTTTGTTTCGGTCAGGCTCAGCCAGTACATGCTAACAAGTGAAACGAGTTAATTAAATATACATTACTACAACTTCATGGATGTGAAATCTGCTTTATTTCTGCTTCAAATTAAGACCTGTTGTTTTTCCTTCATAGGAAGTCTAAATGAGGATGGGTCACAGAAACATTTTGACAGGGAATATGTACTGATGTTTGGTGTGTTTGATGAAAACAAGAGTTGGCAAAGATCAGCATCAGTGAAGTACACAATTAATGGCTATACTGATGGAACGTTACCAGGTACTGCTCAAGGCTTATGTGAAATGAAACTAACATTTATGAACACTGAATATTACCTTTAGTTGCTTTTCATGCACAAGAATGGGAATGTGGAGAAATGGGATACAGCCTTTTTTAGAATGTGTCTGTGAACATCTAAGTTCTGGAAAAAAAACTGTGCTGCTGAAAGGAAGTCATGCCAAATTACTGAAAGGAACGATAAGATTGCTTCTAAGAAGACTTCTGCTTGAAGAAAAAGATTCCTAACTTAAAATAAAGGACATAATAGGTTCCTCATTTTTTTTAATAAGCTGATGGTGAGAGAGGGATTTGATTAAGTGAATTGTTGGTTCTACAGCATATAGAACATACTGGGTGAAAAACTTCCTGAAAATGGAAAGTGAGTTATCATTAAAAGACTCAATAAAGTGAGAGGACTAGGAAGATGGTAGCGGGGCTATTCTGTTGCTAGTGCTTTTCCCTTGTTCTCCTAAAGAACAACTTTCATATCTCTCTCCCATCCATTGAGCAAATACAAAAGGTTGTCTTAAATGGGGATTTTTTGAGCAAATACTGGAGAGGGTAATTACTGTCACTAGGTACCAGATCACTCTTTAGCTTAGATCCTTGCTTTGTTCTTCACCTTTCCTGCCCTGCTTCCCCCTAACTCTCCAAGCAAGGACAGGTCAGCTTTCCAAAAGAAGGCACTGGGGTTTTTTTTCCTTTTTTTGCCAGCTCATTGTAAGTCAGTTTGTCACTTGCAGGTGAGTTTTAAACACCTGTGTTCCACTGACATACAGGGTTTTGGTATCTGTTTCATTTACACGCTTCTGAAACTTCCTCTTGTTGCGAACATCAATCACAGCAGCTTTTTTTTCATGTTTTCAGTGAAGATTCACTTCAAACTTAGGGTACATAGGGAACTTGCATGATTTGCCTGTATTCTGAACCCTACTCTCATGTCTCTTTCAGATTTAGAGGCTTGTGCATATGACAACATTAGCTGGCACTTGATAGGAATGAGTTCCAAGCCAGAAATCTTTTCCATTCATATCAATGGCCAGTCCATGGAGCAAAGACATCGCCGAGTTTCTGCCGTTAACTTGGTGGGAGGAGCCTCAACCACTGTAAACATGACAGTGACTGAGGAAGGAAGGTGGCTCATATCTTCTCTTGTCCAAAAGCACCTGCAAGGCAAGAAAACATCTATTTTTTAGGCAGCTGTAAAGCTGTCGTTGTCTATGTCCCAAATGGCTTCTACTGTTTTGCAATGGTACAGTTAATCTCTTTCAGATGGCTTTGTCATTTCACTAAGAAACTGCCCAAGAACAGAGCATTCTGTTGGAAGTGCACAATGAACTGAAAGGTGTTCTTATGTGCAGCCTTACTGCAGTGTGCACATCACAAAGCAACAGTGATTCAATCCTCCAGCATCTAAATCTCTATGAGCTGTTCAGATGAGCATCATTATAAAATTAGTAGGAAACCACCTGTTTCCTGAGAAACTGAGTACTTTCAGCTAAGGGTACTTCAACCTGATGAAAATATTTGCTGTTCATCATTTGGAGGTGGTATCTTTCAGCAATGATCAGAATTCTGTTTTAAAGAATGAGAAAAATATCTCTCTTATAGGAGCTGGAGATATGTTTTTGGGGTAAAAAATAGCTGAAGTCATAAGAGTTCCTCAGATGGGAAATGACTATGTTCCTGTTTCCTCTCAATTAGCTGGAATGCACGGTTACCTCACTGTGAGGGACTGTGGGGACAAAGAGGTGAAGAAGAGTCGTCTCTCCTATAAAGAACGTCTTATGGTCAAAACCTGGGACTATTTCATTGCTGCAGAAGAAGTTACCTGGGATTACGCCCCAAGTATTCCAGACTCCCTTGATAGGTAAAAATAATACTTTGTCAATGTAATAGGGAATGTTACCATGAAATCACAGGATAATTGTGGTTGGAAAGAACCTCTTGGTATCCAGCAGCAAAGTTGGATCCAGTTGCACTGGGCCTTATCCAGTTGCATTTTTGTTGTTTCCAAGTACAGGGACCCCTCAGCTTCTCTTGGCACCTTTGAAACTTGACAGTGAAAAAGTTTTTCCTTGTATCTAATCATGTTCCCTCATGTTGCACCTTGTGTCTCATCTCTTCACTGTGCTGCTCGGAGAAGCATCTGGTCCTGCTTTCTCTATAATATCCATTTGATAGTTAAAGATAAGATGCTCCCTTAGCTATGTCTTTGCATGACTGAATAAACTGGAATTTTGCTTCTATGCCGAGTGCTCTGGATCCCTGATCACCATGGTGGCCCTTCACTGCACTCTCACCAGTGTCAGTGACTTTCTTTGCTGAGAAGCCCAAAAGTGGACACCTTCTCACAGGGAGCCCAAAATAGGAAGATGACTTAGGAAAGTAGCATACAAGCCTAATTTCTAAAATACTTTTCAGCATCAATTCTGCTGAAATAAACAATCCTTAAGAGGAAGGGAAAGGGAGGGAGGGAATATTTCTGGAGATTAAAAGTTTTTAAAAGTTCGGTACAATAAAGTGTTTAGGGAACAGGAGAAAGATCTCTCTATAAATGACCTCTGCGGGTACCAAGGAGTACAAGTCATAATAAGTAAGCATATTGGGCTATTTTGTTCAGCTTAAGATAAATAGAAGGAATTCTGTAACATGATGTCATAGTGCTGTCAGTGTCTGTGGGGTTAAATTTGCAATCTGTCAATTCCCCAGTGCTATTCATGCCTTTATAAGCCTTTGCAAGCTCTTATTCACAAGAACCTTTAAGGATTTAAGCAGAACAAAACAATTTCCTTATTCTTGTAAGGGTTATAGTCTCATATACCTCCTGAGAAATACAGTGTTTGCACAACTCCTTCGGCATGATTTGCTTCCCTTATGTGCTCTTGAGCTGCATGGAGCAAATTTTTGTATCTTTCCTGCCAGTCACACTGCCTTACTTAACCACCTCAGTGCTCTGTTTTTTCCTCCTTTGTTCAAAACTGCAGAATTTATGCCTGTTCAGTAACCTTTTTTGAAGTGCAAGTGACAACAAACATGTTGCTCTGTATAAATTCCCAGTATTTATCCTAGTTTTGCTCTCAGTATTAACAATTTTAATTTTTGACAACTCAATGTAACCCTATTTACTATGTGGTACCTGATTGGGATTGTGTTCCTCCTGGAGTCTTTGTTACTGTAAACAAATTGGGTTTTTTTTTTCCTCTATGCTTAGCTATGGCTTTGAAAAAGGAGAACAGTGATTTCTATCTTACCTTGGAAGTGTACCTGCTGCTTCAGTTTGTTTCTTTCTTGCATGTACACTGTTAAATTAAATGTAAATTCTGATATTAATTGGTCATATGTAATACCGAAACACAAGTAATGGTCCAAGATTCTTCTTACCTAATTTAGGTCAGAATTTGGGGTGAAAAGCATTAGGTTAGTTTAGGGTTTGGATTTTTTTTCAAGCAGTGATATTTCTACCGGTTGCTTGAATACTAATTTTGTATTTTAACGGATTCTACTATTCAAGTTTTGTTGATCATTTTTCTTTTCCTTTATTTTTAAGACACTATAAATCACAACACTTGGACAACTACTCAAATCTCATAGGTAAAAGGTATAAAAAGGCTATTTTTAGGCAATATACTAATGCCAGCTTCACTAAACGCCTGGAAAATCCTCATCCCAAGGAAACTGGAATCTTGGGCCCTATTATCAGAGCTCAACTCAATGATAAAGTCAAAGTAAGTGACATAAATATAGAGATTAATTATACTATAGCATGATTTTCATTGAGGCAGAAATACAAAAGAACTAGTTTGATTTGTTTTGTCAAAAAATATAGCTAGTATTATAAATATTGGCCCTGTTAAAAGCTATGATCACAAGAAACGGTGTTTAGCTTGCATTTTTCAGCATTCCCTCTATAGTTTCCATGATTGTGCTTTATTTTACAGTATAAATATGCTTCAGTCACACTCTGTAAAATATATGTTGACACTGGTCCAAAATGGGAAAAACCCCTAGACCTGGGTCATCTTCTGGGGCGATATGGATGTGAGGCTGAACTTCATGAGCCCCTTGTTTCTTATGTTGATTTTTTTTTCCTGGCTGTTTTAGGCAATGGTACTCACTTTCCATAATCAAATGTTCTTTCATGACGTTATACCATGAAACTACAAAACATTTGCATTACAAGCTTGTGCTGCTGCAGCATCCACTTGTCTTTCTGTTGTTGTTTAATGATGCATCACAGAGTTCTGTGACCTTTAACTTCTGTAATTTCCACTGTGACTCTATGGCTCTGAATTTGAGTTTAGCAGGCTCCTGTTTTTCTTTTCTTTCTCTCCTTTTATTTTTTAATCCTGATTTTATCCAGAATAGGCAGGATATTTTGCCTTTTCCTTACATATCCCCTCTGGGGCTTAGAATCTGCGACAAGGTTTGGTTTCGAATTTGTTTTCTCCCATATTGAAGGTTCTTAAGAGGTTCAGTCAGTAACTTCATATTTCCAGAGATAGTGTGTGCCTAGTAGCTGGAAGAACAAGTGTTCTTTTTAGACCTTCGGAGCACAGGTGTAAGCAGCTGAACTTCACTCAATGGGCTCTACAAAGTCCAACAGAATGGTACCATCATTTATTCTTTGGGTTTATATATCAGACAATATTTAAGACACCCTTTTGCCTTTTTGGTACTTTCTGGACTAAACCCAGGCAAGTTTTGCTGTAGTGGAAATGTCATTATGTATTCAGACAAGGATTTGTTGTATCCTAATTTTTTTTTTCATTTGCCTTATCAATATAGATTGTATTCAAAAATAAGGCCAGTCGACCCTACAGCATTTATTTCCATGGAGTGACACTTGCAAAGAATGCAGAAGGAGCTGATTATCCTCTGGATCCCACAAGTAAAAAATTTGTGAAATATATTTTTGCATATCACTAACTGTTGTGGATGGTTTCGTTGCTTTGAAGGAGGTGCTGTGGCTGGGAATGTGCATGACTGGGAGACCTCAGTTCTGTGCTCTGCCTCTGCTTACCTGTTGTGTTGCCTTATAGAGAAACCAAGGTATTATCTGCAAAGCAGAGACAAATACCCTCTTTATGGTGTCTTAGTTTTCTGTTCTTGTTTGTGATTTTAGAGAGACAAAAGTTCTTGCTGAACTTCAGTTATCTCAAGGTAGCTTTTAATGGCCTAACTGCACCAGTGTCATTAGAAGGTGCAGCTTGATATTGAGATCTGGCTCTGAGTTTATATCATTACTGTTCTTGTTTTTCCCTAGGCAATGGCACCCAGAGTAGAGGAGTTGAACCAGGGGAGACATACACTTACGAGTGGAAAATTACTAAAACAGACCAACCCACTGCACAGGATGCACAATGTATTACAAGGCTGTATCATAGTGCTGTAAATATTGAGAGAGATATAGCCTCCGGATTGATTGGCCCGCTTCTGATTTGTAAAAGTGAAGCACTGACACAAAAGGGTGTGCAGGTAACTTGTTTGGGCAGATTTTGCTCAAATAATGTTATTTGGTCTACACTGAATTTAGTTTTGCTTCCCTTAGAGAACTGTTCTGTAGAGAGCAGTTAAACTGATAGGCTCCTGAAGAAACAGTCCTCTAAGTGTCCACAGCAGTAAAGGAATTATGTTCTGTGTTTCTTAGCAAGAGCTAAGAAAGGTCAACAAAAGGTCAGCCTGACTTGAAAGTCTATTTCTAGACTTGATAATAAATTTTCCTGCTGCTATTATATTTTCATGCTCTGAAGACATTCGGATCTGTCCTGGTCCCTTTCTGTAACAGAGACAACTCCACAGCATCTGACAACCTCAGGCACAATGAACAACCAAAACAGCATGGGAGAGTTCTGGGGAGGGCTTCTCTTTACCACTTATTGAAATCTTGCTTGGCAAGGACTTAAGCATCACTTGGGAGAAAAATAAAATGTCAGAAGCTTATACTCAGGTCAAACCAGAAGTCTGGTCCTGTTAGAGAGAGCCCAGTCATAAACCATCTGTGTATCAGCCATACTAGAGGCTTGCTCAGTGTTCCTCCACAGGCTGGTTGCAGTAGTAGGATTGAAGTCTGGAGCCTGTACTCCCTTCCCCTCAGCCATTGGATCACACTTAGCAGGACTCTGGTGAAGCCTATGTTGCTTACATAGTAAGAAAGAGATTGTAGGATTGAGTTCTTAATGCATGTGTCTGCTGATAAAATGTAACTGCGGTGTTGGTTGTCTTTCAGAAAAAGGCAGATGAGGAGCAGCAGGCAGTGTTTGCTGTGTTTGATGAAAATAAGAGCTGGTACCTAGAGGATAACATCAAGGAGTACTGCAGCAACCCAGCCACTGTTAAAAGGGATGATCCCAAGTTCTATAACTCGAACATAATGCACAGTGAGTGGGATACCAAGATGAATAATACGAAAGCTTATATGAACCTGAGCACTCAGTGATTGCTTGTTCTCAGAAGTACATGTGATCAGGGAATCCTCCAGAGAGTCAGTGAACTTCTAACTGCCAGGCGGCACAGGACAGAAATAGGCAATATCACAGAATTAGAAAGGTTGGAAAAGCCCTCCAAGTTCAAGTCCAACCTCTGAACCTAATACCACCATGTCCACTAAAACATATCTCAGAGTGCCACTTTTTGCTTGTTTTTTGGACACTTCCAAAGATGATGGCTCTGCCACCTCCTTTGGGAGCCTGTTCCAATGGTTAAACACTCATTGAAGAAATTTTTCCTAATATCCAACCCGAACTTCCCTTTGTGCAACTTGAAGCCGTTTCCTCTTATTGCTAGCTGCCAGGGAGAAGAAGCCTATCCACACCTTGCTACTAGTAGCTAGACTTGCTCTGGACCCTGAAGCAAAGGCAAGGGTTCACTAAATTTTGATGCAGCACCCTGCTGCCCTAGAGATAATATTTCCAGAGATGGAATCTCCATCAGGACTACTGTGGTTTCAGCCCTGTGCCAGTCTCTTTCCAGGTGCAAACGTGATGTCAGTCCAGTGGACTGACATCAAAGAACAGGAAGTTTTAAAATAAAAACACTGAAACCACTTTTACTTTGCTTTCCTTTTAGCAATAAATGGCTATGTGTCTGACAGCAGTGAAATCCTTGGATTTTGCCGAGATACTGTGGTTCAGTGGCACTTTTCCAGTGTTGGCACTCACGATGAGATTGTGTCTGTTCGCCTTTCTGGACACTCTTTTCTGTATCACGGGAAATACGAAGATACATTGAGCCTTTTCCCAATGAGCGGAGAATCAGTCACAGTGGAAATGGACAATGGAGGTAAGTGGTGGAACCACTCTTAGCTTAGTGGAAGAACTTAGCTCTTCTAAGACATTATTTAATCTCCAGTCTATAAGAACTTACCTAAATAGGAAAGAAAACTCTTCTGATAAACACAGTGCTGGAAAACACTGAATCATTCTCCAGTGCAAGTGATGTGTGTGGAGTCTTGCTGGCTACACCAACTTAGCATAACTGTATGCTGTACTAAGGCTCTTTTTGTTTGTCATCTTGTAGTTTGGTTTTTTTCACAATTAATATTGGGGTTAGTAATTATAATTTTAAGGCAAGATTCTTCTTGGAAACAATCCAGTATCAATTCCATTGTATGATTCCCAGATTTGCCACATTCTTGTCCTGAGCAGGCTAAAAGGGATTGAAACTGTCAAATTCTGCTGGTGATTACTGGGCAAAATGGCTACACCTCACCTTAGGCTTGTGGTCATTCAGCAGCAGTAAAGTCTGCCTGCCTGAACCACATCATTGGTCCATGGGATACATCTCAATGTCTAACTAGGATTAACACCATGTGTTGGAATAGGGGGCATTAGAACCCGTGTAGTCCACATTTAAGGCATTACTTCCAAAAGGACAGATTCTTCGTCATTGAAGTCTGTGCATTTTGAGTGATCATTCTAAAATCCCACAAGGTTTAAGTATCCTTATCCCATTTATATTTTTTAAATATATTTTAAAATATATTTTTAAACTATATTTTACCTATTTAAATAACAGGTTCTCTATGTTCTCAAAGCTGTGATTGCACAGCATCAAGACCTTATAACTTAAAAATGTTTAAGTGGCTTTTATTGCTCAAGACTAGGGAATCATTAAAACTCTGTTAGACTTTATGGAAATGTCACCAGTAATAAAGTTGTACCTCTGCTTGATTTTGGTATGCAATCCTTTCCCTCTAGGGCATGTTTTCTTTGATAAATTTGCTGCTGTTAAAAATCAGGAAAGCTGTGCAGGTCACTTCAAGCTGATCAATACAGGAAGAATTGTAGGTGACCTTTTTAATAAAAAAGATTGTTTCTCAAGCTGTGTTAATTCTGCCTATTTTGTCATTTCTGCTAGTTCCAAAAGCAAGCTGTAACAAGCAAAGAACTTGATTTGATGTTGTTTAGGGAAACAGATTTTATTTTCTTCTCTGAAGATTCTAATTTCTAATAGAGAACTTACCTTCTGACTAGGTTTTGGAAGAATTATTAAAACCTTTAAATTAATCTGAGATGCCTCAGATTGGCAGCTTAATATTTTGTGTCAGGTTGGAAATTCAAATTGCTTTATTCTTATTATACATATTCAAGATCATCCAGTATTCATTAAAAAGCTTTTAAAATACTATGTTTGTCAGATGTTTGCAGTCATTGCCTCAGAGCATATTTGTTCTGCTCAGAATGTTCTGTCTGTGTAGCAGTGCATACACCAGTAAGGACAGGAAAAAATTAAAACTTTATCTTGAGAGGTCTCAATCTTAGATCTAGATCTAAACATAGGATCCTTTAATTTGTTTCTTTCTTTTTCATAGCCATTTCTTTCACAGGTTATTTTTGGATTCAGGTTCTAGTTACAGCTTAATCTGTGGAGAAGAGTTCCATCTCCTAGATGTATTTATTTATATGTGCTCTTATTTATTTGCATTTAATAATTATTTTTCGTGATGAGGGCTCATGAATATCCCAGATGAAGATTAGCGGTCTGCTATAGCAGGTGCTGTAGAAGCAACCCTAACAATTTGCCTTAGCCACTTACATGATAGACAATGTCCACTCTCATCACACTTTTATTTCAATTACAGGTACTTGGCTTTTGGCATCCTGGGGCACCCCAGAGATGAGTTATGGCATGAGGCTGAGATTCAGGGATGCCAAATGTGATTACGAGGAAGATGAAACATTTGATGTTGTGGATTTAACTCCCACCAAGACTGAAAGAAAGGCTGTTTCCACCTCAGCTGAGGAAGATGTGCAAGAAAAAGAGGAAGACAAGGAGGAGTTGGATTATCAGAATTACCTGGCTTCCTTTTACTCCATCCGAAGCTCAAGAAAGTCAGCAGGTGACGAAGAAAAACAAAATCTTACGGCACTGGCCTGGGATCAGTATGAAGGCAATGATGCCACGAGTTCTGAGGTGGCAGCTGGCTCAGATCTGACGGCTATAAATAGTAGTGGAACAACAAACAACTCTAAGTTCTTAGAAACTCATATCACTCCTCTTCCCCCAGTCAAGGCCGAAACATTCCAGTCAAATCACACGTCAATCACAGCAGAAGAGGATTTATTTTTAGCAACCACAAGTGATGGAGAGGCTGACTTGGTATTTGAGAATAGAAGCCAGAACAACTATGAAATAGCTCACAGTAACATGTCTGCAGGTGAACACTTCCTGAGCAATGGGGAAGGCCCAGTGAATGTTGCAGAAGAGCTTTCAGCTGGTGGAAAGGACAGTACATTTTTTCCAGAAAAACATCAAGAGGAAAGCACAGGAAGAGGAAATTATTCCACTAACAGGAAAAGGAAAAGGCGAAGCTCACTGTCCATTAAGTTTTACGCTGTCCAAAAGATGAATGCCCTTCTAAATCATGTCCGAAATAAAAATGTCTCATTTTTTGACAAGGCCAATGCACCTCATTCTGTGCTTCGTACAGAGAACACATCCAATGAAGCCATGGTGGGAACTGGCCAACTGCCAAATGAATATGATGATGAACTGGAAGAGGAGGGAAAGATGGAAAATGCCATGCATGCAGTTAACCTGACGCTGGGTTTGGACCTCATAGTAGGAGATGGGTCTAATGCATCCAACCTTTCTGAACCCAGGATATCCAAAGATAAACCAGCAGATGTTTTTTCTTTAGAACACACGTTAGACAATACAAGCCCTGCTGCAGTGAAGAATTTACTAGAAGCATCATTGCCTGGGGCTGGGAAATATTCATCTAAAATGACTAGTGAGGAATGGAATTTGGTGTCTGCAAAGAGAAATCTGGGATTAGAGGCAAGCTTAGATAAATCTGCTGGTGGTAAGTTTAATCATCATGGCAGAAACAGTACAGCATCCATACATAAGGAGGATATGAAGAAGTATCAAGGGTTCTCACATCTGTTGAGGGAAAACCAGAAAGGGAACCACATGCACCTGATTCAGAAAGGAAAGGAGGGAAACAATGATACCTTAAGTACATCTGGTACCTTCATCAAGATCCGAAGAAAAAAGAAGGAAGATCCAAAAATTACCTACTTGCTGAGCCCAAGGAGTAGAAACCCCAAAAACCCCAGCAATTCCGTGGCAGGGTTTGGCAGTGGGTTGTTTCCAGGTGGGACGGACACCACCGAGGCACCCAGTGAGGTCATCCAGAGGGCAGATCTGAGCAGGGCCAGGCGCGGAGAGTTGCTAAACAACACCCTCACCCCGCGGCAGTTCAGGCCATCCATCACAATCGGGCTTCCCCAAGAAGATGGAGACTATGAATATGTGATAGGAGAAACCTACAGCGACGAAAGCTCGGATGGGGAATATGAGTACCAGTATCTGAGCTTTGATGACCCCTACATGACAGACCCCAAGGTGAACATCAGCAGGCAGCGTAACCCCGATGACATTGCTGAGCACTACCTGCGCAGCAGGGGCAATGAGAGGAGATACTACATCGCAGCTAAAGAGGTCTGCTGGAACTATGCAGGATATAAGAAAAGGTTTGCCTAAATCGTTTGCTTTCATTTGGCACACCATCCTGACACCTCCTTGCAGAACGTTGATTCACAGGCTGATAAGCTTAAAAGCATTTGTAATGTGTCATGTGACATCCAACATTTCAGTGGCAGAACCATAAGAATTTTCCACAGGAGACTCACTCCCCTTAGAAATGTCAGAGTGAAATGACTATAATCAAGTACAACACAGCTAAGAACTCTTTTTTTTTTCTTTCCCTTAACTCCCTTTTGTAGACTCATTAGAAATAGTCTTTAATACATCAGTTAAAAAACTTGCTGTAAAAGGTCAAGAGGGAATCTTGCAGCTTGTTTTTTTATACTTGACTGACCTGTTTTACTTTGTCCTTCAGTTCTTGGTACCTGTACAGAGGACAGAGACCTCCTTGTGCAAAGTCTTTCCAGGAGTTTAATGGACTAACTGATGGAATCTAGAATGGGATGTGCTTATAGGCAGATGAAATCAGTTTCTAGCACTGGCAAGAAATGGTTCTGGTGTCTCACTTCTCTGTTGGAAAAGGGATAATAGCACTTCCCAACTTCGCAAGGCTGCAGTACTGAAAACTATGTGAAAGCTGCAAAGTTATTAACCACACTGGTGACTGCATTATACTAAAAGTAAAAACAAAGCTGCATGAAGTATTGCGTTGTTGCTCCTGCTGTTTAGAGAAATCAGAAGGTGACTGGGTCACAAACCCTAATGTTGAAGGGTTTTCTTACATTTTGACAGAGAAGACTGGCCACTATGCCACAGCAAGGAATATATGAGAATATACTGAGAGAAATACTGTACTAAAAACTCACTCTCTTAATTGATACAGGTTAGGATCTGTGCTCACCCAACAAGGCATAGAATTCCTTGTCACGTTTCATCAAAAAGCTGAACCAAAACTTGTACAACTTTGGATTTTTATCAAAAGCAACCAAAACAGGAGCAAGAAAATTTTCATGATGCAAAATGAATCTCCAAACAGATTATTTCTCAAACTGAATTTCCATTTTATTTAATGGAAATAAAAATAAAACTTTTTCAGTATTCTCCGGTTTTATTGTTGCCTCATCTCAGCCCATATAAATGGCACTTGCAAAAAAAGCAGAAACAAGCCAGTTTCTTTGGGCACTTGCAAAATCAAGAATTTTTTTATGCTTAGACCTCTATATAAATCTCTCCAGAGACATTCATCCTCAGCTGGTGTGAGCTGTATAGTTCCAGTGAATGTAACACAGCCCGTGGCATATCCTGTCTCAGTGTGTTGAAGAAACCAGCCTTTCTCCTATGTAACTGAGGTTAAATTTCTGGGTTTTGCAGAATTGATAATAAAGCAAGGTTTGTAGGGAATTATAACAGCATTTTAGTGCTTCTTTTTAAGATCTGAACAGCAGTTTGAATGTCTAAAAGCTTATTTTACCATACCAGGTCTATGATGCAAAATGCAGGTATAATCAGATGTAAATATCTGTGAGACAGTAGGGTGTAGGTGATGGGCTTACTACACTGAGCCAAACTCCAATTCAGACTATTAAGGCTAAGAAAAAAAGGAAAATAGATGGGTTTTGAGAGACTCGGAGTTTTTCAGTGATAGTTGACCAAATGGTTGAGGGATCTCATAGCCAACTGTAGAACTAGAATTGCTTAAGCATTGCATGCCATGATTTTCAGAATCATCTGACACTCATTTTGTGGAATCATAGAAGGTTGGAAAATACCTTTAAGACCATCAAGTCCAACCTTTAAGCTAGCACTGCCAGGTTCACCACTAAACCATGTCCCTCAGCACCACATCCACATATCTTCTAAACAGTTCCAGGGACTGAGACTCAACTACTTCCCTGGGCAACCCTTTTGGTAAAGAAATTTTTCCTAATATCCAATCTAAACTTTCCCTGACATAGTTTGAAGCCAATTCAGTGTTTATTCTTTATATTCACAGAATTCTAAAATGTTTCTGCTGTATGAGTTCTCAGGTTTCATCAAAGCTATTATTCCTGATTCACTGTGTGGGATTTTAATTGGGGTTTTCCTTTCAGTACAATGAGGAGTGACAAAACCTGTAAAGATGGCACCAGACGTAAGGTGATTTTCCAGAGCTATACAGACAGTACCTTTTCGACTCTTCAGGATGAAGATGAATATACAGAACATCTTGGCATCCTGGGACCAGTTATCCGAGCTGAAGTGGACGATGTTATCCTAGTAGGTCAATGTTTTGATTATGTGCGCAGGATAAGATTCTTACAGTGATCTTGGAGTGTGACAGAATGGATCTAAAAATACCACAGATTTTTAAAAGATGATGAAGGGGAAACAGTTTTCAAAGCTTGAAATTGTACTGTGGACATGTGAGCACTGTGATGTGTTTCTTTGAAACACATCTTTTTTCTCTCCTATCCACAGCAAATTAAATTCTGTTTTTCTTTCTCATGTTTCCCAACATTAAGTACTGTCTTATTGGTCTAATGTAAAATAAGATTTAGGCTTAATGTTAATGAAAAATGAGTTTTCTAAACTCAGAAATTAGTACATTTGTGTTCAAGATTAATATATACTTTTTGGAAAAATATATAATTTCCTCTAAAAAGTTTTGCTATGTAAATGTGCAGGATTGTATTAGGATGAAGATGAACCGTATCCCTGGTGATACTGTGGTATATTTGCATTAGGAAGCACATTGCTGTAAAATTTCCCTTCTCTCATCCTTCATCCATTCTCCCAAAACACAGGGATGGACTTAGGGAGAATAGATCTCAGTGCTTTCTGCTTATTTCAGTAGGAGTGGTGTGCAATGGGAACACACTGAGCTACGTTTAAATCATGAGTAAGAAAAGAAACAAGATTTTATAGCTTGGGAGTGTCATTCTCTAAGGAGAGGTAGATATGTAATCCCCCTATGGTGATGTTTCTCTGGGACAAGTGGGAAGCACTGATTTCAGCAAGAATGATACACACAGAGGTCTAGAGTTACTACATTGTAACATCTGCAGCACAGCAGAAGAGGTAGAAACTCCCCATTTCCCTGCTGGCAGTAACTGAGCAGCTCCACATATGAGGGGCAGCAGTAAATGTCCTGGGAGCCTAGGCTTGGTAGAAGACAGGGAGCTAGACTCGTGCTTTCTGATTTTTCATTAACTACCTGCATCAAAGCTGGTAACTCTGCATGGAGATATCAAAAGCTCTCTCTGCTGGCTTTTCGAAGTACAGCATAGCCTGTAGTCTTTGCACAAATCTTGACCGTGGTTTGAGGTCATGGGAATGTAGTGTGTGGTGACTTTGGTTTAGGCCTGAGTTTGCTGAACAGAATCTATTGGTTTTTTTTTTTAGGTTCATTTTAAGAATCTGGCATCCAGACCATATTCCCTCCATGCCCATGGAGTCCTCTATGAAAAGTCCTCTGAGGGAAGCATTTACGATGATGAATCTTCTGCTTGGTTTAAGGAAGATGATGAAGTTCAGCCCAATAACAGCTACATATATGTATGGTATGCAAGTAGGCGATCAGGCCCTGTGCGGTCGGGGGCAGCTTGTCGGTCCTGGATCTACTACTCTGATTTAAACATGGTAAGGCAATGAAAATAGAAGTGGTGGTGTTGCTGGGGTTGATCACGGCATCATAGAAACACTTGTGTTGGAAGGCATCACTAGGGTTCATCCAGTCCACCACTGCAACTCAAGCAGGGTTGGCTGGAGTAGTTTGTCCAGGACTATGTTCATTTGGGGTTTGAATATCTCCAAATGATGTGTGGCTGTAGAAATGCAAGCTGCAGAACACTTTTTTGGATAGCTGTTCTTTCTTTTGGGCTCGATGTTCCCACCTGACCTTTAATCTCTTGCACTCAGTTAAAGCAGGACATAAGCTATGGAAGAAGTTGAATTGAGCGACTCTGGTAGACTGATCAGAGGAGAGTTAAGATAGAAGGGAACAGTAATTCTGGGACCTGCTTTAGATTTTTAGGGCCTGATGCATTCCTGCAGAATGCTATGGGGTTTTTTCCATCTTTTGGGAGACGCACTTTTACCTCTAATATGAGTTTATTACCTTCTAGGAGAAAGACATTCAGTCTGGATTGATTGGGCCAATACTGATCTGTGAAAAAGGAGCCTTCAGCAAATCAAGCAACAGCAAGATATCTACCCGAGACTTTTTCTTGCTTTTTATGGTCTTCGATGAAGAGAAAAGCTGGTACTTTGACAAACATTCTGGAAGGCCTTGTAATGAGAAGACACAAGAAATGCAGCAATGCCACAAATTCTATGGTACTTATTTCATTTTGCCAAGTATCAGTTTTTATTGGGGTAGAGGGAAAGATGTCAGGGAAGGTATCTCACCTCACAATCCTTTTCAACATGCATAAATCCCACACGTTAGTTATGTGAATTTTTTTTTAGTTATCCATTGTACCCATAATAATCATGGGTTTGCACATAAAAATTAGCAATGAGTGGAAGTTTGCTATTAAAATGAAGAAATGACATATTAGACTGAAACTTTCTACAGAAAACTTCTCTCTTGCATTCACATACATATTCCCTCCTGTATTAAAAGAAAAAAAGGAAAAAAGAAACAAAAAAAGCCTTGTTTGCAGTAAGAAGCTAGTACCCTGACAACTTTTTGCAAGAAATTTGAAAATATTTTAATGATTTGACAAATGAGGTAGTTCCGTCGAGGAATTTGAAGCAGCTGTAGAACAGCTCTGTGGATATAGAGGTATGTCGATTGTGACTGTGCACCTGTGGAAATGGGAGCTGCAGAAAGTATTTTGGATAGCTGTCCTTTCTTTTGGGCCTGATATTCCCATCTTACATTTAAGTAATTTTGTTCTCCTGGCTGCCATGTGTTGCTAGCAAGCTGTGCTCAAATCTTCTGGTGAGATCTCTGGATTTTCTGAATTGATGTTCATAGACCATAAAGTGTGTTGCACTTTAAATTGGAAAAAATGATGTTTTTCCCAAGTGCACTACTTCATTAAATATTTTGCTAATTTCAGTAATTACATTCTAGCACTTTGAGACCAGTTTTGTGAGCATTTTTCCTAACAATCCTTTTTTTTCAGCCATCAATGGGATTACCTACAATTTGCAAGGCTTGAGGATGTATGAAGGTGAACCAGTCCGATGGCACTTGCTGAATATGGGTGGGCCAAAAGACATTCATGTTGTGCATTTTCATGGACAGACCTTCATAGAACAGGGAGAGCCAGAGCACCAGCGTGGTACATACACTCTCCTCCCAGGTAAGCATCAGAGCAGAGCAAGTTCCAAGGGGTAACCGTTGCGGTCTGTCATCATCAAACCAATGTAGAGGTCTCCATATGGTGAGAGTTTGGGGGTTTTAATGTCAGGGTAAGTGTGATACAGAACAGAAAGAACAACTGTGAGTCCTAGGAGAATTCTTATGCCCAGAGAGAAAGGAAATAGGCTATAAGTATTCATTAGAGTACAGGATGAAGTCCTTTGCCCCATCACTGTCAGCAGTGCCACTGTGGAATAAAAGCACTTATAAAGCCTGTATTGCCAACTACAAGAGTTCAAGAAAAAAAAAAGACAACAAAGAGATCAAAATAATGGGATTGGCTCCAAATAATAGGAGTTTATTTTAGTGAAAATCAGGGGTAGTTTATTCACTATTTTATTTCACTATTTTTAAGGTAGTGCTTTTCACTGTGAAATCTACATATTTTTGTTTAAATGGGAGCCAGAATTAGCTAGAGCTGCCTGAAGAATTGTCTGCAGTAACTAGGAATGTAAGAAAAGCAATGAAAACATGTCCTGTGCTTTCTAAAAAGTGCAGAAAGCAACTGAAACCATATCTGCTTGCTGCTCAACTCTTGGCACTCCTGGGGCATGCAGAAAGTGAGTGGAGGGGAGGGCCCATACATCTAATTTTCCCACCTCTACTTTTGTCTTCTTTACATCCATCCTTTTCATTACTTAAACAACATACTGGCACAGCAGGAGTAAGAATTATAACCAGCACCACAGAATTAACATCCCTGCATTATGTAATAAACACTTCACTACACTATTCAGCATTGTAGTTAATGTGCAGACATCTGGTGTTACATACAGTCATCCAAGGTTTTGTACTTTGCACCATCAGCAAAGGTTGGATTTTGATCTGGCCACTTGATTCCAATCTCAGTCTCCAGCTAGAACTAGCTTGCTAATAAAAAAATCATTGAGATGGTGGAAGTTACTGCTCTTGCTGCAGTGTATATTTAAATTTTCTGGATTAGGTCATAGGAAGGTCTTTGTTATAAAATTCAGCCTTGCTGACATCAACCTTGTTGCTGATAATCAACTCCAGTGTTGCTGATAATTTCTCTTCCTTTTTTCAAGGCTCATTTAGAACAATTGAAATGAAACCACAGAGACCTGGCTGGTGGCTTTTAGACACTGAAGTGGGGGAATACCAGCAAGCAGGAATGCAGGCATCCTATTTGGTTATAGAGAAAGGTATGAACTACAGTGGTTTTTGGCTGGGAAAGTCAAGCTATGAAGTCTTCTCTACCCTTTCAGGATCACTGAAAAGAAATTTTGGGAGATTGTTCTGCAAAAAAAAAGACATAGGAAATCACCTGCATTCAAGGATATGGTAGAGTGGTTACTTTAAATTTGCTGTAGAAGAAAAAATTTTTATCTTCCAGCAATGCTGGCTTTGAATTATTTAGCATACTACCTTTATTCCTTTAGCATGCTAGCTTTGAATTTGAGGTTTCCCTACAGTGCTAGTGGATTAATCTGTTGAGAGAAACTGCAGACGTTACACTTCTCTGAGAAGAGAGTGGTGTTATAGAATTACTAGGAATTCTTCTGAGTGATGTTGTCTTAGATTTCACCAGAATATATATTGGAATAGCCCTTATTTTCTTTAACAACAAACTTACTGTGCTCCCTTTAGAGTGCAGGATTCCAATGGGTCTGGCAAGTGGAGTTATACTCGATTCACAGATCGATGCTTCACATCACATAGGTGAGTTTATCCTTGAAAAGGTCCTTGCATGCTCCTGAACCCCCCCAGCAAAGTGTTGCAGTTCTGTATTCTTTTGGCATCTCCTATGTCTTTCAAGATCAGTTCAGCAGTGCTAAAATTCTCTCCAATGCTGCAAGCAGAGACTGGGAGCTGTGTTAGGTAGCCATCATCATGGTATTTTAAGTGTCACAGGTCTGCTATCAATATCACAAGCTTGTAAAACTTAATTTTTTGTGAATTTGATTTTCTCTCTTTCGTTCCTGGCAGAGTTCTCTGAAGGCTTGAAAGCTGTTTTGCCATATATATTCTAAACCAGTTTTTAACTCGAGAACCTTGTTTTGCAGAGGGGAGCTCTCTTCTATGAATGTAGAGCACATTTTGTGTCTTATCCTGCTGGGGGACAAAACTTGTTTAGCAAACTCTAGACCCTGGTTCCAAATTAGCAGACAGTACATTACCTAAAAGGCTGTTATTTTTGTCATTCTGCTAGCTCTAAAGCTTTACCAGGTACAGATGACTTTCAGTTGCTGACCATGTCCAAATTATCCTATACTATGGTTTTAGAGTCTCTTCTTGGTTTTTTTTCCTTTCTTTTATCCTTTGGGGGGAGTGGGGGGGCAGAAAATGAAGCACTCAAGGCTAATTACAGCCTCAATTTATGTTTTTTCAATGCCTCTTAAAATTCTTATTTCATATTTCCTCTCTAGACTATTGGGAACCTAAGTTAGCCCGATTAAACAATTATGGAACATACAATGCTTGGAGTACTATAATGGAGGAAGAACTCCCTTGGATCCAGGTATGGTACAACATGATTGAGTTATGATTTTCCTACAGCTTATTTTAGAAGGTCAAGCTGCTCTTGTCACTGAGAGGACTGCTGGGGAAAACTGAAAAGATGTGGCAAGACTGGTGATGCCATAAACTGTTCTTCTTCCCTGGGGTAACCCAGTCTCTGCTGCTGTTGGAGCTCATTGACTGACCAGTTACCCTCACAGTTTAGATTGTAACCATTTTGTAGGCAAATGGAGTCATTCTTTCTACTACTTTCTTTTTCCTTTGTCTACCTAACAGTACATATTTATATGTCTGTGTTTCTTGAGGGATCATTTAAAGTGTAATATCTTCAAGCTTTGCTTCAGATGGTTTTTGCTTGGTTTGTATGCTGCAATGTCCCATTTGACACAGCTCAGTTGGCTTAACAGGGAAACTAAGCTTATAATTATGAATTCAAGCACTATATCATTCAATCACCTCACTTCTGTGTTTTTTTCCATCCCAGTGACTTTTGCACCACATAGCCAATTTGCACCCAAATTTGGGGAGGATAGTTGATTTCTTATAAATCTCATTAAAATGGGTTGGAAGACAAGAAAGACTCAAGTTCAGCAGGTGGCCGTTGTGTTAGCACATTTGTCAAATGTGCTAACATTTGACATGCTAGCAAGTTAGTGGAAGGGAAGTAGGGTGAGAAGGTTGGGAGATCTGATGGGGAACTGGAAATAACATTGGGAAGAGTAAGAATTTAACAGGGGGCTGTGGTAGTGAGAAGCTGAGGTTACTGAAGTGAAGCACGCAGAGGTGTGGAGGGCATGTCCCAAAGAGTGAGTTTCACTGCTGGTAGGAACACATTCCAGATTTGGTTTCATGTGTTAAGTGCTTAGATACGATATCAGCAGGAATGGTGGCTTTTCAGCACTTCAGAATGTCATATGCCTTTCTGCAGCCTAGGTATCCAAAATTAGAGGTGGCTTATAAAAGTGCGAGCCTTTAATTTCTCTGTGCTCCTTTGGCCTATCTGTAAAATGGGATGGGGGGAGTTGTGTCTACCACAGACACACAGATACTTTTGAGGTGCCTTTGTGGTGCAGTGCTGAACCCTGTAAAATGGCCTCTGAAATTAAATGCACACAGAAATACACAAATGAAATGAGAGAGGGCATTAATTTGGACTCTGGTATCTGTTATTCCTTTAGAGAGTGTTAGTGTTGTGGGTGTTAAAATGCAGGGCTCAAAGCTGCTGTGCAAATGCCAAAGAATTATATGGATTTTGCTGTGCATTATTGACTTTATAAATGCTCTTTGCTGTTGCTAGGTGGACTTTCGAAGACAAGTTCTGCTCACTGGCATACAGACACAGGGAGCCAAGCAATTTTTAAAGTCCTTGTACATCCAGAAGTATTTTCTTGTTTACAGCAAAGACAAACGGACGTGGAACACCTTCAAAGGAGACAGCTCACCAACAGGAAAGGTCTGTCTGTGCCATAGGGGCAACAGCCTAGGCAGCATCACTGAGTGATGCAGTGAGTTTTGTTTAATGTTAAGAAAGAGTGGAAAACATTGTGGCCTTTAGAGCCTTAGTAGGTACAGCTTGAAGCCCCAAAGGGCATTTACCAGGCTAATAAAATTCAGACTAGAAGACAAATTCTAAGGTGAGGAACTACCTAGACTGGGGTTTGGATTGGCCTTGTGACCTTGACTTTGTAGGGTCTGGTTTTCTCATAGGCATCTCTCCCTACTAGTATTTCCTAAGCCCTTGGCTGCTTTTTTGAAGGAAGCAGGAAGCTGAACTAAAAATCAGGCCCTTACCTCACTTGGTATTAGATTCTGCTTCTTATCCCTCCCTTTCATCTGTCCCAGCAGCTGAATGTTGAACTGTCTGAATTGCCTGCAGAAGGCCTGTGTGGTGAGTGTGGTTGTACCTTGAGAGGTTCATCTTACGCCCAGCTGCTCCAGCCCTACCTATTACAGCTCCCTTCAGTTTACCCTGAGGTTTCTGTGGTGCAACTGCCAAATTGAAAACTTGTTGTCTTTTACCTCTCCTTTTGCTTCTTTGCTCATGTTTTCTTACAGTCTTACATTAAAAAAAAGTTGCTTATTTAAACAGAGACCTTCAGACACTTCCAAATATGCTAAGATATGAGATATTTCAAGTGGCCCTGCAGCATGGGGTATGCTATCACTGTGGATGGGGCTAAGGGCATAAAGAAGGCTACATTTGTAACAGAGCAGGCTTTCATCATCCAAACTTGTGTTTGCCTTAAATTAACTGTATGTGGATTTTTTTTTCTTTCTTTTTCTTTTTTAACAGATTTTTGAAGGTAATTCCGATGCCTATGAGATAAAAGAGAACATCATTGATCCCCCTATTATTGCCAGGTACATCAGACTCTACCCCACAGAGGTCTACAACAGGCCCACTCTTCGCATGGAGCTTCTGGGCTGTGAAGTAGATGGTAAGAATTGGTCAAGTGCTGATACTTCCATTCTGACAAATTTTTTACCTCATACTTTAAATGAAGCTAAAACTGTGGGTCTTCTCATTCCAACGTTGTTGCTTTTGCTGTGGCTTCTTGGATGTACAGGAGATGACATGGTGCTCCTCTCAACAGGTTGCTCTTTGCCACTTGGAATGGAAAGTGGAGAGATCAAGAATACTCAGATAGCAGCCTCATCTACTAAGACATCCTGGTTTAACACATGGGATGCTTCACTTGCTCGTCTCAATCAGAAGGGAAAGATGAATGCCTGGCGAGCCAAGGTAACGAGAGAATCAGGGAAGGCAGCAGTGACAGCTGGTTAATAAATTCATGCTGCCTTTGTGATCATGGTGCTTCCTGCATGCTGTGTCCAGTGCCAAGTGTGATTGGGTCACTTCACAACCATCCTTCGGGAAGAACACCACTCAATTCTTCAGCAGAAAACTTGTTGAGCTTCTGGCAACAGCAGTGAAGTCATACTTTGAGAGATGGATGGTGTCCTCTGGGCCACAGGCTGCAGAACTTGCCTGTGGAAATAGCCCGTTTAATTTCAGGAGATGAGGGCAACTTGAATATTGGTCTCAAGGGGGTTAAAGTACCCCATTCTGGGTTGGCTAATAGGCAGTGCAGCCTAGTGGATCTGGGGGTGGTGTCCTTCAGCAAGGCATGTGAGCTTCTGTGTCTTCAAAATGGAGCTGCATTTCTTCACTAAGCACCTTGAGATTTGCTGGAAGCTGCTGTTTTGTACAAGCATTTGGTATTAGTATTAAGTATTATGTTATAATACTGGAGGCAAATCTGTGTTATTTTTCAGTATGTATTGTAAGTTAAAGTGTAAATCTTAAGACTCCAAATACACTGCCTGCAGTGATGAAGTTAATTATATAGGTCACTAAGAATGCTTGTGACTTGCCTCAGCTTTACTCTTCTGGACTTCTTTGATACAGTTTTGATGCATTTTGAGACAGTTTTAACTACCTGTAAACAAGATTTCTGACAAGCAAATACAGACATAGACATGTTTGCTAATAGACAAACTTTTATATCAATTGTAGTTGAACAACAACCAACAGTGGCTGCAAATTGATCTCCTCACAGTTAAGAAGATCACTGCTATTGCTACACAGGGGGTCACATCCATGTCAGCTGAATACTTTGTGAAAACCTATGTTCTTCTGTACAGCGACAACGGCTCCGAGTGGAAATCCTACACAGAGGGTTCAAGCTCAGTGCCAAAGGTATCACTGTCAGTTCAGGCAATGGTATTGTTGCTTGGTTTTAGGTGCTGGACACAGTCAAGGCTCAAAGGCAGAATGCCCAGCCAAATAGATATTCTCACAGGACTTTAAAGTGCTAGGGAGCTGGGGTTACTACAGATGATGTCACAGTATCCATCTGATTTTAGTGATCATAATTAATCATAATAAAAGGAAAGAACACTGTATCTGCAGAGAATGCAGTCATCATTGTGATAAAAGGAGCTGACACGGTTTGTAAAGGAGGACATTTAGTTTGGATGCACAAGGTCATTTAATTTGAGTGAACAATGGATTCCCCAGAGCCTCTTTTAGTTTTTTTATTTCTGCCCTCATATTTTAAGTGAAGTTAATGTTAGCAAGCAGTATTGCTATAGCAGAGCTGGGGAACTTCAAGTACCCACAGAGCAGACACAGTACTTTGTATTTTTTCCCGTATGACCTTACAGCAACCTAACCCACAAGGGCTATTAGCAGCGGTAAAATAAGGGAAGTTTCAGGGTTTGGTCCGTTAGAAATTAGAATGATAGATTTTCTGGTGTGGATGGAAACAGGAGCTGTTTAATCCATTCAGACTCAGCTGTTGCTGGCCTGAACTACTTTTAACCCAGCACGTTAGGGAGAGACTTGATGTGGTCTTGTTTAAAACCAGAAATGAGCCAGTCCATCTACCCTGGGTGTGGCTAATTCAACAGCTTGGAACTGTTTTAAAGAGAAAACGCAGGGTTTTTTTCAAGTGCCAGCTTTTGACTAATTGTGTTTGTGTATTTGCAGGTTTTCTTGGGTAATGAAAACAGCGACGGGCATGTCAAGAATTTTTTTAACCCACCCATCCTGTCCAGGTTCATCCGCATTGTTCCAAAAACATGGTACCGTGGGATTGCCCTTCGGGTAGAACTCTATGGCTGTGATTTTGGTGGGGGTCTGGCTGTGAAAAGGACTGAAGAGTCTGGGAGCTCTTAACCTGCCAGCAGTCATCATGCAGAACATGTTTTTTAAGAAACCCTTAAAACAGTCATGCTTAGTAGTTTGGATGTGTGCTTCATCAAAGGAACATGATGTTTTACCAGCAGGATTGAGAGATTTCTCTGGCAGATGTTTCATTCCTACAAATACACACTTTAGAAAACAGCTTCTTTTCTCTGGGAAGAAATAGTAGTCCCTTCTGATTTGTATTATCACTTTTTCATTATAACCAGTACTTTGTCTTACTTTTTACTTAATTTTAAGTTCCAGATCCCTAGGAATGGAGACTCTGGCCTTGATCCTGAGCCCTGACTATCTCCATTTTGTAATGCTTTTGCAGCACAAGTGAGGAATAGAAAGCTATAGCAGGTGGATGTTCTCCATACATAAGGCTGAGAAGGAAAGCCACTGCTGCTCTGGAGCTGTAGTGCTGCATTCCAGCAGTGCCTTGGTGAGAAATGATTGTAGGGGTGGCCTCTCCTCCACATGTCTTTCATCTACATTGTGGCAAAGGCAGGACATGTCTCAGCATTGAGGTATGTGCAACCCCTTCTCAGAGAATGTGTGTTGGCGTTGTTGGTTTGGTTCTTGCGTACCCAGCACACCTGAATGTGGTGGATTTCACATAATTCATCTTCAGTGCCCTGGCAAGGGGAAAGGGAGTCAGTAGTACCTTTCCATCCCAGAAATGAGAAGGGAAGTGATTTAACCTGGCAGGTCATGGAACAGCAATGGGAGAACCAAAATGAGAATTCAGAACTCCTGATCCTCAGTCCCATACGCACTTTTAGACTGTTGGGACAGGGAGCTCCCTTGATTAGGAAAGCTTTGAGAACTGCAGCTGTACAGTGACAGTACAGCCTGGGGGTGGCAGAGGAGGATTAGATGAAACTGGGTAACAGAAACATCTGCATCTTCTCTTACAATTGAACAGTGTTTCCACTAATGGAAATACTCTTGTGCATAGATTTTACATGGATTTTCCCCAGGATGGCTACATCTGAAAATAGATACGCATGAACTCATTATTCCAGCAGAATTTTAGCTAAGCTTTCAGTAGTGTTCTGGGCTTCTATCCTGTAAAGTGTTTAATTGCAGCACTTCACTTATCACACTAGGTACCATTCAGGAGGCTGGATTTTTAAAGTAGTTTGTCTTTGAACCTTGGATGATGTTATCCAGTTTTATTTCGGTAGTTTTTAATTTCTTTTTCTTATAGAACATTCATTTTAAAGAGAAGGTATAGAACAGGAGTGAAAAGAGTGTAAAAACTAAACAAATATTTTCTTTTTTTTTTTTTTTTTTTTTTACTATGTCACAAACTGTTGTAATTTTCCACTGGAAAATAAAGTTAATATTGTAGCATGAAATGCATCAATATTTTATTTTGTATAGTTGCCTCTACAGTAGTAGCTCTGGTAATGGTGAAGTTTTGCAACAGGAAAGTAAAATTTTCAGTGCTAATTAGAATTAATTTCAAATGGTGAAACAGTATGAATAATTGCTTCATCTTTAAAGATCAGTTTCTTAGTATTTTGTAATGGTGCTTAATTTATTTTTGTTTGACACAGCCATGAAATTGCAACACAAGCCACATTCACTAAAAAAATAAAGAAATGTAAACCTCAGAATGAGGTTTTACCCTGGAAGACAGTTAATAAATGTTTGTTAACTTCAGCAGGACCAGGTTTTTATGTGATGACTATGAAATCATTTATTTTTAAGAAGGCAGTGATCTTTAATGTTCTAAATAAGTAATTAGTTCTTTATGTATATATACACACACACGTATAATTCTGTGTAAAGTTACACAAATGCGAAACTGATCGCAGTAGCGTGACTCAGTACATCTGCATTAATTTTACGAGTTGAAGATTCTGCTTCTACTTACTGATGGACAATGCTTTGGTTAGCTGGGGTCAGTTGTCCTACTTGCATCTCCTCCCCAGCCCCTTGTCCATGCCCAGCCTACTCACTGGCAGGGCAGAGAGGCAAAAAGCAAAGGCCTTGACACTGTGCAAACACTGTTTGGTGCCACCTAAAACACCCCTGTGTGGTTATCACTGTCCTAGTCACAGATCTAAGCCACAACACCCTATGGTCAGCTATGATGGGAATTAACCCCATTCCACTGGTGTTCCAGCCTGTCCAGTAGAGCAGCAATGTCTGGGCCCTGTGCCAACCCAGACATGAGGCCATTGCTGATAACAAAATGTTCCCTTGCGCAGCAAAGATAAGTGCTACAATAAATAGCAAAAGTCCAAAACAGTCACTAACATGCCAGACTCTAACATACAGTAAGGCAGAAAGTACAAAGCCCTGCCAATAACAGCTATAAATTCTACCTAGCAGGGTCCAGTCAGGGATGTTACCTCAAAATCCTCTTGCCCCACACTGGACACCAAAAAGGACTGCAGTAGGTTGGCCCCAGCTGGCAGCTAAGTCCTCACTCAGTCACTTGATGGCTTTCCCCTGGCAGGCTGGGGGGGAGGGGATTGGAAGGGCAAAAGAAAGGAAACTTGTGGGTTGATATAAAGCCAGTTTATTAACCAAAGAAAAGCTGCACCTGCAAGCAAAGCAAAATAAGGAATTCATTTGCCACTTCCCATCAACAGGCACGTGTTCAGCTGCTTCCAGGCAAGCAGGGCCTCAACACACCTGACAGTTGCTTGGGCAGACAAACACCATAACTCTGAATGTTTCCCTTTCATCCTTCTTTCCCCTGGCATTTCTTGCTGAGCACAGCATGACACACTCTGGGATATGACATCCCCCGCCTCAGCTGTGTCCTCTCCCAGCCTCTTGTGCAGCCCCAGCCTCCTCACCAGTGGGGCAGGGTGGGGAAAAGAAAAGGCCTTGGCGCTGAGCAAACACTGCCACTACCAGCTAAAATAACGTGTGTTATCAGTGCTGGTTTAGTCAAAAAACCAAAGCACAGCACTATACAGGCTGCTGTGAAGAAAATTAACTCCATCCTAGCTGGACCACATACACAAAGTATTTTGATTTTATTAAGCAGCCAGCTTAGATTGAATTTCCAAGGCTTTTGGAAATCTGTGGTTAAAACAGCCAGTCTTGCACAGCCTTTTACACACTGTGGAATGAAATTCTGTGTATGTTGAGATTATTTGCAAAACACACACAGAGAGCAAAAATTCCTGCAGTTTTCGCAGAGACTAAAGATGCATGTGACAGCATGAAGGTTAGCAAACATAAACTCTTTTGGACCGAGGGAGAAATATGGTGCCAAAGTTCAGAGTAATACGGCAAATAATTTCTTCACAAATCTGGATGGATGCCTTCACATTGGCCTTTTGATCCAAAGGTCCAAAGTTAACTGCTTTTAGCCTCAAAGAGCGTCTCAATGGAGTTGCTGCCCTCTAATGCTCATTCCAGCTTCCAAGAGGCTGCAGGGTGTCCAAAGCTGACCATCTGCAGGTGACAATAGCATGTGGGTGGCTATGCTTGAAGCCTTGTGCTTTACTCACAACCCCCTTCACTAGGTGTAGCCAAGTGTTTCCATTTTCTTTCCAGAGGCGGTGGCTGTACTCTTTCACACAGACACCGAAACTGGTTGTGTCTGCACTTGGATTGGAAAGGAGTTGGAAGTATGTGAAAGGAAGTAACTGTAAAGACAGTTGAGCAGCTCTGACATAGATACTGACAGCTGCACCACAGTAGTTTCTTCAGAGCCTGATGCAGTAGTCCAGTATCCAGACAGGTTTGTACAGAATGCCCTGTAAAGTCTGAAGTTAATGCAGGCAGTCTCATGTGGATGGACATAGACACCTCTGCCTTTTAGAGGAGATGTAACCTCCATTTCTGCCAGTTTTTCTGCTGGTGGTTCTGAATGTAACACCTGCACTGCAGGGATACCTGCCCTGAAGCTGGGCCAGTTCACCTTCATCAGGGTTCCCAGGAGTCTGCAAACTGGGTGGTTCCCTCCAAACCACTGGCATAGCAAAGCATGGTGGAGACAAAAAGCTGCATATTACCCATGGATTAAAGCCAGAACAGATCCTGTTTCTGCATCCACTCTCTCAGAAACCTGAACTGTGCATCAGCATAGATGCAAAGGTGAATCTGGGCTTTGGGGCTCTTCTCATGTTAGAGACATCAGAGAGGGTGCATGGCAAGAGTATGTTTGAGTGAAGTGCCAGGAGAACTCTACAGAAAAAGCATCAAATAGGAATGTGGTCAGGACTTCAGACAAATAACCAATCTTTTGAGCATCCTCCAGCACCCCCTGAAATGACCATGAACACTGGTGGGTTGATCAGAATTTTAGGATGGTGCTAAGGGACAAAAAGAGGACTTGGAACTTCACAAGCACTCACACTTATGAGGTGTCTTTCTTGACAGAAGATTTTTTTGGCACATACCTGGGAGAGGAAGGTAAAGGCTCTCTCCGTGCCCACGTATGTGCTAGGGAAGACTGTTTATCAATATGTTACTATGAAACACCACAGAAATGACATGCACTGTCCTATGGTGACCAATTGCTGTTTTGTATGAGTCAGTTACTCCGCTTAATCAGTGTAAAATATCCCTCTTCTTGCTGTGTTTATTCATGCTAGCTCTGCATCATAACCAGTTTATCCACCTACACTTTCCTATCATTACTGTGCCCCATTCTCCATTTTTTTGTTACACCCAGTGCTTGAATCATACTTTAATTACAATCTCCTCCAGGTAGGGACTGCATCGTCTTGAATGTTTGTACAGCACTCTCCAAAACAGGCCATGGGATCATTCTCAGGGTTCCTGGGCACATCTGTAACACCATTCCTAATGGGAGCAATACTGTATTAAGCCCACTGTGACCTAGATACACCAAGCACCAAGTAATTCAGACCAACCTATCTGCTTCTTCATTTAATAAAAGTACAGGGTATGTTTCTTCTAAGTGCTTGTTTTTCTTTGTAACACCACTATTGTATTCTCTTTTAGCACTTCCCATGAAAATTTGACCACTGCTTGTAGCAGACTTCAGTGGCTTTTCAATTTTTTTCCTCATGTAGTTGACTGCTAAATATTTTAAAGTGTTACATCCGTAATAGAAAGGTATAGTGTTGTACAACGTGACCCACCTTAGCCCAGGAGTTATTCTGATATGCTGTGGCAAGTGATTCCTCAAATTCAGCCATGAATGCCTCATTTCTAACATCTCTCTGCTTCAGTCTGCGTTGGACACAATGCAGAGCCTGCTGTGGTGTGCGGGGCAGAAGGGAAGTTCTCTGCCAGAGGCTTTTGATAGCAACCTGTCTCCTAATGACTCCTGTATTTTGGAGAGATGGCTGTTTGTCCTTATGCTTCTTCAGGTCTTGGAAGCTTGGATTTTACACTGGCTTCTCTATCAGCTGTATTCCAGTAAACTACAATTCTGCATTTTCCCCCCATGCACAGGGGTTTTCAATTGACCCTTTATGGCTGCATAATATTTATGAGTTTCCTGTTTCCTGTGAAAGCCCCCAGATTATCAAAGGATCAACTAGGGGTTGGAAGTAGAAGACACAGGCCTTCAAGGTTATATCCAGTCTACCGTTCTAACAGATAGCTATGATCTATAGGCTTTGATCTAAACTAATCACCCTGCATTTCAGAAGTAATTTGGATTTTTTTTGTCCTTGCTAATCCTGTTTCATTTCAACATAGATACTAGTTAATGGAGTCTACTTCCCCAGATTAGTTACAATGGCCAAAATAATAAAATAAAAGAAAGTGGTTGCTGCTGTTTTAGGACGGTGCTGTCACATTTCCGTGCCTTTGTTCCTTCCACGCTCAGCAAAAGACAAATCTGTTTTATTCTCTCCCTCTGGATAGTTTCTGAAATATTTATATCATCTTAGTGCTCTCACATACTGAGAATGCATTCTGAACAACAGCTTTACAAGAGTGCAGTTTTTAAAGTTTTTAATTTACAGAAGCTTTTCTCTAAACAACTTGGCAAGACTTTAGGAATTCCTCCACAACACACTGCAGGCTGGAAGTTGAGAGAAGAAGGAAATAGGTAAGATTAAGGAAAGAAAGTGAGAGAAACCCTACTTTTCACAGCTCATGTCTTCCATCTTAGGAAAAAATATTGGAAGTCTTGAGGTTTTTACTAACAAACATGTTTAACCTTTCCTTACGTTTTGTAGTAGAGTGGGGAAATGGAAAGAGAAAATGTGGAGAAAGGCTAAGAAAGAAAAGATAGAAGTAAAAAAGCCAGGGAATACAATTTTATTTTGTTCCCAAAGGCTGAAAATATTCCATGAAAACAAAATAAGGTGAGTTCTTTTGAGAACAAAACTGAAACCTTGAGAAAACATGGAGTACTTCAATAAAAATTTTGCGGTTTCTTTTTCTGTTCCAGTTTTTGGAGGAGAAATCTAGGTTCCCTGACTAACTGTGTATTTTTTGGAGGAAAAGCGCTGAACTGATGTAACTCATTCTACCAATCCGCAGGAAACAGCAGTTGAGCTCCAGTGGCACGACTCTAAGGATTATTGTTTTGGAAAAGATCAAGGCCGCCCATCAGATCCTGTGAGCAGCCTGGAAGTTGTGGCAACTGCTGCCTCTAGGCAGGGCACACCGCGGGAACTCCAGGGTTTTGTTCTTCCTCCCGCCCCTGTTCGGCACGAAGCGATGGCCCCGATCGGTCAGAAGGTGCACAACACCTTGCTAACAGCCCATATCCCTTTATTACCTGCTCCTGGGCCACGTGCCAGCGGGACAGAGGCGCTGCTGAGAGCTAAGTGAGAGGGAACCCCTGGCAACGCGTTTATCAGTCGTTGTTTTGGCTCATTTCACTCTAGCCATGCTGTTTGAAAAGATCAGCCGTTCCTTGCCCATGGCTGAAATGGATGCTAATATTAACAGGAACTGATTCTTTGTATGTAGAGTTTTGCCTCAAGCTAAAGGGTAGTAAAATAGCTTGCTTTTTTTTTTTCTGATAAACCTTATAGGTTTTCTACAGACGAGAACATAGAGAACAATAGAAAGGAAATTTTGCTAGACCCAGATGATAGCCAGAAAGCAGCAAACCGCTGATGCCAGTTGATCAAGACCAAAATATTTAGCTGTGTTTTACAGACAGCTGAGTAATCTTGTGGCCCAAATCCTCTTTGTAGCTATGTTTTCCAAGGTATGATGATTGTAGTAACAGTAATAAAATAGTAATAAATATATAATGGTAATAATAGTAATAAAATAGTAAGAAATAGTAATAGACAGTAGTAAAATTCTGCACTACAAGGAATCTATTCTGCGGCTGAGAAGAACTTGTTCTTTCCCACCCAACTCTGTATATCCAGATGCCTAAGAGGCAGGATATGCAATTGCACAGGTGGGAGGCCTGACCCCTGGTGAGAATTCTCTCTGGCATCAGCCAGTTTAGAGAACAAACTTTAGATGTAAAGTAGGAAGCCCTAGCAGTGGTAGCAATGCCATGGAGATCAAGGGAGTGGAGCAAAGGGAAAGGCAAATCAAGTAGATAGAAGGACAATGTGGGATAGATTGAGAAGAAAAACAGCAGTTTAGAGGATTGGCAAAGCTTTAGGAACAGTAGTACTGCGTAAAACTTGAGAAAATGACTTTGAATGTAATCGTTTTATTTTCCCCATTTGTCTAATATTTCTTCTCGACAGTCAACAAGGTGCTGCTTTATTAAACCACAGAAGTGATTCAAGCTCTTATCTCGCGAAAGGGAAGAAAGCGGCAGAGGTCAGCGGCCGAATGCGTCTAGGCCAGGAAAGCACGAACAAGCACAGCACAGCAGGCAGGGATCTCTTTGCTGAGGGGGTTTCCAGGAAAAGCGCGTAGCTGCCCCTGCAGGAACGGGGAGCGGAGGAACTTCGGGGGCGAGTGACCCGCGGGGATCCCAGCCCTGCCCCGCCCCTCCCGCGCACCGCTGATGGCCCCGCCCACAGGGGCGATCTCGCCCAATCCGAGCGTGGCGTGTGGCCCCGCCCCCTGAGCTCTGGCCAATCAGCGTGGGCGCAGCGCCACGGGCCGGGGCTGGAGCCGCCTCTCGGGAGGTGACCGGGACGCGCCCGCGCCCGCCACCGGCGCCTCCGGCCCCGGGAGCGCCTCTGGCCCGGCCCGCCCCNGGCGGCAGGCGCGGCGCTCCGTCCGGGCTGCCGGCGGCGGCGCATGCTGCTGGGCGCTGCCCACGGCGCTGCTCTGCTCCTACGGCTTTTTCTGCAGCGTGCGACCGTCGGAGCCCTTCCTCACCCGGTACCTGCTCGGACCGCACAAGAACCTTTCCGAGACCCAGGTACTACGGCCCCGGGTACCTTCCTCCCTCCTCCTCCCCAGCCCCCTCCGCGGGGTGCGTGTCTGTCTGTGTGTCTATGTTTTGTTCGTAGTACGTAAGTGCTGAGGGTCACCGCCGTCTTTTCCCTCCCGCAGGTGTTCAACGAGATTTACCCGGTGTGGACTTACTCTTACCTGGCGCTGCTGTTCCCCGTGTTCCTGGCCACGGACTACCTGCGGTACAAGCCTGTGGTCCTGCTGCAGGGCCTGAGCCTCATCGTCACCTGGTTCATGCTGCTGTACGCCCAGGGGCTGCGGGCCATCCAGTTCCTCGAGTTCTTCTACGGAATGGGGACTGCCACCGACATCGCCTATTATTCCTACATCTACAGTGTCGTGGATATCAACCTATACCAGAAGGTCACCAGCTACTGCCGAAGTGCCACCCTGGTGGGCTACACAGTGGGCTCGGTGTCTGGGCAGGTCCTTGTGTCAGTGGCGGGCTGGTCCCTCTTCAGCTTGAACGTTATCTCCTTAACCAGCATATCCATTGCCTTTGGCACAGCCTGGTTCCTGCCCATGCCACAAAAAAGCCTTTTCTTTCACCACCTCACTAGTCAGCGGCTTAGTTGTGAAATGAAGGTCATGGACTGTAAAAATGGAGCGGCTGTCCAAGATCATCCCGATGTGCAGAGGGCACCTGGCTGGGAGGATGAGACAAAAGTTCCCTTAAATGGGGAGGGTCATTCAGCAGAGAAACAGGTGAGTTGTGCCCTGAGTTTGCATGAGTAGAAGATGCCATACTGACGTGGTTGTCACATGTGCATATATGTACATGGCAGTAGAGATGTAATATCTAACAGCAAAAAAGTATCCCTTTACTTATCCCACTTCCTTATTTATGGCACAGGGAGAATTATTACTGGCATCCTTTTGCTGTTTGAGCGTGGTAGGCTGCTCCTTAGTTTTTCTGAAATTGCTCTCCGTGACTCACAAGGCTGCAGTTTGAGTCTCTGGGCATCAGATTGCCGACTAGTGATACAAAGCAAGGGACATTTCTGGGACACTAAACACTGAGCATATGTCCAAACTCTGTGTGTGCTTCTGGATGCACCCAGTGACTTGCAGAAAAGAGGCAATTCTTCTTGCACTCACATTTTGACATTGTCACTCCAACTGTTGTGCAAGTTGTACAGTAATGTGCTGTGTAATATTTGGGATTTACCGTGGAAGGAAACTGGTCTAGGAAGGAAACTGCAGTAGTTCTTGAGAGCACTTGGAAGCAGACACTGATTAGTTATAGAAGGGCAGAATATGGATAAGTTGCAGGAAGCACATCTGCATAGTATGAGCTTAATGCAGCTCCTGAGAACTCCAAGGTAGTGCCCTGACTTGTGGCTTTTGTGAGCTGCATGACCTCTGGCAAAGCCATTTGTATGGAAATAAGCGCGGGGACCCCTCCTTGGTGGACGGACGTGCTGGGTCCCGCATGGGTGAGCAGTCTCCAGTTTTGAGGCCCGGTGTGAGTGTGTAGTTGCCTGCTGGGCAGGTCTCTGCTGGCCACGCTGCTCCAGGGAATGCAAACGTGTGGAGATTCTTGGCAGAGGGATTCTCGACCCTAGGGAGAGGCCAGCCTTGCTCCTTGGACGGAAGGAGGCCGTGCTGATTCTGAGAACAAGCCAGAAGGTAAACGTGGCTGCTGGGTTAGTCAGCAGTGGGTATTTCTTAGCAAGTAAGCCCCAGTTAGCTGGTTTGGGGGAGGCAGCATCCAGGGCTGCTTTCTGCTTCTCCAGCTACAGCTGGAATTAAAGGTATTAACATTCCAGGGACTTAATCCTGCCCCATCCAGCACGATCTTGTGTGAGCAAGGATATTTTTACCCGAGTTATGCTTGCGTGCCGAAGAGTATTTGTTAAGACAAATTCTGTGCCAATAACGACTAACGTATAATTTATCCATCCCTTTTGTTTATTTTACTCCCCTCCTGTGAGAGTACATGTAGTACCAAAGTAGTGGAGAAAAGTTTAGAAAAGGAGCGAGTACACCTGCCTAACTCCCCAGAGGTCACTTACACTAGGTGCTGAAGGCTGAGAAGCGCTGGAGTGCGATGATTGTCCTTCTTACTGAGGTAACAGCAGCCATATTTCACTAACATGGGTGCCCGTAGGAATAATTGTGCTGAAGAGGCACTGCCAGGCCATGGCAGGGGGGGTGGGCCTTCCTGGCTTATCAGACACGTGCTTGGGGCTGAACAGCCAGATCAGTTTTTGCAGTGTGTGTGACAGTTCCCTTTCCTTGTTTTCCTGTACCTAAACTTGAGCTTCGTGTGAAATCTTCTGTGTGGGAGTTATGTGCTAAAGTCACATTGCCACAAGCTCACCTCTTCCCAAGTTGTTCTGTTGTGTTTTGAAGGAATGGTATCCACATGCAGAGCGAGAGTTATGCCATTGGCAAAGCACCAATGGGACTGTGTGGTGTTTAATAAAGATGCTTAGAAATCAGTGACACTTGAAGGGGTGGAAGAAAGGGAGTTCAGGACAGATTTCAGGCTGTAGTCTTTTGGGGTTTTAGTAGAAACACTTTAAAATTAGTTTTATTGCTCATGGAAAACAGTCTTTCCCAGGCACACACTGCACAATTCCCCCAGGGAAAGGGCATAATGCCGAGAGCCCAAAGTTGCTGCTGCTGTCTGGAAACCACTCTGAAACTGGACGTGTGACAGCACAATGTGCAATAGCTCAGTCCTGTGACAATGCTGTGTGTTTCCCTGCAGGGAATCCAAATTCACGGGGGCGTGAGGTGCTGGATGGGCCTTGGGTCTCTGCCCAGTCTTGCATGAAGTAACTGTTCCTCCTAGTCAGACTAGAAGGGTCTTGCCCTACAGACGCTACACAGATTCTGTACATGTGTGCATGCAGCAAATGTAACCAGGAACTTTGGTCTACAAAGTAAAGACATGCTCTTTTCCTTGGCTGCTGTTGACATAAAGTGGTAAAGAACAGGACTGTAACAGTCTGTATGTAAAAAGCAATTTTGATTGTTGTCATCCTCTGTTGCTAGAATTGATCTGTTTTCAATTATTTTTTAAGGGTCTGTCCCCTTTCATGCTCTTTCTAGAAAGACTTGGAGTGGAAAGCTTAATTTTTTATCTCATGCCATTTGTCAGGGCACTTGTATGTGCAGGAGCTGCCATTTGCAATAGCAGTGTCTGGTGGAAGTAGCTTCTGTTTTGCTTTAGATCCTCAGGTGACACCTCTCATCTTCTTGAAGCCTTGGTGAGCTTTAACAGGGGTAGAATGTGTGGTAGTGAGATTGCTTCTTTGAGTATTTATAAACCCCAAATGCCTGTACTAAAGAAAATCAACTACTTTGGGGAGAAATATAGTCATGTCCTTTCATGTCCTCTGTGCTACAAAATTTGGTTGAATTTGAATCAGGGCTTAAAAGTGTCAGTGATGTTTTTTGCCTCTTTGATGTAAATTGCTGGCTTCTGATCCTGCCTTGTCAAAGTGGATATTGGATCCTGTTCTCTGGTGTTTCTTCTCTGGTACCCTTCAGTTGCTCACATAACATGTGTCAGTCCCTGCTTTTTTCTGGGGAGAACCAGAGATGGAGGGGTGCTTGGGACTGAACCTTTCCTCTGGGTGTGAGGATACAGCCCTGGTTGGTACAGAGACTGTGGGATGGGGAAGCTTTTTTTTCATTAGTCTGTGAGGGTTTGTGTCCAAGAGTGTATTGTCACTCACCAGTGATCAGACCACCTGAAAGGGACAATTTTGTGGAGCAGTGTGAAGTATTCATAAACAAAGACTTAACATTTCTCTCCCCTTCCTTCTCCAATCTATGCAGAAGCAGAAAGGAGACATCGTAAAGGTGCTCAAAGATCTCTGGCGGGACTTCCTGCAGTGCTACTCCTCCAAGACCATGCTCTGCTGGTCCGTGTGGTGGGCACTGTCCACCTGTGGCTACTTTCAGGTCATCAACTACGCTCAGGGCCTGTGGGAGATGGTGCTGCCTTCTCAGAGTGCGGACATCTACAATGGTGCTGTGGAGGCAGCCTCGACGCTCCTAGGTAAGCTTCTGGCATAGCTCCTGCTCTGCTGTGAGAAATGTCTTCTTTCCCTCAAGGTCATTAGAGCATGATTTGGAAGTGCTTTGCATTCCCCCAAGCATGCAGGAGAGGTAAACCCTGGCATCTGGGGTGAGTCTTCCCTGACATGCACAGGTAGGTGCTCGGTGTGAGTTAGTCGCTGAAGCAGCCCTGATTCTCGTGATCCTGTACGTAGGTGTTTAGAGGAGCCTCCCAAGCCAATCTTCATTCTGAAATACTTGGCAGAAGGCTCCAGGTATGTGGCTGACTGTGTGTTCTTGGCTGTCACTATGACGGTGGAGTTACGCTTGTTTTAGCCACTCAGTCAGACATGGGGTCCTGTGTGTTTGGTTTTCCTCCAGGAGCATGCGAAGGTTTCCTGTACACACACAGCATGCAGTGAGCCATGGTTAGTCATTTCAGCACTGTTAGGAGCAAAAGCTATTAAGATGAAGGAAGTTGTTGACTTGAAAGGGACAGGTAGGTCAGTCAACACAAGCATTTGTTTATGAAGTTGTTCAATACTGTTTAATTACCAGAACTAGGACAATACCTTTTTTAAATAGCTAACATACCCTTACAGAGGTTTTCTAGATGTTGCTGCAGCGTGTCCCTTTTCTTTGATGGAGTCATTGTTCCATCCTGTGCTGTGGACATCACCTCCTTGGGGGCAAAAGAAACCAAAGTACACAAATAAATTATTAGTGCTTTCTTGGGTGTGCTCAGCCCCTTCTTGAAGTTCAGTAGGAAGCTGTGGCTGGTTTATAGTTCTAAAAGCCAGTGTACAACCTATTGTTAGCTGGGTTTGAAACTGTTGGCAACTTGATGACTTTGTTTATTCAGTCCCTGGTGTGCTAAACCTGCACTTAAATAGCTTGTTCTCATACACTGTTTCTCCACTCTAGCATGAACCTGTGACTCTTACTTCTTGTTTGAATTGGCTTCCTCTACCATCCTGCCTTTGTCCCAGAAAGGAGAAGAATCGGTATCAAGGGAAAGAAGACCCATAATGTGGCCTAATATCAGCAAAATTTAAAAACCCCCAAATATATGGGGGGGGGGGGTATTCTTCAAACCTTATCATGAACATCTTTCATAACAAGGTTCTTTTTTAAAAGGCCTGTGAACAATGGACCTAAACTCTTGTAAGACTGAAGTTTTTAGTTTCCCATTTTGATTTTTTTCCTCAAGTATCATTTTTCTAAATAGCCAAATCATTTTGGGTGATGTTTTATAAAAGCAAATTAGCCTGAACTGCTCAAAAGACAGAACCAAAAGTCCTTCCAGTTGATAGAGATTAATTGCTTGAAAGAAGCAAAGTTTAATGAATTACAGTCACAACTAAAAGCTTGACGTGTGTGACAGGACTGGAAGTCCTAACATCTGTTAAGAATGAGCATGCAGTGACCTGACTTCCTAAGCACTGGTGCAAATGCTCTAACTCCTGATTTCCAGTTTGAATTTATTAATGAGCCGTTTATTTATCTCTGATGTCATGCCAAGGTTGTATTTTAGCACAAAATCTTTGTTCTGGGCCAAAGAAACCAGGTTTTCCTAGTTGTTCTTTGGTAAAGTTAAGCTCTTTGTTCTCTTCCTTATTAGCCCCTCTTTGCACCAAACCTGGTTTGAGTTGCATTCTTTTTGAAGGTGAATAACCAGATTTGCACTTGGCTTTATTCAGTGAGGCCTCAGACTTACAGAAGAACGTGCTGTTCACTCTTCTCCCTGTACTAGAAATACCTCGCCTGCTGCATCCCAGATCTGATTTGCCATTTTCATTGCTCTTAGTCATTCTATGCTCAGTTAGGAGCAATGTTTGTCAGCCTTTGCATAAGGTGCTGTTGCCATCCCTGCCCTGCCCTGCAGAAGGGTTTAAGTTGGCATGGTGACTCACGTAGCTGTCGGCTCCCTGTCTTAGGAAAGAGAAGTAGTATTCCTTCTAGGCAGATCAGCTGACTGTTAGGTTGCATCCCTGCACCTTCTTTGGAGTGTGGCAATCCTTTATCAGGTTGGCTTGTGAAACCACTGGATCAGCTGAATGTGTCTTGTTGAAGGACAGAGACTGAATATCTTAATTAGATGTCGGGTTGATACAACCTGGGCACATAGGGAGAGTACATATTCATGAATTGCCGTGAGATCCTCATGTCTGTTCCCAAATTTCAGAATTGCTGAGACAGTAGGAGGAATGCTCTAGGACTTAGCTTCTTTTTGCATCTCAGAGTTTTGCTATTGGGGGAGCCAGACTTTCAAAGAACAAGATGTTGGTCAGGTCGTGTCACAGCAAGCATTGAGAAGAAGACTTTAGTGGTGGAAAATAAATCCTTTCCCTTGGCATAGCTTCTTTCTTCATCAGTCTGCAAGATTGATGTCAGGTCTGACAGGATGTCAGGCTTGTGCAAACTGATGGAACATAAGGAGTCTTGGTGTGCTTAAAGGTTTTCTAAGACAGCAGGCCAGCTAAGGGCTACAAAGAGCTTAGATAGTGCACTGTAGCACTTCTGTGCAGTGGTCTGCTGCTGAACACAATCCTGTTTTTCAGAGATGTCCTGTAAACCTCCCTTTGTCAGTATGCTGTTTGTCTGGTTTGCTGTGTACAGCCATTATGCTGTTGGTTGCTATTTGGCTTGTTTGCAGAACAAGGCCTGCTTGAAATGGGAATTTTCTATTAATGTAACGTGTTTAGGCTTCTCAGTAGTTGCAACTGTGATAGTGCATGAAACACACCTTGTCTGCTCATTGAATTGCATGAAATACCACATGCTTTCCCATCCTATGATTTGTCTTTTCTCCCTATCCCCCCTTCATAAAATTCAGCCAGAGTTACAAACCTGTTTAGGTTGTAAAGTATTGTTCTTGCACAATCAATAGTGCATGATTATACCCTGTGGTTAGGCTGCATCCCAGGAGATGTGGATTTGGACTCCTCTTCTTACTTACTCTTACAGCCCAGTGTGGAGATGACAGTAAATGTAGGTTTTTCTGCCTCCTGGGAGAGAGCTCTAACATTAGCTGTGCATTAAAGTGAGTAGTGTCTTTCTCCCTCCTACCCTCTGCTAAAGCACCACTAAATAATTAGGTGAGTACTTTTGAAAAATAGGATTTGCATTTCTCAACAGAAATTGCCCAATTATTGACAGCACTGCCACAGTCAGGTGTAGAGGAGTGACTGGCAGTTGTCCGAGGCCTGGGGCTGTCGTGCTTCTGGACCCAGAGAAGAGACTTTGGAGGCAGTCAGCATTGACCTATGTATTTTTTTTCCTGTTTCTGTAAAAGTAGATGGGAGTTTGCAGCAGGATTTCAAGTGAGGGAGGGGTCAGGAAGGAGAGCTGCTAAGGTATTCCCGTTTGTCTCCTCCACTTCATTTATGTTTCGCTGTTATGGGCTGTAGGGCTCCCAATGCACCGTCTCCAAATTGCTCCAGCTGTAATTACTAAGAGTTACTCTTTCCTTCCCCTCACAGGAGCTGTTGCAGTCGTTGTTGTGGGTCACATAAAAACATCCTGGGCAATGTGGGGTGAGGTGGCACTTGCCCTGTTCTCCTTTCTTATTGCTGCTGCTGTGTATGTCATGGACACTGTTCGTAACATCTGGGTGTGCTATGCATCCTATGTTGTCTTCAGAATTATCTACATGATGCTAATCACAATAGCAACGTGAGTATATCTGTAATGTATACTGCTCTCAAGGTTACAGCTGGTGTGGAAGCAGTGCATTTTCTGTGTTATGAGAGTCTGTTGCAAGGGTTTATGTTGTGATTCAGGTTGGAAACTGAGGCATGGAGATATATTTGGCTGGCAGTGTGCCCAAGCTTAAAAGTCTTGTGACGCCGAAGTGATTACTTCTAAATATTAGATAGTGCTGATTGCTAGGGGGATGTTTTTCATAAACATGGCTGGAGTGAAGTGTTAACAGATGAGGAAAGGACAGTGCTTTGCTGAGGCTGAAGCATCAACTTTCCCTAACCTGTAAGAAAACTACTTCAATGTTATTTGTCACTTCGGGGAGAAAAGCATAGCTGGTTTTGAACCACATAATCACTCCAAGACAGCTCAAGCACAATAAGAGGGGTGATGCTGAAACTGGCAACTGCAAAGGGAGTTCTGGTTAGAAGGATGCAAGAGATTATGGACTACACAGCAACAGACTGAAGCTTTGAGATTGCCGACAGCTCTCTGGGGTCAGTGTGTGTTGCATCTTCTCCAGGTGACAAGACCCTTTACGTTGGACAGCAGGGCTGCTTCAGTAACACTGAAACCCACAGGGCTCCCTAAGTGGAGGGGTTGGGTTGTTTGGTTGTTTGTTTTTAAAAAGAGGGCTTGCATGTGTCTTATGGGTCTCTTCTAGCTTCTAAGTTAGTCCATCATGATCCTATTTAGAAAAGGACACGATCTGTGCAATGTAATTTACCTGTGAAAAGTACTAAACCAGTCAATGTAACTCCTCAGGTTGCATAGTTGTTCGTCCAGAAATGTTTCTGCCATTCATGCATTCCCCTGCTTTTTCCCTTATGTTTCTGGTCGTCCCTTTCTTTCCAGGTTCCAGATTGCTACAAATCTCAGTGTGGAGCGGTATGCCCTGGTGTTTGGGGTCAATACTTTCATTGCCTTAGCACTTCAGACTCTGCTCACCTTGATTGTCGTGGATGCCAGTGGGCTTGGCTTGGACATCTTCACCCAGGTATGACAGATGGTCTTACCTTTACTGATGGGAGGCAGGGAAGGGAGGAAGATAAACCAAGCTGTAAAGCTTCTCAGCTACCTGTTTCTGGGTCAAGGATTTGACAGAGAAATAACCATGGATTCCTGATATTTTAGAAGAGGAAGGGAACTCATTTATTTTATGAACCTTCTTATAAATCTCCTTACTGTTTGGTTTAACCACTTCTTTTATTTTCTTTTCCTCTCCTCTGCAGTTCATGATTTACGCCTCTTACTTTGCGGCCATCTCACTGGTGTTCTTGGTCAGTGGCACCTGCAGTATTGCGAAAGCTTACGGAAGACAAGAGCAGATGCAAAGCAGATCTCCTGAAAGCCAGTAGTGCACCAAGCAAAGACTCTTGGTGACTACATGTGAAGATATAGGTCTGTTTTTAATCTCTGCCTTTTCTTCCCAAGGCAGTCACCTTAATGGTATATGATCCATATTTATACTATATTAGTAGCACATTTTAGAAGGTAAATTTATTAGCTCTTACGTAAGTAAGAACAAATATCTTCTTTCTAAAATGCCTTTTGTTCTTCCGTTGCATATATGGGATGTGCAGCAAAGAACAGTAAATTTTCTCAAAGAATGAGAACCTTGGGAGGTTTTAGTCTAACACTGTCCATCTGCAGGCAGTTTTGGGATTGTCTGGTGAAGTGCTGCTCTCTGTCATGAGGTGCTGCTACAGGGCAGAAATGAGGGCACACTAACAGACCTCTCTGTGGAGAGCCCCAGGCCTGGGACAGGAGGTGGCCTGAGGGCTGTGCTCTGCAGTGTGGCTCTCGCTGAGGCTGCCCTGTGATGCTGAATGCTCTGTTTTGAGGACTGGTACACTGACGTTTCTGCACACGCACATGCTTCCTTGAGGAGCTTGTACTGCTTCTCCCGTTCCTGTCTGTCATCCCTGCTGTCAGAGGTCTACCTTAGCTGATCATGGTGCTTCCCCAAAAACATAACTGTGTCCTCAAGCAATCTGTGACACTGGTGGATGGGCTATCAGCACGACTACTTGTGCATGAAGGCCTGTGCCCAAGGGACTGTAAAGCTGGAGGGAAGACTTGGAGTTGAAATGGGCAAAATGCTAATCCAAGGGACCCTTGGATAACTTTGCCTTTGTCCCTTAGGGCTGCAGGTTCCTGTGATTACAGGAGTCATTGCCTCACAACCCAGGGGCTGAACTGTTTCGGGGGGTGGTGGATGTTAGTATAGCACTGAGAAGGAAGGTAACTCACAGGATTTTAAGCTATTCTTTGTGCCCTTAGAGAATTGTGACTATGATGATTAAATTGACACCTTCAATTATGGTAGTTAGCAGAATGACTGCCTGAGGCATTGAAAAGTGATGACTTATGGTCTGTCATTTTTCCACCATTATTTTAAAATGCCTTTATGCTTCTGGTGGGTCTCTGTCCACTAGTTCTACCTCTTCTTTCCACATGAGCAGAACAATGAATGTTTAGAGTGGGCAATTCTTTTGTTTTGTCCAATTCAAGCAATTTGGGACTTGCCTCTTACCTGTTTTTTAAAAGAATTTATTTTTTCCAAATTCCTTCAGCACTGAGGAGGAGTTGCACAGAGTTGTCCTGGGCTTGGCCACCTGCACACTCAGGCAGCATGACCAGCACAGCAACAAATGCCTGTGGAGTGTCCCTGTTGCTGTGCAGGTTGTGGTGAATTTAAGTGTACAGGAGAGCTGGCAAGGGAGAGGGTGCAATGCAGCCTTTCCCTCCATGCCTTCTCTCTGTGTGTTTGTTAGAGCTCCTTTCTTCTTCCAGCTGAAGAAGCAGCTTTGGTTCATCACCTGCTTTTAGTGCCATGAGGACTTCAGTGGGGTTGGGAAGATGTTTTCCCTCTGGCTGGGACATTTCTCACCACCTTCTGTGAGCCTCAGCCTTTACCACACCAGGTGCATGATTAATGTGTTTGGCATGTGCTGCCTGGGATCCAGGGAGCCCTTCCAGGCTGGCTGCTCAGGGGAGCCCGCTCCCCAAAGCTTTTCTTTCTGCAGGCTGCCTCCTGAAACAGCCCCCTTAAGAGGGGCTCAGCTGCACTGGCATTTACACGTGTAAACTTATCTGCCTTATCCTGAAATGGAAACTTGAAGCCACCCATGTATATATTCCTTTCTCTACTGTTTTTTGTTTTTAAAAAAAAAAAAAATCTGGAGCCATGAAATGCTATCTGATGAGCTGTGCTGGGACAGGGATAGTCTGTCCTTTGAGTTCCTTGGTCTGATGGCAGTTGGAGCAAGGCAGGGGGAGTGGATGTACAGCACTCTTGTCAAGTGACCAAAAGGAGCAGCTCAATTTTAATCGTATTTTTCATACAGAGATCAAATCTTTGATGGGGAACAGCCCACTTATTTTAAAAGCAAGTCACAAATTAACTAATGACTTACAGCAGTATCAATGAGTTTTGTACCAAAGTAATGAAACTGTGACAACTGCAATAGAGAGGCTCACTATGCTGTGTATGTCTTCAGGCCCACAGTGTATGGATGCCACACCTGGGTGTTGTTCAGGTTCTGAGCTGTGCTGTTGCTGTGGTGATGAGGTGATTATAGAGCCTGATTGGAGCTGTATGTGAAGTTAATAATGATGCCTATGAAATTCTGTAACCATGTGGACATTTTTGGTTTCTAATTAAACAGTTATTTTTGTTAAATAAAAATACTCTGAGATGTCCTGTGTGGACAGTGGTTTTTTTCTGTTTTGGTACCCTGCTAATCCACAGCACTGCTGCTGCAGGTTGTTCTGAGTATCTTTGTAACAAAGAGAAAACAATATAGAACAAAACATGTAAAAAGAAGCAAGGTTTCAAGAAGCTGGCAGTTGCTGGCTGGCTTGTGTAGGTTTGCATAACTCTGTGCAAGTGTCTTGTATTGAGGATGCTTAACTGCTGAACAGTCCAGAAGCACCACTCTAATTCCGGTGCAGACTGGTCTGGTGAGGGAGATCGTCCCTCACTGATGCAGCTCAGGATGCTCCAGTCTCACTGGGGGTGACATTAAGGGAAAGCAGGTGTAGGTTTGCCACGCAGGAGGACCTTTCTACTTATGTTGACCTAATTACAAAATTGAGGCCTTAAAGGAGAAATACTGTAAGCTCCCCATCCTGGCACACCCCCACTTGACTGCCTTGGAAGGCTCTCCCTTTGCAGTGTTTCTGGAAGACTTGGCTTGTACCTCATAGTACAGGCTGGGCTGGAGGGCACAGAGGTTTGTGTGGGTAGTAGCCCAACAAACCCTCTGCACAACACCAAAAAAAAGAGAAAAGGGGTGTTCTGGGGAGGAAAGGGGGTGGGGAGGTTTTCTTACATGTTTCCTTCAGAGCTTTATTGCTGCGTTTTATTGTTGGAGGTTAGGAGTGCTGGCATGTCAGGTCTGTTCTGACTTTCATTCATCTGCCTCCCCTGGGTGAATACAGGAGTCAGCTGTGAAGGGATGGGTTTCCTGACAGTGTAGGGGATTAAAATCTCTGCTTGCATATGTCAGGAAGATAACTAGTAGGTCATATAGGTATAGCATTACCCTTAAGATGGATTCAAGTGTTTTTCTCATCTGGTGCTGGTGAAAGGCTGCTCTCGCCTGCAAGTGAAGCAAGTCCACGTGAACTGTGGCAATCCTTGCTCCTCCCATCGCATCCTGCCACATCGTGTACAGCTGAGAGAGCTGCAAGGGGCACACAGCTGCTGTGAAGGAGCGGAATTTCTACGCTGGAGATAGAGCACACAGTGCGGTTTGACGGAGATGAGATAAACACTACACACGGAGATGAGATAAACACTACACAGCCTGGGACGCTGTGGCTGTGTCTTTGTTCCAGTTGATGCTGGGGGCTGCTGGAGGTGAGTGTTACCACTGAATCTCTGTCCTGTACTGGGCTTGCTATGATGCTGGTAGGATGAGGTGTAGTTGCTGGGATCACTGCTACAGTGAGAGACTGGGTGCTGAGCTTGTTCTGTCAAAAAAGCGAGAAATAGTAAGAGCTGCCAGAGGCTGCTGTTTCAGGAGCAGCACCCACTGCTGTCCGTCCCCCCGGGCTAGCAGGGCTGCGAGAGCCCGCCAGGGCAAGGCAGGGTTACACTCAAACCCTGCTGTGGCTGTGTGCATGTGTGACACAGCCGGCTGCTCTGGCGGTGCTCTCAGGGAAAGGGAAGGGCTCTGTGTGGGAGCGGCTGCGTTTTCTTCTCTATCGGTGTGATAGTAGCCAAGTACTGGGAAGGAAAGAGGGACTTTGGCTACGGAAAGGGCAGGAGACTGAATGCTGCCCTGTTCCCTGCAGTTTTTGACAGTGCCAACTGTTTCCTATACTACATAAAAAAGGCGTTAAGGTGCTTGTTTAACGTTGCTCTGGAGGTGTCACGCAGTCTTTCTCTGTGAAACACATTCACTCTACATGAATCTGTTCCCTGAACACGGTGTCTGATGCATTCGTGACATGGAAAAGAGCAGCCAACATGTCGGGGTCTGTCCTTGGAGACCTGCACTGCTTTACTGTTGTTTTGTTGCATTTTTCATAACCATGCTCTGCAGCTTCCTCACAGATGGGAACATCTGAAAACCTTCATTTAGTGACATGGAGGTTAATGAATGCATGCATGAATTTTGATTGACCTTAAATCATTAAGTTATTATTATCAAACATCACAGCCTGATGTTCCAACAATGGGGTCAAATCCTTGTCTTAATCATGCTGATTTGTAATTAGTCACATAAAGCATCTCTTGTGAATGAAAGGGATAGCACTGGCTTTTAAGATGAAGGATAGTCTTACAATAAAAGCAGAACAGAAAGCCTCGGTATTGTGCCCAGTTCTCTGTATTTTAGTCTGCTATGAACTTGTCAAAACACATATCTATGAAATGTGGAAAATCAGAAATTTGGCATATTGTCTTCAAGGGTGGGATAGCTGCATGCCCTGGGTGAAGTCACTGGTTGAAGTTTTTCCAGGTACAGCAGGAACCATTGCCAAGCAGGTACCTGAGTGTTGTCTCTGGTGAGTATAAGGAAGCCCTTCCAGCCCACTGGAACCGATGTCAAAGCCTGGTTTTCTTTTTCACTGTATGGTATAGGATGAGCAGAAACACTGAGGTCATGGAGTCCAGCCTCCTCCTATGGCATGTGGCCTATGATGACAGATGTCTTCAGAGAGCTCCTGAACCCCACTTTGAAGGTTGTGTGACTTCGAGTGAAAGGGTGACCCTACTTGAGTTACTCTGGGAGTTATCAAAGCCCTGGCTTCATGGCTGTTTTCTGCCTGTATTTTCTTTCATTAGCCTTAACCCTTTAGTACAGGGGAGGTGCTGCCCTCTGAGGTGTGTGGCCTTGTAGACTGTCATCCTTTGCTTTTCCAGGCCAGCATATTCTAAACTTGGGGCCACAGCTGTGTGAGGAACAGTGTGACGGGCACCATGTCAGTGCTACCAGTGAGGAGAACTCCCTCCCTCCCTCTCTCCCTCTTTCCCCCCAGGGGGGGCCCATGCTACCTGCATCCTAGGTAGGAGGGCTGAGGAGGGTCATCCCCCAAAATGCAGTGCTGGGAAGCATCTTGTGATGCTGAGTGAACTTTGGTCACCCTGAATGGCTGCTGACAGCTGCTTGCCCTTGCAGGGAGCTCTGCATGCACTCCATGGGGAGTCTGGTGGCCACACAGCTCTTTGGGGACCTGCTGGCCTCAGGGGCACAGCATCCACTACCTGTGGGGTGTTTGGTCCTCCCTAGAGGAGGCTGTGACCTGCCACCTCCCTCCAGCTCTGCTGAGGAGTCTGATCCTTCTCCCTCTGCCAGCCCCCCTGGCCCTGCAGGTAAATCAGGGTGGGGGTTTATCGCCTTTTTTTTTCTCCAGATGGGAAGTAATTCAGGGCATTTTCCTTTTTTTCTTTCTTTCTTTTTTTTTTCCCATTTCCAAGTTCAAGGAGCAGCATGTGGTTAACACAGAGAGGTGTGTCTCTGGAGATTCAGTGCTGTCTTATATAGTGGTGAGACACTGGAACAGGTTGCCCAGAGAAGTTGTGGATATCCCATCCCTGGAGGTGTTTAAGGCCAGGCTGAATGGGGCTCTGAGCAACCTGGTCTAGTGGAAGGTGTCCCTGCCCATGGCAAGGGAGTTGGAACTTCAAGATCCCGTTCCAACTCAAACAAATCTATGATTCTGTGATTAACAAAAGCCCAGATCCTGACACTGCTGGCTCTTGGGCTGATCCGATTGCTCATTGCCAGCCGGAGCACGATGAATAATACAACGCGCAAACTGAGGCTGTTCCCTGAGGAGTGCATAATTTAACAGCATCAAAGAAGGGCTTTCGGCTGAACACGGAGAGCCGCCTGCCTCACTCCTGCCTCTCTCCTGGAGGGGTGTGTGCCCCCGCTCCCCTCAGCGTTCTGCTTCCCGGCAATTTCCAGGCGTTAAGTGGAATTGTGCCACCCAGAAAAGGGGGCAGGGAGGGGGGCCCTGGCGCGGAGGCCTGTCTCCATGGCAACGGGGCGGTGCGGCCTGGCCTACCGGCGCTGCGGGAGGCGGCGTTCGTCCCTCGGGAGGTGGCGTTTGTCCCTCGGGAGCCGCCGTGGCGCTGACCGGCGCTGCAGGTCGGTGCGCGGAGCGGCCCCGCCGCTGCCACGGCAACCGCAACGCCCGGCGGCGGCAGCTCGTCGTCCCCGGCCGGGAGAGGCGGGGCCCGGTGTGTCCCAGGGGAGCAGGGAATGCTGGTGAGGACGTTCCCCACCGCACCCGCATGGGGTTCGGGTTCGTGGGTCTGTGTATGTGTCTGTGTTTTAGTGCAGAGGGACAAAGCGACAGAAATCCGTCGCTTTGTCCCGCCTTTTGTTGTGACTGTGCCTGAGTATAACCACGTAGCGGTGTTACTAAGCTGTGCAGAACAAGTGCTCACAGCGCACACCCCCCACGGACACACCCCAAGTAGAACAGAAGCAGGTGAAAATGAAGACTTGAGATTTTCTGAATACTTTCGGTTCCTCTTCATGCTGAATCACTTTACCTCATAATACCCTAAATAGAATAGGAGCTGATTCAAGATTTTCTGGTGCCCCCAATATAAGAAGGACATGGAACTGTTGGAACAAATCCAGAGGAGGCCACGAGGTTGGTAAGAGGCCTGGAGCCCCTCCCCTACGGAGACAGGCTGAGAAGGTTGGGGCTGTTCAGCCTGGAGAAGAGGAGCTTGTGTGGAAACCTCATTACAACCATCCAGTATCTGAAGGGGCCTGCAGAGAAGCCAGAGAGGGACTCCTTGTCAGGAACTGCAGTGACAGGGCACAGACTGAAAGAGTGGAAGCTTAGGTTAGATATAAGGAAGAAATTCTTTACTGTGAGGGTGGTGAGACACTGGAACAGGTTGCCCAGGGAGATGGCGGATGCCCCATTCCTGGAAAGTGTTCAAGACCAGGCTGGATGGGGCTTTGAGCAACCTGGTCTAGTGGGAGGTGTTCCTGCCCATGGCAGGGGAAGTTGGGACTGGATGACCTTAACGTCCATTCCAACCCCTTAACATTCTATGATTCTATGAAACAAGGACACTGAATTGGAAATTCTCTCTTCAGCCATGGCTACTTTATCTTACAACAGGAGAAGTTGATTTTTACGCTGCTCTCCATGACTACACTTAACCTAAATGCATTGAACAGCGTGTTCAATGTGTTTGTGTTGAGTGCCACAGACTGATTTGAACAGGTTTTATTAAAGGCACGACTCATCTGTGCAGCTTTTGTATCCACTTATCATAATAATGAAATCACAGAGAAATAGTTCTTTTGTGCTGAATGTGCACTAGAGAAAAGTAAATGCCATTAAGATCCCAGGTATGTCATCACCCAAACCAAGGATATTTGTGAAGCAAGGGGCATTTCCCAGCAAAAATCATTACATGTCATATGAGGTGGTGCAGGAAAAATATGATGGAAATGGCTATGGTGTGGAAAGCCAAGGCAACAGTCTGAACGAGCTCTAAAAAATTAAATTCTGAGAAATCTAGTGTGAATGAGTGATACCAGTGGCAAGTGGTAGCTAAAAAGAAGTGAAAAAACTGCCAGATTTTCTTGAACAACATATGAATCAAAGAAAAAAAAGAGCTTTTAAAAGTTTCTGTACAAACAAGTTTGCAGCAAAAAATGCCCAGCTTAATTATCACTTTTTCCTCTAAAACAATTCTTGACTAAGTTTAGAGGTTTAAAAGAGCATCAGTCTTGTCTGGCATGAAATACAGAGTTCTAAGAAGCAGAGCTGATGTTCTTGAGAATAAATAACTGAGAACTCAGAGATGCTCATCAGAACTTAAAACAAAAACTTGGAAGAATTTAAGCAACATCAGCTGGATGAAAGGGTTTTTACAAAATGCCCAGATGGATTTGAAAGTCCAGGTGCAACCCTTCTTGATTCTCTGATTCTGTGATTCTTGTCTGGAAGAGCAGGATGGTCACACAACGAGAGCTGTCTTGCTGTTCTAGGGCCATCCAGAGTCAGAGCTAACTCTTACACCCCATATTGTCTTGCCATATCATAAAGTATATAATATAATGTCATATCATATATCATATTATATTGTATCATATCATGGGGTTGGAATGGACCCTAAAGATCATCAAATTGTGACCTCCCTGCCATGGGCAGGGACACCTGCTAGACCAGGTTTCTCAAAGCACCATCTAATCTGGCCTTAAACACTTCCAGGGATGGGGCAGCCACAGTCTCCCTGGGCAGCCTGTTCCGGTGCCTCACCACCCTAACAGCAAAGAATTTCAATCTAATATCTAACCTAAATTTCCCCTCTTTCAATTTGTATCCATTACTCCTTGTCATGTCACAACAACCATGATCCTTAGTATGTTGAAAACGATTGAAAACAGATTTGTCCTACTCGAGACAAGTAGAAGTGGCACCTTCCAGCCTACAGCAGAGGGTACAAAAAGAACAGGAACTTTTAAATAATAGATGTTTCTTCTTCTGTGCTGCTTTTGTAAAAAGTAATAAATTGTTGAAGGAATGATGAGGGGCTAAAGCTGTAAAAAGAGCAGAATCACCTCTCTCGTGAGTGTGTCCACATCTTTTCCCTTTTGTGTCTTTGATGCCTTGTACTGATTGAGCTGAGCTGAGGGGCAGCAGGCAGCCTGGAGCACCGAGCACTGACATTTAAGCACTCCTTCAGGAGCTGGTGGCACCTGTGTGCTGTGCAGTCCAAAGATTGTTTAAAAGATTCAGTCCTTACAGTGGCTCATCTTCAGTTTTGTCATGAGCGTGACTATATCCAGCCTGATTAACAGGTTAATGAGTGTTTAAAGTTACATTGCATTTAAACAAGATAAGATGCAAATAAGATAAGATACAAACAAGATAAGATAGAAGCAAGAAGTTTGTAGCGCTTCCAACTAACATAAAATAGTGGTCTCTTTTTCCAAGCACAAGGCTAACTGTTAAAAGATCACCAGTTCTAGTTTAAGCTCTGTCAGAGACATTAAATCACCTTGATTTGCTTTAACTCAAACCTTCTTCCAGTAGCCAGAGCTGGAAAGGCCAAAACCATTCATGTTTATAAGCCATCGGTGATCCTTAGTCCTGAGGTGCTGTGGCACTGTCTGACATGGTTGGATTAATACTGCTCACAAGTTTTATGTGGGTGCCACAAGATATCAGTATTTGTCTGTCACTAGAGTTTGAAAACATTTTATTCCCTCTCCTTTTTGTAGTATTAAACTAACACATCTCCAAAATGAGTGAAAAGGAAGATCAAGAAGATCCAGCAGATGTCAGTGATTTAACAGGAAATGCAGAATATGACGATGATTTTGAAAATGACCCTGAATGCCTAACTGATGAAGAAGCAAAACAAAACCTTGGTGAAAGAGAGGTATTTGTTGCATTAAATGCTAGTTGTGTTATTTAGAAGACAAAATTGAGTAATATTTGGAATCATAGGCACAAATTCAGTATTGCTTGAAATGTGTAGGTGCATTCACCAAATTTTGACAAGGAGGGTTATTTGGAATTATAGTGAAAAACATTTCAGTGAACTGATTAGTTAGGTTGTAGTATCCTTAAAGCAGACAATTCACTATTCATTGAAAATGATATGTTTTTTTCAAAAGTATTTCTGGGTTCCTTTAAGTGTTTGTGCAACATTTTTTGTGGTTTTATGCTGTCACTAATCACTTTACTGTTTAGTTAAACTTTGTGCAAATGTGAACATGAAGAAAATGAAGAGACTTGTTAGTGCCAAAAAAGCTGTTAAGTTATGACATGCACTATTTGACAGCCTGGTTTAGAATGAAGGTAGTTTGTACTGCTCTTCTCTCTCGCTGTTTCTTTTCTCTTTCTTTGATAATTGTTCTTTTGTTGAGAGAAGAGACTAGTTTATTTTAATTTTTTTAGACTCCTGAAGAAAATGAAGAGGATATTGAAGCACAAATTCCTAAAGCTGCAGACAGCTTTGAGGAAGACAATGAGGAAGTGGAAAGAAATCTAGATCAGCTTTCAGAGACAGATGTAAAAGTGAATGTGATATACTCTAGTCAAAAATTTTTGGAATCCAGGGCAGATAGTGAACCGGAGGACCATGAATCTGATACTGAGAGAGAAAGCTTTATCCAGGAATCCAAGCTGGAAAATGAGCAGGAACTGAATGAGGAGGAGGATGAAGAAATAAAGCGTTATGTCTTGGGAAAGATTGAAGAAGCCAACAAAGAGCTGGAAAATCAGGCTCCTGTGGATCAAAACAGAGAACGGAAATTAAAATTTAAGGATGAGTTGGTGGATCTTCGAGCTCCTCCTCCAGAAAATGCTGAAGTTGCTAAGACTGACCTTGCAAGAGGAGACGATGTTTCAAGGGGGCTGTCTCAGCTGCATATTTCTAATGACATGGGACAGAAACGCTCATCACTTTCAGCACGTGCTGGCTCAGATGAGGAAACGACAGATCATAAAATCCTAGTGGAAAAAGATAGAAAGTTTGAACTCTTAAGTTTACGTGATATTGAAAGCCAGGGCATTTCGCCCCCAATAAGTGTTTCTTTTACAAATATTGAAACTCAACAAACACCTCCAAAATCTTCACTCCCCAGTTCTTTTCCCACTGCTTCTCAAATGAAAGAAATGCCTCCATCTGACTCTAAGCATCCTCCAGATTCTGCTTTGAATGCTGAAAAAGATCTGGGAAAACAGAAGAATCCGCAGAAGACTGAGTCTGCACACGTGCCCGTGAAAAGCTCCACTTACAGTCTTACTCCCAGACAAAAAGAATTAAGGAAGCAGATAGAACTAAGGAATGAAAGACTGAGGAGAGAGGTAAATATATAGAGAAAAGGAAATCACAGTGACCATCCTATTCCTCTGCTCCACAAAGACCACGTGCTCATGGTATTTACTCCATACTTCCTTGATAAAAGAGGCATCAATGGTAGTTGTAGTAATAATAATAATAACAACAACAACAACAATAATTCTCTGGGGTTTGTATAGAATCTCTCAAAGCTCCTTTCCCAGAGTGGCATAGGATCATGCCTTGCTCAGAGGAGAAATGAAGTATTTATTTAATATATCCTTCATAAATGGGCCTTCTTCTGTTCTATTTTTCTTACTGCTTTTGCTTCTTGGCTCTCTCTCTACCTAGGTTCTGTTACAGTCCCACAGTTTATGGAATGTAGCATGTGGTGTCACATCTGCATATATTATACTGCAGTGCAGGAGGTTAACATTAACCACAGGAAGGCAGGGGCACATTTGGGTACTCCAGAAGTATGAATTAGGCAATTATCATATGGGAGAGTGTTCAGTCATAGTATAACATTTACACATGAGAGTGACTGTGAGAACCCTTTAAATTCTGTCTTGGCTCCTTACACAGAAAAAAAAATTATATTTAATAGAGAGTCAGCCTCTGACAGCTGTAATGGGGACTTCAGAAATCTTTACCAGATAGTTAAAAAATGTAGATGTTTTTCTTCTCTTTGCATTATGATGATACAATTACAAAAACATAACTTGCTATGTGTGTTGCGCTATAAAAAGAGCATGAAACATCTGCCATTTTTCTGTGCCATGATGTACTAATTAAGCTGGCTAAGTAGCTTCCAAGGTTGCTTTCTATCTGTGGAAATAGCTCTAGCCTGCTTTATTTGAAAAGATTGCTGAGGCTCAGCTCAGAAATGAGGGGTATGGAATGTGACAAGCAATTGAAGTGTTTTCTTTGTGCACACAAGACTAGATCTCTTGACACCATGCTCTGTGTCTTTAAAGTAAAAGGTATTGTGGTGAGGGGAAGGAAGGTTATTTTCCTAACAGTGTATGCTAAATTTCTTCCTTTGTTGGCTGACTTATGGAAAGGTAAGGACATGTTACCTTATTTCTTCATTCTGGAATGGAATTCTTCCATTCTGTGATGGATTTCATGGGCATGAAACATATCTTGACATTACTGGAATCCATCTGCTTCATTTTGGTGGGGTTTCCTTCATTCCAATTAATTAGAAATGGTACGTTTGGAGGATACCTGAAAGTTGTGTGTAGGTGGGAGGAACATCATCTATTGCCAAGAAGATTAGATTTCTCAAAGTGATGAAATGAGTAGGGATTGTAGCTTTTGTGTCAAAGAGAGTAAATCCCAGTAAAAAATGTCCTAATCAGCTTTCTGAAGCATTAATTGAAAACTTTTCTCCTCCTTGTAGATACTTATCATTAGCTAAAATGTAATTAATAAGTAAAAGAAACTTTTCTCAATTTTGTATATATCAGTTCATTTTGTACACTTGAAAAAAGCCTGGAGTTATTAATACTCCTTAAGTAAATACATTACAACTTCATGTCCAAAAAACCTCCTTATTTATAAGGCAGTGCCTGCAATCCATAGATTGTTGAATATCCTTTAGGGTTTAGTGGTCCATCAAGCCTGAGGGCCGCATTCATTTTTAAAATGCATCAATTTAAAGCAATTCTAAGCTAATCAGAGCTGTTGGGCAGACTTTATTTTAAGAGTTTTCACCTGCTGCTCTTTAAATGTCTGTGAGTTGAGATGTGTCATGGAAATAGAGGTAATCAGAAAAAGGATTAGACTGGAAGTGTCTGAATATATCACAAACCACAGAAGTGCTCCAAGCAATTTCTTCCTAAATGTAGTATCAGCTGTGATGCAGTCTTCGAGTATTCCTGTTTCATCTGTATTTTAGTGTGTCTCCCATGCAGTTCAAATGACTTATTTATTGCCTGCAACAGTCTCTGAAGATTAAGATCATTCTCTTAAAAACTAAGTTTATTCACTTTTCCTTCCACTTAAGGAAGAAGAAAGGAAAAGGGAACTAGAAGAAGAGAGGAGAAGAGAGAATGACATAGTTTTTAGAGCATGGTTACAGAAGAAGAAAGAACAACTACAAGAAGAAAAGCGAATTCGTCGTGCAAAACAGCTGGAAGAGCTGAGCATCAAAGTAAGGTCTCCCTAATTTGGAACTGGGATCTATAGTGCTCTTGTTAAATAGGAAAACCAAATTCTAAGCCTGTGTTCTTAGCTAAGTGTATGAAAATTTATAGCGATGGGAAATGTTCTTGTTACATTGTTTTCAGTGAAGAGCTAGACTTACATGTTTAGGACTTTTGTGCTTGGCAGGGTGGCTTGCATTGTAGAAGCAGAGTACAGGAACTTAACTATTAAATCACAGGGGATACAGTGATGCTCCTATATACCAGGAGAAAGACTTGATTGAACCCTGCAGAGAACAAGCAGCCAGAAGACTCTTCAGAGTGTGTTCCTTACCATCAGAAATTGTTAGCAAGCAGTTAATGCACATAACCTGATCAAAACCTGGAGATTCAGATGCTGTTCTAAAGTTCTTCTGCCTTAAAGGGATGGGTTTGAAAAGCTAAATTCAGAACTTTTTTAAACATAGTGCTTTGAATGCTTGCTCATGTAGATATTCTATGCCAGATTAGCATATGCTCTAGTGTGTTTATAAAGTCTGTTTCATAGAGGGGACATGCCAGCAGAATACAAAAAAAATTATTATCATGTGATTATTATAAAGATCGTTTACTGATAAGCCTTGCGTATATGCATCTTTTTTATTAACTAGGAGGGGAGCAGGGATCCAGAAGAAGCCTACAGGTTATGGCTTAAAAAAAAGCACCAACAATACGTGAGAGAAAAACGGATAGAACTTTTGAGACGCCAAGCTGAGGAAGTGCCCTATTTTCCGAGGGCAGAGGAATGCGACAGAGCTTTTAGAGAGTGAGTAGGATCATACCTAAGGAACCATGTTTGAAACCTCCATAGTCTGTCAGGTCAAAACTGTAGCTATCTTATGGTACATCCTTGCTGCTGAAGTCCTCATTGTTTTGGAGGGGTTTTTTTTGCATGAATATGTCCTTTTAAACTTACACCCTAGCAAAAATACATCATCAATCCTTGATGTTGTTTGTTCACTGCTGTGAAATTACTTGTCAGAACCTGAGCTGAAAAGAGTGAATTCCTTTTGCTAAAAAAAGGGATCTTCTTCCTAAACCTTTGTTGCCTGTTCTGGAGCAAGCTTGGGTTGTTTCAGTCCATTAAATGGGCATAAAGTTAATCCATTTTAACAAAATGGGGGAGGTAAAGGTGGGTGCAGAAGCAGGGGAATTGGGGTGGGAAAAGTAGTGCTTCCCGTATTTGGGTGTGGCAGGCTCTTAGACTGTCTCAGCCATGACACCCAACTTCACCCTACAAGACAAGGTGGGCTCCAGTTAAGCGGTGGGCAAGTCTCTTTGGAATGGATGATGTAAAACTTGAAACTGCAACTGCCAGTACTTCTGGTCTTCTTTCTCTCTCTACAGCTGGCTGAGAAGGAAGAGAGAAGAGAAACGAGCAGCTGAACTAGCTGCTAAAGAGAGAGCCAGGCAGCTTAGATTAGAAGCCAGAAGAGCAAGACGGATGCGGAACATGCACTATATTTAGTTCAGAGCCAAAACCCTTTTGCTTCACAGACCATTACAGTTGAAAATTTGATGTAGCCACAGAGTTCTTGGTGACAATCTTCTTAATTTTTATGGCTTGAGTTTTTGTTCTTTAGAGCTACTGACTTTTTGTGGTGTTTTAAAAGCTTTCAAGCAAGTTCAACAATTACCTTCAGTGATGATTTTCGTATCTATTTATTTGTAATTTACTTAAAAAGCCTGCTTTAATGCATAACTCAGGGATCTTTTTGGTTTAACCAAATCTAAATGAGTGCGAGATCTATATATGAGGGTGGAAAATACATTCCCTTCTTTAAAAGGCACTTTATACTCAGCTCCATCATGGATTCCTGGATGCAGGCTACTGTGTAAAATGTTGAATTTTTGGTGGATTAATATTGCTGTTTGATGCTGCTAGTGATTAAGACTGTGCAAGGTGTTATGTTGTTGGAAAATGATGTCTCTTGTACCACTTCCTATTGATCTGTTGACCAGCTCTAGACCAGAGGACTGTGTTCTTTTGGGTTCCTGGAAGTGGTCATTGAAGACTAATGTGTAAGTGAACATGCAACAGGTTTTGAAACTTCTGTGAGTCATATTGAGTAGTTTTCTATTCTATGGAATTAAAAGCTTGTGCAAATTATGACCTTTTCCAATAGTAAGGAAGCTCGGTTCCTTATATAAATGTCAATGTTTATTATAATAAATTTAGCAAAAAACATCACCTTACCCAGCTAAATTGTGAACTCTTGATAGAGAACATGCCAAAGTCACTCATGAAATCATAAAGTTAGTGAAAGAAGAGGAGCATTCTCTGTCCAACTATATGCTCCAACAGATTTCATGGTCCTGGCATTGCTCTTAAATTTTTCCACATTCACAGTGTTTTCTGGGAGTACTGCAACAGACAGAAGCGTAGTAGACACAAAGCAGATGTGCTGGTAGTATTTTTCTTGGTTATTTTTGGAGCTATATACAGGCACATTGAGAGCACTGGTGTTGGACTGGAGGCTGCTGTGTTGCAGCTTTTGCCAGCATAGAGAGTGAGCATGGATACAAAATGAAAATTTCACATGCTAATAAGACACATAAGTAACAGGTGCCTTCCTCCTTCCAGTACCTTCCCCTGACACCAAAGGCAAGGAGAGCTTCCTATATCTAGCAAGCAAATCCAGGGGGAATGTTTGCAAAGGTTCACACACACCATCTCCCAAATTGCAGAAAACTACAAAAGAAGTGCTTCTCTGTTCATTGCCTCACACCAGCAGAGTGAAGGCTTTTACAGTTCAATGTCATATGTTTCTTCATATGACATATGTCATATGTCTCTTTTATGTTACAGAGAAAACAGGGTCAGAAATATGACTTCATTAAATACAAAACTGCAACTTGAAAGCAAGCAAAGGAAGTTTATTGTAGCTTTCTTCATGCAAACCAAAGCAGAGCCAGCAACAGCAAGAACTTACAGCTTACATCTTCTAATCATGGTATGAAATTCAAAGGAAAATTGGGTAAAAACAACCACTTCAGAAACCTTTTCCCTAAACTAGACAGCTTCATATGGTAAATTTCGGGGGTCAAACTAAGAAACTTAAATAGGCTTCTTTGGATTTAGCAGATTGTCTCCTAAAAGTTCTCTTCAAACCTATGTCAAGAACTTCAAATCTACATCAAGATTATAAAACCATACAAGTAAAAAAATACTTTTTTTTTAACAGTACTTGTGCAAACTTAGTGCTTATCTTCCCATAATAACCAGGAAGACCATGGGCAAGGACTGAGTCTTAATGCCAGGCCAGGATTCAATGATATGTACTAAAGGAAGTACATCAGTCTGCCTTTGCTGAGGATCAGCTATGCAGCAGCTTCACTCTAGAAGCTGACACAATGGAAAAGCCATTATTTCAGCTCTATGGAAGTACAAGAATAATCTCACCCCACTGAGTTTTCTAGAATCCACTTGAAACCAGCTACTACTTATATATTATAGCTAAAGTTCATTCAAGCTTCATCTCCTTCTTGACAGGAGGGCTGACACTGCATATACTCTAGCTTTCAGAACCTACAGCTATGAACAATCATTGCACATACTCCTTTTTATAACTAAATGTAAAATGTTGAACATAGACTTGGGGACAGTTCATCACCTTGGCTAAGATGAAAAAAAAAAAGGCATGTAACTGACCATTACTTTATTTTTAAATTTAGACATAACTGATCAGCACTTCATTTACTTTGGTATGGTTACACTTCTGTCTCCCTCCAAAGGGAAATTCATTAAGATTTGCTAGTAAGACTATAAACGTTAAATAGTCAAGAGCATCTCTATGCTCTACAAATTGGACCAGCATCACATTTTTTGTCTTGCCTTTGTATAAGAAAATAAGTAGCTTTCCAGATTGAGAAGTAGTAGAAGTATCTCAGAGACTATGGAAATCCTGTCAGTCCCTAACTTCAAGAGGTAGAGAAGCAGAAACCATGTAATTTCCAATGCTAAACCCACCCATTATGGAAAAAAGACAAAGGGAAGCGTGCTGAACATCAACTAGTGTAGTTCTTCAGAAAGAGTGCAGCTGCCTTGGCTGGGCTTTTAAAGGGCTATCAGCTCTCCTTGACAGTGATTGCAACAATTGAAGGTTACATCTTCATATCTTGTATATGGGTGAAACCTTCCAATACTTTTCTTTGTGGAAAGGAAAGAAGATGGAGAAGTCTCAGAAAAAGAAACTTCTGTTGATGTTTCTGGATGTGCAGCTGGATCCAGTACATGTAGCATCTAAGGACAGAAAAATTGAGACTGAAGACAGTTTTACACAGTTTAATGGGTTTTTTCCTTCTCTAAGAACTAGGAAGGATTTCTGCTCAAAAGCCATTTTCCATTTTTTTCCAAGTTGAAAATGAAATATCTTTTTACCCAGAACCTTAATATAAAGATTAACATGTATCAACAGTTCTTACCATTTCAGCCATTTTCTCAGCAGGGGTATTGCAAAACTCCACAGTTGCTGAAGTCTTTTTTGGACTGTTAGTGCCAACATTTCCTAGAAGATGTGAGCTTACAGCTTTGGCTAGCTTACAATTCACAGCTGCTAGCTCTGTTGTAGTGTAAGGCTGGGCACTAGGATAGTATGTCTGTTGTCTCCCCCACTGGAGAGAAACCATGAGCTCCTCCAGCAGCCTGTGCAGAAAGCAAAGAAGCACTGTCAGTGGGGTTTGTATTCTACACTGTATAATCAGCACCCAGCATACTTCAGAGGAATTGTCTCTTCCCAAGGCTTATTGCACAAGCTAAATCTTAAACCAAAGAAATGTACAAAAAAAGTGTTTAAGAACAAGGGGACAAATGGGCTGTTCTCCAAGGCAAGGCCTCACTAACACTGGACATTAATTCTGGGAACACTTATTTGACATCTGGCAGAATAAACACTGTAAAGTCCATGTAGGTAGAAGAATCTCTTCTTTGGTATTTTGATATTTTGGAAGAAAACAGAAGACTTCAAGTCAAGACAATAAGTGACTAAAGAGAGAAAGCCTGAGAATATGAGGGAGGTCAGTTCCACAGTTTATTACCCCTAAGACCTCAGACCTCTAGGAAATGAAGAAAGAATTCTATTACTTTTGCTCTTTCAGCTCTAAGACTGAAAAGTGACCACACTATACATCAGCATAACTGTTTTTTGTTGAATATCACTGGAAGGGGGAAAGCTATTTGACTCTCCTCTAGCCTAAAATAAACTGACAAAAATGAAGTTTGCACAGAGGTAGTCTGGACTAGAAAAATCATACTTGTGTGTATCAATCATCTCTTGACGGAACTGATCGCGTTCATTCAGCAAGTCCTGGATTGCACTTTGTGCATCCCTGGTTTGGCGCTGAAGAATTGCTCTGGTATTGGTCAGCTCATCAGCCATCACCCTGCAAAAGAAATCTCCAGTCAGCAATGCAAGTGAACAGTTTGAAAGTCACCTTTTTTCTACTACAGACCATCATTTGTCTGCTCAGCCTGAGGATTAAGCTGCTGTTCTCTGTCCCCTCCCCCATGCAGAGCCTATATCAACCTAATTAAGAACGATTTCTGTTCAACTACAGCCAACACCAGTGCAAGACTATGTTTTGACTGACTGAGTTCAAACAATCTTAGGTCGCTTAATACAAATCTAGTATAAGACATTTCAAAATACCTTGGGTAAGTGTACATGGTTGACAAGGATCCTGTGAAAGAAAAAGCTAAATACATTTTTCTTTTACCAACAATTCTCACAAGTATGCTGTAATCACATCTGTTCACTCATCTCTGAAAATGACAGCTGTGGCTATAGACTGCATTCATTTACCTGTTTGCCTTTCTCAGGGGCAATCAGCAGATGCCAGATATGAGTATTTAAGAGCTACACACGAGACAGCTATTGTCGCATTTTGCTATGCCATGAGGCTTGGCACTGACCCCTCCAGCAGGCATTTCAAATGCCTGTGATATTCCAAATGCAAAAACCAGAATGACATTTAAACAACCACCTGTTAAAAATACGAGATAAAAATGAACCAGAATGTTACAATATTGAAGAGTGTTACTTTAAGCACATTGCTGAGACTCACAGCCCTGATCTCAAAACTCCTCATAATGTTAAAAAACCCAAGTTTGCGTAAATAATTCTTGCTCAGCTAGGACTCACAAGTACCATTACACCCCATATGCTGAAACTTCTTAAGACCAGCAAATTAAAGGGAGGAGACTGTATTCTATTGCCATTTCCTTCAAGCAGTAAGGTCTCCTGTGATACGCATTAAGCATCATAATTGAGTCAGTTATATCCAATTATACTAGAAAACTAAAAATCCTAGAATACTATTTACAGATCTGGTAAGACAATTAAACTTAACAAGTTTAAAGTCCAATCTGTTGTCAAATGAGATTTTGACTTTCAGACCAGCTTTTATGGTTAGAGAACTAACAGCAGGGTTCTGAGCAGTAACAGAACCAGTGTTGGATAAAGAGGTCCCCCTACTCTTTCTTCCACAGTAGATCCCTGACTTGCTATAAGCAGAGCTCTTAACCACATCAGCTTCTTCTCAAATCAATGATATGTATCATACTGGAGGGGTTTGGGATGAAAAATCAAGCTAATTAAGAAAAGCCAGCTGCCCTAGAAGACATTTTTAAACCCTAAACTGCATGCAGTTTTATCAAAATGAAGAGCTTCTCTTGCTATGTTGACAAGAATTATAGTTGAGATTTTAGGGGGTTTAGGACTCACTGTCCTACCTCTGAAAAGCAGGACTATTCAGATTTACAAGGAGCTTACTTGCTTTATACCTTTTCTGCATTCTCAGATTTCATAGTAGGTATCACTATGGCTGTTGTGGCTGTCCCGTGCATATGCAAGCACACTGCAATATGTATGTGATGAAAGACTGAAGGGGAATGCTGTTAGGACAGCTCCACGAGAGGGAATACCTGCTTGCTAGGAACTTGCTTCTCCACACATCACATTGTATAGACATGCGCTCCAATTGTTCGGACAACTGAGCCATATTCCGGCCCAGGACTTCGTTTTCTAGGATGAGCTGATTCTTCTCACGAGCCATCCGTTCAAAGTGGTACTGCAGATCGTCCCCAACAGAAGCAACAAGTAATTTCTTCAGTTCCCGATTGACCTAGAATTAGACCAGACTCTCTTGTAACTATCAACAGAGAATAAACACTCCCACTTCCAGAATGCAGTGCAAGTTATTGCAAATTGCTAACAGTAAATTGTCTTTCCAGAATGGGACGTATCCAGGCAAGCATAAACATTTGAGCCTAATGCATGTCCCACATATTCTTGTTTAAATTCTAATAGTCAAAGAGCATTAATGAAAGCTTGCTGCAGGAAACAAAGTTTCAGTAGTATTCAACTCCTGAATCAGTAAGATAACAAAGGATTAGACAAGACATCCACAGATATATGAAACAGAAAATTATAGTCAACCCTTCTATGGCATAACATTTTTCACTTAGTGATTAAGGAGCAAAATCTTTCCTCATGAAAGATTCATTTCCCTGCAGCTATCTAGTGTGTTTCTCCCAGCTAAGTCTTTGACTCTTTCATCTGTTGTCAGAGAAGAAGCACTGGAATACTTTGATGTACTTCTACTCTATATCTTGGCTGATAAGTTCAAAAGGGAACCTATTTGTTTCAAGGCTAGAGTGTCATAGCAGTTCTCTTTGGTCATTCACAAACTGCTTATACAAACCAAAACAGTTCAGCTGTGTGAGAGAAAACACCTTTAATTTCTTACCTCTGTCTGTATACGCAGCTGATTAGAGAGACCTTCTTTATCCTGTAACAACCGCTTTTCTGAGTTCTTTAGCTTTTCAATTGCATTTTTCAGCTCTATCTGTTCTTTCTTGGGATCTGTGGCTCCATCTGACTGATGGAATGTGTCTCCTTTATGTCCCACAGATTTAGCTACCTTAGCATTTTTAGTTGGAACAACATGGGTGATAGCTGCTTTGGGGACTAATATTCGAATAGCTTCAATCTCCACTGATTTATCAGCATGTACTTTCCCCAGCTGCAGAACTCCAGGACTCAGGGAAGAGGCTGTCTTTTTATGGGGGCTGTGGTGGATGTGATGGTTTGTAGTGTTGGCTCCAGTGATTACTTCCACTGATGCAGCTGTTTGCTCTGTTTCCATGCCATCTCCAGGTCCTCGAATGGGTGCTGAGGCATCATCGACTGAAATTTAGAAATTGTGGAGGGAAAGTTTACCACCTTTCACTTGGTTATAGTGTTATTGTAAGTCTTCCCTTAATTTCTGTACTTCAAAGTTACAGATTTTAATTGTACATTGCATATGTCAAATAGTCCATTGCAGCAGCGATTATCAAGCACAAGTCAGAAAATGTTAGAATGGATTTGGATAGAATGGTTTGGATTCGAAGGGACCTTTAGGATCATCTAGTTCCAACCCCCCTGCTGTGGGCAGGGACACCTTCCTGTGGACACCACCACACTAGACCAGGTTGCTCAGGGCCCCATCCAACCTCTTCTTGAACAATTTCAGGGACGAGGCATCCACAACTTCCCTGGGAACCTGTTCCAGTGTCTCACCACCGTCACAGTAAGCCCTTACTCCAGTAAGTCCTTACTCAAATGTGCATTGCTCATTAACAATAGCACTACAAGACACAAACATCGATCTGAATTGCATTCATTTTAATTTCCTGCTGCCATACAAGATTAAATGCAGACACAAAAAAGAGCTTTCCTGGAAAAAAATTCTTGACAACATTACTCATAGCCTGAAAACAAAATCAGGTTTTGGGAGCTGACAGAATCAGAGCAGTTTCATCTTAAAAGCAAGAAGCAAATGAAAAACAGCTATTAGCCAGACAGCTACTGACACCTTAAGAAGTTTAGCAGACTTTCAAGTACTAACGTGTTTTAGTTGCCCAAGTGAAGGTCTAAGAAAAGCCAACAAGCCAGTTCTGCTCCGTTTCTGAACTACAGACTCCAGTATTTCCAGTAATGCTGCATTCTGCTCTATAGTCCCCAATATACACATTTACTGAAACTAATTTTATTCAAGTTCACTAAGTTTTCAGCTGAACAAATTATTATTGTAGTACAGTTTCCTCACAATGGGTGAGAGATACAAAATTTCTGAGGACATGGCTACACATATTGCTTTTTTTCTCATACTGCTGGCAGCAATGTGAGCTTGTGTCCCCTATCCAAATAAATCTATCCTAATATTAATGGATTTCAAAAATGCTGTAGTAACACCATTATACTGCCTTACTTTCAATTTTGCTGAATCAGTACCAACAGGTTCTAAATACCAGAGAAGGCTGTCAGACAAGTGTACAGACAGATCACAGTACCAGTGACAAACTTATTTTTCAATATAGGGCTGGATTAGAAAAACTACATTCAGTTGCTGTTCCATCCAGGCAGCTTTGGTTTTCACTGCAATGATGAAGTCACAGAACTACTTCCTCATAGCTACATAAAAGGATCAAGTTTAAATGAATGGAGCCTGGTATACAGTGTAACTCTGGTGTTTAGAACTCCAGTTAAAGTACTTTTTAATCCAATCTGCTTAGATGTCATACGAACAACCTACCTTTTTCTAGAGATGTCATTTTCTCTTCAGCAGTCAGCTCTTCCTGACTAGGTAAGTCTGAGGAAGAAATAAAGAGGGGAACAAAAAAAATCTTTAGCAAGGTAACCACAATAGTTAATCTTGGGTTATCCTATTTTCTAGTACAACCTCTAAACTCCAGTTCAGTAGCACAGTGAAAAAACCCCCACCAAAACAAAGGTGAAAAATGCAAAATAAAAACTTCACCAAAACCCATAGAGTTAAAAGCAGAAGACTGTGAGACTTCTGGCACGTGTGTCTTTTTTCACCAAGAGCTGCACTTCATCTCCTTGTATTGCTCCTCATCTTGTTCTAGTTTGCATTCCTCGATTTTTTTTTTTCTGGTCTCCCTTCTTTTTCCAGGGAGCCCTCATCTAACCCTTTAAAAGCCTGCAACGCTCCCAGGGTACAACTGCATGACCATGCCAAGATAACCTGAAATAATCACAGAACCACAAGAAAAGGAAATCGCACACTGTGCTTCAAGCAGATCAAGAGGTGAGGATGAAGCAATGGCAACTGCACAGCTGCACAATTCCTTTAGTCCTGCTTACTAAAATAACCTTTTTGATAGGGCCAACTCTCAGTCAAAGGAGACAGTGCCCCAAGTGGGTGCACACAGTTAGTTTAACCTAATAGCAAAAGCTGATCCCCCGTTTGGTCCAAACCACCATTCTGTCCATGTTCTCCCTTATCCATCAAAGGTATTGACTACTGCCACCTTCATCCACAGGCCCAATCACTCTCAATTATACAAGTCACTCATCCCTCTCTTCTACGGGCTCTCTCTTAACTATGTTAGTTTGAGACCAGTATACCCCTATTTTGTTTGGCTAGCTTTTTTTCCTTGAGTTCTCCCCATTATTCAAGGGAGACCCCCAGGGCCCTTGCTTCCTTTCACCGTACCACTAACTGAAAAGGTTTAACTACAGCTTTTTGACTGCCATTGCAACAGCTCTCCTAAAAAGAAAACGGCAGCAGTGAGCACACTACTACTTTTGGGTTTCTAGATTAAAGATTTGTTTTGTGTCAGGCAGGTTTATCTTCTGTGATAAACAGAAGACAAGAGAAACACCATTTCCTCCTTGAGCTTTCTCAAACTAGATACAGAAATGTCTCACCATCTGTTGCTTCTACAACTGGAGTTGTGTGTTTGCTTATTTAATAGCCATTAGGTGTTAATCACCACTGCTGTTCGTTCCTTTTGACTGAGGATGTCTATTTACTTGATCAGAAAGAGTAGGATGAAAGCGTAGCCGCTCAGAAAGAGGCAAGAATACTCAACGAAAGACTGATTGGGAGCATTTGGGCTTATCCGCTCCATCAGACACGACATGCCGGTGACTCTGCTCCTTCAGAGTTCACGCTATAATACTGGCCGGTTACGTGCGGGGGCAGTGTAAGCCTCCCAACACGTCCCCCTCCTCCTACATCTCCGCAGGCAAGACTCGCTCACCGCTTGCATCATTAACCACCGCACCTCTCCGCGGACGCCGAGCCCTGCGGGACCCAGGGCCTCGCACAGCCACCGCCCGCCCGCCCAGTCCCGGCCCCCCGAGCCCCCTGTCCCGGCCTGACAGACCAGCCCGCAGCAGCGATGTCGCGACAGCCGCCACAGTTGTCACCTCCGCGGCTTCCGCGTCCGGCGGCGGGCGGGGCGCCCCCCGTGTCGTGTCCGCTCCCGCCCAATCGCGGGGCCGGGCGCGGGGGCGGCGCTTCGGTTGCCGCGGCGGGGGCGGGCCGGGCATCGCCATCGTCGGCGTCATCATCCTCATCACCATCATCGCCATGGTGAGCGGGGACACGGGGCCGGGGGCAGCGGCGGTAGCGGCGGCGGCTCCGCGGGGCAGAGCTCCTCAGGGCTGGGGGCGGGAGGTGCCGCCGCCGGGACGCGTCCGGCCCTTGGCTGAGGGGCTCCTGGGGTGCAGCCGGGGGATGTTTTAAGGGGCCGTTCGGGCTCGTTGGTGCCCAGCTGTTGGGGAGCTGCTGGTGCCACCCCGGAGCCGCTCTGAGTTGGGCATAGGCTGGGCCAGGAACTCGGGAGACCTAGCGGGAAGGCAGTGGTGCATTTTGAGGAGAGAATACGTTTCAGGTGCCACAGTCTTTATTCTTGACTGGATCTACTGTGTAGTAACGCAGGACAGACGACAGGATGTCATTGCAGGGGCAATAATAAAAGAAAACCAGTTTGCATTTTAATATCGGGGAAAGGTTCTTCATCCAGAGGGCGGTTGTGCACTGGAACAGGATCCCCAGGGAAGTGGTCACAGCACCAAGCCTCACAGAGTTCGAGAAGTGTTTGGACAATGCTCTTAGGCACAGGATGTGACTTTTGAGGCTGCCACGTGCAGGGCCAAGAGTTGGACTCGACAGTCTTTGTGGGTCTCTTCCATCGCAGCATATTCTGTGATTATAATGGGACTCAGCTGAGTCGCCTTTGCCCAAGATGGTGTGCAAACCCAAATGTTGTTAGCGCTGATTAAAAAATCAACAGCTTTGAGTTGCGTTTTGTACTCAAACTCACATGCAAGACACATGCAGTAGCCTGGCAGATGCACCTGCTGGTGGGTCCACCCTTCAATACCTGTCTCCAGTGCCTCAGATTTGCCCCAGTCCCTCCAGCAGTTTATTTTGCACCTTGCTTTTGGAACATAAACTCAAGATCAGCGTTTGCCACTTAAACAGAAATGCCACTGTTTGTTTTCAGATACAGGGGTTACAAGTGTTTTGTTAATCCATGAAATTGTAATTTTCAATTCCCATGTTGAATTTATTCGCGTCGGCAGAAGTCCTGCTTTGTGAGTTGTACCTTAGGTAAAGCATTTGCTTTGTTGTAGTTGACTGTCACTGAGTTTGACGTGTCTCTAACCTCCATTTATTTCTGAGGTGACACCAAGTTAACTTCACTGAAGCAGTGTGGAATCTTACAGCAACCTCTAACAAAATGTTTCATGGCGTATTTGTTTAATTTCTTTTGAAAAGCCTTCAGTGATAGGAACTACATGATCTGTTGACATAATTCCATTGTGTGATGATTTTTATAGGTCACTGAGGTTTTTTCCTGTTATATTCTGTGCTGGAAATGATACCAGTGATTATTTGTCCTGTCCTTGGTGGGTTAAAGATATTTCATTTTGTCTTTTATGTGTAGAAGTACTTGAAGATTATAACTTTGCCCTTTCTTTATTTCACATTTTTCTTCAGTAAACAAATTTTGTTCTCTTAATATTTTCCTACTGATAACTGTGGGTTTAAAATTTAGCCGTTTTCCAGTCTGCCTGCAGTTTTCTCTAAATGTGGCGTTTAACCTGTAGGTTTCTTCCCAGTTGTGTTTCACTGCTGCCAAACAAGGCAAAATATTTGTTTCTTCTGTCTTAGATCTTCATATTGCCAAATTTACCTTTTTTTTTTCCCTGAACTGTTTTGCACTCTCATTCTCACTGCGACCCACCGTAACTATCAGATTTCATGTGGTTTTGTTGTCTGGCCAATTTCTCCCCTTGTACTTCAATTTTTATTGCAGTACTTTGCGTTTGTTTCTGTAGAATTTTCAGATTATCGTTCTGAGTTCTGCTTCTAAGCTGCTTGCAAACTTTCCCACCTTAGCCGTCAGCCCAGATTCTGGAAGTGTGCTTTCTCAGTTTCATTTTCAGTGTAGTAAGAAAAATATGAAATAAAGCAGGTGCACGGCAGATCATTGTGGAACACCATCTGACTCCCAGTTGGCAAGAGAAGTATTCCTAATTACATCTTCATATGATAGACGTAACTGCTCTTTAGTTTAGGCCATTGTGCCTTACTCATCTTGCCAGGTTCTCAGGTGACAGATTAAAAGCCTTATCAGTTCCCTGTTTGTCACAGCTGTGGCTTCTCCCTTGCTCACTGGGTCAGAAAAAGATTTGTTCTTGACAAATTCATGTCACCTGCTTTTTATTATTATATCGTTGTCTTCGATGTTCAGTGACCAGCTACTTAATAACTCGTTCCATAATCTTCCCAAACACTGCCTTTCTTGCCCTTCTCCTGTGCCCTGGGACCTTTCTTCTCTGGCCTTTCAAGTGTTACAGAGTCCTGCTTGTTTATTTTATACTTAAAAACCCATTAATTTTTCCACTCACATACCCTTCATCCTGACAGTTTCCTAAAATGCATTAAGAAGAATTTGGCAGCTGGAAGATGATGGGAAAATAGATGTTTGGGAATGAGTGCCACTCAGGTATGGACACAGGATCCTGGGAAAGGGCTAAGTTATGTGACTGTTGGATGCCATGACTTTAGGCACCTGACCCATCTTAAACCTTTTCTCAGGAGCAAAATCAAACATAAAGGGGGCCTTCTGGTGGATTCAAGGACTGATCTGCAAGCTGGATTTTAGCCTCAGGATTTTAATCAGATTCTGAAAGTACTGAATTTTGTGTTAGAAAGCTTGACCAACCCTTTGTACTATCTTGCTTCCACTTAATCATATAGCTTGCCTAAGTTTTAACATACATACCTACTCAGAAAAAAACTGTTACAAGTCATATCATGGCCACAGAAAGTAAAAAGTAATAACTTTTAGTGGAATCAGTTTGGAGTGAATTTGTGTCAGACCCTGTGCTCCACTCATGTGCAAGCAGTGCACTGGAAGTGGTTGTGTGCATTGTGAAACTGGGCAGCCACATGGCTATGGTGGTGGAGGCTGAGGTAAAGGGACAAATGTTCTGAAATATCCTGCAGTTACTTGTCTAACAGCACTTTGGCTTTACAGCCTGCTAATCAGTGGAGAACAGCTTTGCTTGTCATCAAATGGCAGTATTTCACATCAGTTCTGGTGCATTCCGGTGTTTGGTTTGTAATTGTGTGAGACATGGCTGCTGTGGATGGTGAGCAGTAAATTCTCAAAGGGAAACCTGCTTTTCTCCACCCAAGATGTGCTCTCCCTCTTGGCTGCTGGAATGCTTTATTATTCTTTAGTGGTACCTTTCATGTAATCACATGTATTTGTCCGTGGTCTTAACAACATTAGTTTGTTTTGATTCATGAGTTTGGTGCACTCTGACACTTGCAGGTGTTCCAGAAATGGAAAAGCAGCTTTTTCCAGAGAACAATGGGCTCTGTGCACCACAGATTGGGAGCCTGATTGCAGTGGAAACACTGCACATAGGTGCAGTTAGAGGATTTCCTTTTCTTCCACCCCTTAAAACAATTATTGTTACCCCTGCAATCTGACGGCTGCGTTCTACATTACAAAGACTCTTTGAACAACAGGACAGACAAATGATTTCCTTCTTGTCCGTGAAGAAATCGAGGCACATAAAAGCCAGATGACTTGTCTAATTAGTGCCATCTGGTTTTGATCTTGTGGATGTAGAAGTACACAGTTAGTAGAATTTAAGTGTCCAACTACCGTAGTTCTTTTTGCAAAGTTGGGGGAAAATAGATATGAAATTGGCTCTCCTGGTTGCCAGAGCTTGCAGTCTCGTAATTTTGACAAAAATCTTAAATGTATCAAGGGATGAGCTGTTCAGCTCACTTCAACAGGAAATTTGACAACTTGTGTGTTACATGTTTGCTGTAATTATTAGTATTATCAGTTCATTAGTAAAACCCACAGCTTGGAGAATATCAAGATAGAAATCATCCATTTAGACAAGACGGAAGAAAAATGAGAAAATTTTTAAAGAGCTTTGATTCTTCAGTGGAAAATACTTGTTTCCTTTTTTGAAAATGGGTCTTAGGAAAGGAATCAGGAATTTCTTGAACTTGACAATAGTGAGTCCTGGATTTTCATGGCATGTTCAAATTTTCAGCTGAAGACTTTATAAAGGCAGAACAGCTCATGGCGCTGTATTGGTTTACAGGAGTTTCACTTGGGACCCGGTAATCTCAACCATACTGGATGAGCTGGTAAAACGGAATAATTTTGGTGAAGATCTGTCATTCAGAACTGATCATATAAACAGACTAAACTCTTTCCTGCTAATAGACTTTCCTGAACAAGTGCACAGTGAAAAAAATAACTTTTCATAATTTTCAAATTGCATACTTCCTGTTGCAAAACAGTTGCCATTCCAGAAAAAAAAAAAAAAAAAAAAGGCATTTTAAACTCTTCCAGGAAAAGATGCAATATCTCTACAAAAGACACTTTCCAAATGCTTGAGAAGTTTTGCTTCTTTGGTCTTAAAACAAGACTCAGTTTCACTAGAGTACCAGCTGGTGATGACATTGAATTTTTCTTAGCTGCACAGTGGCCTGATCCTGCCAATTGTAAGCTTGGAAGACAGAACCAACCACCAAGACAAGATTCTGTACTTAATGGCCAGCTGTTATTTGCAGAATTTCATCACAGGGGAAAGAAAATTGTATGCAGTGTGAGGAGAAAATAAACAAAATGCTTTCAGGTAGCCTCTAAGTATTATTGCATGGTGAGTCTTCCTGTGAGCATCAGGAGTAAGTCACGGTTTCTTCTTGAACTGGTGATTCCAAACAGTGGAAATTTACTTCTTCAGCAGATAGGCTGTGTGCATTGCAGAAGATGTAGCTGATAAAATAACAGATTGTTTGGCACTCTGTCAGGCAAGTGAAAACTGTTTGAAAACCCCCATAACTTTTCCTTTGTTCCAGGAGCTCATTTTGGGTTTGATGCTGACATCTTTATGACATTATGTGCTTTATAAAATACCACCCTCCAAATACAAAGTTGACAGGTTTAGAATCCATGGGATAAACTACCTTCTACTGTAGCCAGGTCTTGGCTTTGGCTTGCAGAAATTACCATCTCTCCAAATGTAATTTTAGATGCATTGATGGCTTTTCTGATGGAATGGCTCAAATAGGTGACATTGTGATAGTAAGTTACCTAACACTGTCTAATGGTAAGTTTGATACTAATCTCCCTTTGTCACCCAGAGTTGTCCGTCCAGATCCTTTGGGTTATAGGTACAGATCTTAGTAACTGACATGTCTGTCCCAATGGTATGTTGGGTTTTTTTAAATATCTATATTGTCAGAAACTCAAGAAGTTCAGGAATTACTCAGTGAACCAGTGCCAGGAATAAATAAAAGTTACAAACTTTCAGTGAGCAGTAAAAAATAATAGAATTTGATGACAGAGGCAGTGGTTATTTAGAGATATGTTCCAGGCAGATTTGATAGGGATAAAATTTACACTTAACCGCCAGAGCTCTGCATTTTTTTGAAAGTACATCTAGATTGTTGTTGATACAGGAGCCTGACTGGTCTGTGTAGGATCTGGAGCAGCTTGGAAGGATGAGCATTACCTTTGGGCAAAAAGACACCAAGCTATAATTAGAATCATAGAATCATCATTTAGGTGGGAAGGGACCTCCAACCTGCTCAAAACAGGTCTAACCAGACCAGGCTGTTCCAGGCTGTGTCCTGGCAAGTCCTGAGCATCTCCCAAGATGAAGATTGCACACTTCCTCTGGGCATCCTGTGCCAGTGCTTGACCACTGTCTTGGTAATTCTTTTTTTTTCTAGTATGTGACTGAAGTTTTCTATGTTTCCATGTGTGTCCTTTGCATTTTTTGCTGTCCCACTGCACCTTCAGGAAAAGTCTAGATCCATCTTGTTGGTGTATTTCAGTTAGGCAGTTGTAGACAGCAGTAAGGTCACCCTCAGCCTTCTCTAATCTGGCTAGGCTCAGTTCTCCCTGCCTCCTCTCATGTGTCTGTTCTCCAGACCCTGACTGCCTTGGTGGCCAGTGGCTAAACACTAAAAACTGAACCTTTTTTTGTTTTTCTGTTTGATAGTGTCAGTTTCCTTTAAGCCTAGGGAGTAGTGACCCTCCAGAAAGTGGTTTTGGCTTTTCAGTTGCCCATTTTAGTGTTAGTTTCTAGAACCCTATGGTGGTCTAGTATATCCAGGTGGGATACTCTGTTAATCATGAACTGGCTGGTAAGAAACAGTGGTAGAAGGGAACACCTATTGCTCTAAGTCTGAAGAGGGCTTTTCCATGAACACTGACTTTTAACTGTAATTGTAGCTGCCAGGAATAATTACCAAAAGTACTATTTCCTGAAAGTAAGCGCTGTGCTGGGCCTAATCCTCCCAAAGTATTTTGTGTTCCACTGTGTCCTTATACAGATAGAAACCAGGGGCCCTGGTGCCTGAGCAACACACCAAGGTCACTTAGTAGTGTTGTGTGAGTGGAACAATCCAATCAGCAAAATGGAAAGGAAAAACAGCATTAGGTTTGATAAAGGGAGTAAATTTTGTGTAGCAGGGCTCTGGAACGTGCTGTCACAATTGAATACTAAGAATGACAGCTTAGCAAGTATTTGCATCTATAATGAGCATATCTGAGATCAGATGAGCACATACAAGAGGTAGAAATTTTATTTTTTTTTTCTCACACTGTATGCCTATTAGAGTTATGTTCCCCGTATGAGATGAACTCTGTGAGGTGCCTTTATGAGCTGTCCTGGAGTGGGCAGCTCTGATACTGGCTTAAAAAATGTGGCATTGGGATTTTTGGAGGTTGGGCATTGAGGAAGGACACCTGCCCATACGTCTCAGTTTTCCTGTGCGAAAGGACTTCATCACCCTGGCCGTTTTGATCTGTGCTTTATCCTTTAGTCATTTCTACCTCCTCTTACGAGGTTACTAGTTTTGAGGCACGGTGCACTAGAGAGAGACGGCAAACAGGTGGCTTCTTACTCATCATTTCAGAAGTGAATTCTTGAGGTTTAAATAAGGCGCTCAACCTGTCCTTGAGCACCAGAGGGTGCTCATGTCTTTGCAAAGAAGTGGCTCTCTCCCGAGATGTGTTCCTGAGAGCCTGTTGCATGATCTTTGTTTGCATGGGATCCTTCAATAATTGTAACTACCTTAATTATCTTTTAAAATTTTTTTCTGCAGAATACTCTAACACACTGTAAAGAGAGCCACATATAAGAGAGGGCTACACATGGGAAGTGGAGAGAGATGCTTGAGGCTGTGTACCTGTTCTTCCACATTAACACTGCACATTTAAGTGTGATCCCTCGCTAAATTTAGTACCTCTCCTATTTTTAGCCTTTCCTTTTATTCTTTCTCCTACTGTAGGGACTATATTATGCTGTATGTTTTCTAGTTGCATAAGAGCAATGCTGTCCTCGCCCTGTCACATGGTCTCTGTTACAATACACTCTTTGATACCTGAACCGTGGTCTTTTAAGTCTGAACACTCCCAAATCACTGGGATGGAGTAGAGGGACTGTGGTCTGGATCCAATCCTTGCAGCTACTGACTTTCTGGACTAGCAGTGTTTCCTGGAGGCAGCTGCAGGAGCAGTGGGCTGGGCAGCATTTTCTCTTTCTGACTTCTTCCACAGGTGCCTGGTTCCTGTGCTGCAGTGAAGGGTCTGTGGAAATAGGAAATCGGGATGAACTGACTGACCTGTCTCTGCTGTGTTTTTGTCAAAATGAAGGGGTATTTATGATGCCTAAATAGTACAAATATTTTAGCTGTTGAATCTTACTATCCTTCCGTGAAAGGAGTGATGGTGATGATTATTCCCATTTTACAGAAGTGGGAAATATAGCCTCCTTTTTAAAAACGTGCTGAGCATCGACTGCACTAATGCAAGGGGCAGCTGTGAAGGTGGAACTAAGCAATTTTATCCAAACTGTGTGTGGGATTGGAATCTCTCAGTCACTGTTTTCATCCGGCAGAGACGTTTGCTCTTCTGGGGGATAACATAGTTCAGTTGTGCAAATCTGATGACAAAAGTCCTATGCTTTGGGAGAGAAATAATCTGTGAATTTAGAACAAATTTTCATAAAATGAACCTGTAAAAGTCTGTTAGGATTGGCAGAGTTTGGGAATATGATTATACTTACTCACTTTGCTTTCTGTACCCCACAGAAGTTTCTGATTTCTTACTTTGCTAATGGGAAATTGCTGAACAGCTTTTATCATGAGAACTTCTGTTTGCATGTAACTTGTCATTAGCCTGACTTCAGAATAAATTATGCCCATGACATCTGTACTAGCTGAAATCTGGATCTAGTCCAACTACCTTAGAATTTGACACAATCTGAGAAAAAAATAAAGTCAGCATGTGGTTAAGCAGTAGCGCAGACAAAATGCTTGCTTCAAGTACCCACAGTAGTGAATGAGAAACTTGTCAGCAGAGTTGTTTGTCTGCTTCATAGGACCATAAACAGTTACTAGAACCTGGCAAGCTTTGGCTGTTCCAGGGGGATGCAGCATGTGTGGTCTTCAGAGCGTTCACACAAACTCCTGGGTGCTAATTGCTCGTGGTATTGGCTGGCTGAAGGACCCGCTCTCCCTTAGCTGTGATTCCAAGGCAACCAACGAGTTCTTGTTAAAAAAGCTTTTCAGAAGATTATTATGAGCTGAGATAATCTGGAGATGCTGTAGGCATTATACTACTTTGAAGTGCTGTTGACAGCTTTAGTTTAGGATTTGTAGGTGTTTCCTTTCAAAGCTCTACTTCCAGCTGCTTGTAACTGTCTCAAATTTTAACCATTCTGTGTGAAAATTTCCAGACTGATTCTACAGGAGGTTGAAAATTTCATGGAGTACCTGAATAAGACTGTGTGGGGAGAAAATTTGAAAATGCTTCAGAATCCTAATTAAAATACCAAAAAAAAAAAACCACCCAAAACAAAAAAAACCCACAGTCTTCCTTTGAAAAGCTTTAGTTCTCAAAATACTGGAAATTGAAAGCTGGAAGTTTGCCACAGGAATAATTTTCTACAGAAGAAAACTACCTTTGAGTATTGACAGCTTTAATGTTAGGCCAAGTTTTGAGCCTTTCAGAAGTGTTTTTCCTGTAAGTACAGTATTGGTTGGATCTTGTAATGGGATGTGCAGAGGTAGCTCACTTTCCCTCCTGGGATCACGTGGAGGCATTAATGTCGTGTTTGGAAGGTGGAGACCCCGCGTTCAGCAGCTGACCACGGCAGCATTAGTTCTGCCACTACTGGCTGATTAAGTGCAAAGCACCTAAGCTCCGTGCTCGGATGTGATTATGTGGGATGACCTGCGCTGCAAATCGTGCTCTGAGTCAGGGAACAGCTCTGCTTTCACTTAAATCACTGTCAGGCTCTGCTGGAGTTAGTGGAGGCAGGCAGGCACCCGCTGAGCACTACTGACTGCTCTTAGAGGAATTACCTGTGATCATGTAATTACAAGTACAATAATATATGATCCTATCATCTGCAGCTTTATAAATGTGCATTAGGTGGCCACATGTTCTCCTAAAGACAAGATGTAGCTGGTGGTCTAAAGCTAAACCTGGCTGAACAGAGCAGTGAGGAGCAGCATGGCATCCTTCATGTGTTTTAGAGAAATTGTTTTCCATAATTAGAAAAATAGTATGAATCCTGTAACTAAGTACTTAACTATGACATGTAATTGCAGAGGATTGAAGTTACTGGTTGAGAATTTCAATTCTTGATTCTTTTATGTGAGAGACCGGGGGGGAAGAAAAAAGGTTAGGTTACACTAATCATGCATACGTGCTTCATAGGAAACTTACAAAATTTACATAATCTAGTAGTAAAATAAGATTTCTTGCTTAGTTAATCAACAGAACAGCAAGATAATTTTGCTGATGTGACATGGAATTGCAGATTCCTAAATGTGAGAAGAAAATTTGAGGCCTTCTAGAGCTGTAATTATCAACCCCTCAGCGTAAGGGGATGATTTACTGAACTGAGATCCCAGCTGAAGAGGAAGATTCCCTTGGTTAGTGCTACAGGGTCAGAAGTATCCCCATGCTACTTGGCAACAGATGGTCCAAGCATCAATAGCCATATGAACATACACAGTCCAAAAGACACCTGAGAAGCCTAGGGACTAGTAGTATTGGAAGTCTGTGGATCCAAAGGATGTAGCACCAGTTGGAGGAGGGTAAACACAAATGCAGTAGAGTGTTGGACTCAACAGATTTCAAATATGATTAAAAATGTTAATAATTTATCCTATATTTGCTTAATTTGAAATAATCTAGAATTTGTGTGAAATTTTCAATAGGTAGGCTTTGCTTTCTGCAAGGAAAGGATAAAAAGAGAGATGCTTACAAAATTCAGCAGTGAGCTTCTGAATACAAGGCTTAGGTTGAGAATTGTCTGTAGTCAAGACATTGTCATGGAAATTGCAGTTGCCAGATGTTTTTCCTTTTGAAAAGTGATCTTTTGATTTTACTTTTTCACTAAAGAAAAGCCTGTTGAGAAAGTAGTGGGAGGTGCAACAGCAGTGAGGGGGCTGCAAAATTGGAGTTCTAAAAATTATTCCAGCTCGTGTGTCAGAAACATGAATAGAAGAGGAGGAGGAAAATGAGTTTTAAGAGACACAGCTAATTGAGTGCTCTATCTACACAGTGTTGTGGATTTAAGTTTTGCCTGGAAAATATCCTGTATTACATAAACTGTGAAGGTAGAAGATGGCTTGAATAACACAGCTTAATAAGCATGCACCGAGATGAGAATTCATTTTGGGATTTAAGGTGCACTACAGTGCTGAAAATCAGAGCACTTTTTGCCACACAGAATATTACTTGTTAAATACCACGGGCATGTCTGAAGTCTCTCCTTTCAGTCTTGGAAAATTGTTGCTAACATTTAATGGCTTAGCTACTTCTGTGCTTTTTTGCCTTTCCCTTTTCTTTCACAAATGCAGATGTCTCCTTTGAAGAATTATTGATGATGGAAAATTACTTGTAGTAGGCAAATAGAATTTTATACACTCGTATATATAGGTCTCAGAAAACCTAAATTTGTGTGGTCACAGTCCGTTCATTTGTATCTGACCACTGAGTTTTCCCTCTGGGAAGCTGGAAGTTTACTGGCAGATTGCAGTCAGATTTGGCAGAGGGGTAATGATGTTCCTCCAGGTTCCACAAGAATGAGGAGGGGGAAGAAACCCTCTAATTCATCTTTTAAGAAAGACTTCACTGTGAGCTCAACCGTAGTTGACATCAGAGAATCCAGATGGGTGTGAGCCTTTATTAAACACCTGAGCTGAAGAAATGCTGTGGTCACAACAGTCAGGGATGAGAAACATCAATATAGAGAACCAGGCCTCATTATTTCTCATGCTTGCAGAAGTACTCGACTTTTAAAAGAGGTTTTTTAGCGATTTCAATTGTTCTAAATGTTTTTGAATTTTCTTCTTCAGCTTTATGTCTGCAGAGGATTGTCACATTTAAGATGTCCTTCCATGAAAGAGTAGCACTCCTAACCCACTGGCTGAGACTGTCTTTTAAGCTAATTTAAGTTACAGTTTTCTTGTCTGGTGGTCTGAATTTGTGAGCGCTTGGTGCTCTGTGGGAAGTTTGGGGTAGTGCAGGGCCTGCACCTAAAAGTGTTCAGCTGAAAATAAAGCAGGGCTTGTCAGATATTAAAATAGGAGAACAGGAAAGCTAAGAACAAGCTTAAATGGGAGAGTAAGTCAACCATTTAAAGCAATCAAAGTATTTCTGGGGCTCTTAGGAAAGCAGATGATACTGTGATGGTGCTTCTGTCCCTGGCCTGCCGGGGGAGTATAACACTGTGAGTAGCTGCTTCTGGCTGAAATTCCTGGCTCTTGCTCCTCAGACCAGGAGTTTATCAGTCACTGCTTTTCATTTGTGCTGAAGTCCTCTTCAGGGCTAGGAAGTAGCATTAAATCTGAAGTGGGGATTGGTCTGGAAGATGAGTGATTGGAGATTTATGAGCTTTGAGGAACTGTTTCAAATAATTCATACCAGGACTTAGACACCTGCTGTTAGAGGTTGATCATACATTTATAGCAGTAGCTTCTGGACTTTGGAGTTTGTTTATACATTTATAACAACAGTTTCTGGACCTAATTCTGAAAATAATGTTCTTGGTGAAGACAGCTGGTCAGGTCCCCCACTTCACCCTGTTTGAAGAGCACAAGGCCAACATCTGTCTAACGAATGCACCAGCATATATGGCAATAGTTGGTGCAGGGTTTTGTAGAAACTATAAAGAGAAAAGACAAAGATACCTCTTCACTGGCCATTTCAGCTTTTTGTTTTTTGTTGCCAAGCTCTTATATATTTTTGATTTTTGAAAATCTTTTTTCTTCCTAAAAATGTAAGGTAAGTACATGTTAATGCGTAAGCAGACTACCTGATGTTGGAGTCAGTCAGCCTCATGATATCTTCACCTGAAATGTTTTAAAATAATTAGCATTCTTACGCTTTGAAACCATCTCATTTTTTATAAAAATACTCTTGCTCTTCCAAAGTGTTTTTGAGAGTGCCACCAACCTGGTTTGAGGGGGGAGCAGGTTGTGAAAAAATGTTCCCTTAAAATTGTTGCCAGAATTTTAGGAAGCTTCAGAGCAACTTTTCCAGAAAGCTTTTTCAGTGCATTAGGAGAAATACCCATTTGGTGTGAGAATAACTCCTGTCTGCTGGTCCATCCTGTTCCCAGTGATTTTCATAGAAACAGCTTGGTCTGTGCCTAACTGGAGGCTTTCCCCCTGACAGCACAGGGTTTTACAAAATACAGAACACAGGTATCAGGATGGATCAGATTCAGCTTTTACTGAGGTTTGTTCAGTCTTTTTATCTCCTCATTAGAACGTGATTCAAATCCTTTGATTCTTTTTCTATCTGGTCTGATTTCAGAGTCACTGAGTCACTGAGAAAAATCGAAGGAGCAGCAGGCAACAAAGCTGCACGCTTAAAATGTTGCAATACTCTGCATGACTCCTAAAGCTGTAATATGTGGGCAATGGGCCCTGAGCCTGTGTCAGATAATGCCATGCATGTTGAAGTTCCTGGTAGTGTGTATAACCTCATAGAGACCAGACTGCTAATAGCATGTACAGGTGCACTTTGTAGATACCTTGGGGCTTTCTAATTTTAAGAAATATTTTGTTACTGTTTCATGTGAAGCTCTCTTGAGCTGAAAAAAAAAAATCAGCAGCTCCTGATTCCCTACGTTCTCCACTGTAAGGTAGACTCTAGTATGAAATTTCTAGTCAAAACCAGAGGAGGAGGAGGAGGACAGAAGTACTCACCCCAGAATAGTACAGTAGTGTGGCTGCCCAGTGGCATCATGAAGTATTTGGAAGACCAAATACAGATCTATATTCTGCATAGGTCAGAGGGATAAAGTTGTTTCTCTGCCTTTCCATGTGAATTCCTTAGTCCTTGAGCTACTCTTCTACCACTGTTGCTTCTCATGAAAACCTTTGGAAGATCTCCTTTTGTTTTACTGTGGACAGAAGCCTTTTGGAAGTCTAAAAGGTTTACAGGACAAGATATCATGTCCTGTCCAGCTTGTTAAGCCTTCTGTTTTTTAGTTTTGAGTGTCCTTGGCAGTTTGGTTCCAAATGCACCGTTTCCCTCTGCACAGTTTTCTGGGAGCACAGTTTTTTGATGGATGCTTGGATTTAGCTTCCAGAACGTAGTCCTGTGCTAGCTAAGAATGACTGCTTCCCCCATCACTTTCAAAAGTAAGTACAAAATTTAGTGGTTTTAATTCAGCTGTACTTCAGTAAGTGTTTCTCGTGTGCATAGAGCCATCCTACTGCATATTCACACGTGCCAATATAAACAAAAAGCAAAAGGCAGCAAAACCCACATGCATTTAAATGTTTTTCTGTGCAGCTTGCAGAAAGAAGAACAAAACCTATTCTTTCCATCTTCAAAGTAGGTGAACTCTTGGCATCAGTGATCTCATGAGATGGATCAAAATCTCTAGATTTTACCATGGAAAGGAGTTGTAAAAGCTGAGCTCAAAACAGCTATTCTAAAAGTATCAGTATGTAAATGTAAAGTGCATAGTCACTGCTGGGCTTTTTAGTGGTAGTAATTTTTCCACTAATGTGAACATTTATGAAGAAATATTTCTCCCTCATTAGGTATTGCTTGGTTAATTGCATAGTGATGAGAGCAGAGGCTATGTGTGATTTTAATGAGGGAATGGTACAGAAATGAGTGGAAATTAATTCTTTAAAGCAAGAATTTTCTGAGTTATAATGTGCTTATACATTCACTTGATTTGATATTACTCAAGCTGTTCAAAGGAATGTGATTTCAGTGGTGACTAACATGCCTGTGCCATTTCCTGGGGGAATGAGGTGCTCTCTGGTCAAGAGTTGTAAAATATTCCCCTTTCAGGACTCACTCTTGGTCTGGAGCAGTGTGGTGCATTGAATATGTTACCACCTGACAGGTCATCGCTGTTCTCTGATCACTCTTTTTTGGAGAGTTATTTTCTCCGAGTTTCCTTTGTTAGGCGGATAGACAGAAGCTAAGGATAAAATTTAGCTTGCCTTCCATAGTGCTTCCTCATCTTTGAGACTCCTTCCCACTTTGCAGTCAGGACACGTTAGTGAAGGGGTATGTGAGAAGGTTGTTTGCCATACCAGTTCTGTTGACTGAGTGGTAAACTGCCTGAAAATAAATGTTCAGAAATTAGAATTTTAGGTCTCTGAAGGCTTAAAAATGTATTACAATCCTTACCATGTGCGATGGGAAGTGGACAGATTTTTGTGTTTGGTTTTTGCCTTCAAAATCATACTCCATTAAATAGGTAAATTAAAAGTTTCTGTTCTTGTTTAAAAACATATTATGAGCTTAATATGTACTCACTTTTAAAAACTTACGTTATAAAATTGGTTGATGTTTTTGATGACTTGGAGTGGCAGTTTCACAGAAATGCCTGGCAAGGGCTTCCCAGAATGAGTTCACCATATCATTATTGTATTCCGTATTGTCTTTTGTCTGTTTTAAGACTGTTTGTATGATTCTGCAATAGTAAGATTAGAGTTCTCCTGTGTTTTAGGTACTCGTTTGGGAGGGTCTTCAGTTTGCTTTTAGGGTTGAATTTCTAAACTTTGCAGTGTGTGCCTCTGAAACAATTGACATGTTCACAAATATAATGTTTCCAGATATTTTTACAGTGTTTCCCATAAGGTTTGAACTTTTTTCTGATACTGTTCTCTACATGTAGAAATATTTATTGTAATAAATTTATGTCCATACAGCAGAGAAAATTCTAGTTATGGCTCAGGAGAAGCTTTAGAGACTTTGTTTTGGTCATTTTAGAAAAATATTAGGTCTCCGTATTTTCTGGATACATAACAGTAATGGATTTAAGCTGTCCTGCTTACTGATAGCTTTTTCTGTGTGTTTGAGGATTAACTCTGCAGTTTTTCTCAGGTGTAAGCAACATTTATTACCTTGCTTTTGCTTATAATGCCAAAAGAAGCTAATACAGAACGGTGATTTCTGCTGTTCAGCAGCCAGCAGAGCTTGCTGAGTAACAAGTATTAATAGCTCAGACATTGAGTAAAATCCTTTAAAATTAATTTCAGATGGACCTTAAAACCAAGGTTGTGTTAAAAGGAAAAAAAAAGCAGACCAATTCCTCACCACACAAGAGACACAGTGCAGTTTCTTACTGTAAATATAAAGGTGCTGATGATTGATACTGGTGACTAAGTAAAAATTCTAATGGTGCTTTCTTTGGTTTTTCACATCGATACATTACTTCCCTGAGACAACTAAGCATTACGAATTTTGGAAGTTTTGCTTAAATGAAAACTGGTAGTTTCTCTGGCCACTGCTACCTGGAAAATATAGTTGAAAGCGATGCTCTAACATGAAAAGAGTAGAATGTAGTAATGCAATTATATGTCTTCATGTTGTGAAGAGGCATTGATTAAAGGTGGTGCATCTTTTTTATTTCATCATTGACTAGTCATTTTCTGGAGGTAATACTTGAGAAATGCCCCATCTCTGGAAGTGTTCAAGGCTCGATGGGGCTTTGAGCAACCTGGTCTAGTGAAAGGTGTCTCTGCCATGGCAAGGGGGTTGGAACTGGGTGGTCTTTAAGGTCCCTTCCAACGCAGACCATTCAATGGTTCTATGAAACAGAATTGGTTTTCTTTTTAGACAACCTCTTTGGTAGAGAACTGCTTCTCTGTAAAATCCATTCTTGATGATGGTTAGTCAAATTAATTGATCAAATATCTTGTTGTCCAGTAGTGAGTGTAAGATTCAAGTTGAAATCAGTCTGCCAACCCTTGTTATTGCTTTTTGCCTATATAGAAAAATTCAGGAGTGAGTTTTGCCGTAAGACAGAGTTTGTTCTGACTTGCATATCTCCAGAATGATGGCAGTAGCGGTAATGACGCAAACACATCGAGCTCAAGCAAGGGCCGGAAACCAGGCTAAGTCCCTAGGGAATTTTCGTGCTGGATGCTGCACGTAAAAGATGAGCTTGACTCTTGTCAAAGGCTGCGGTGTGTACTGTACACATAATACAGAAGTTGGAGTAGCTGATACTAATAAGGTTTCCCATGCTGCACAAACTTGTACAGAGAGAAATGGAAACTGCAGCCTTCACGGGCACTGTGCTTGCCCCCATGGCATAAGTGTTTCTGCAGTACCATCATATCTTTGCTTGCAGTGTAAGGGGTACCATAAGAGCTGTCAGGACAGTGGGACATTTGCCATGATGCTCTTGACTGGAGAGGTACTAGTGTTCATCACATTGTAAAATTCTGAATTTGTTCTTCATTATCTCATTCTTTCCTGCTGCTGCTCCTGTTAGGACTTCAGCCTGCAAAAGCACTTAGTCCTAAGTCAGTGGTAAGCTGAAGATGCTGGAAAAGTATGATTCTTTTCCTGCTGGTGTTTTAGAATAGTCATGGAAGCTCCCAGCAACTCTCTGTCTTGTTGCTTATTAAGTGGTCTTTGTAACAACTGAAATGCTGCTGTTTTCTAAAATCTGAAGTACTAAAAAGGCCCACATGGCTTTAAGTTAAACTCCTCAATGTTTAAAGTGTATAAGAAGAGTGCGGATATGTGTAAAGTGTGGAAGTCTGTGATAAGACTGTGCTTGCCCTTAGGAGTAGCAGTCAGATTTAGAGGAGGTGTGGGAGTTAAAAATTGAAAGCTCCATCTAACTAGTCTAGCTATCAAATAACTGATATTGCATCAATAACTAACAGACACGTCCCACTAAGAGGAATGAGAACTGCACATCCACGTGCTATGCCTCGCCTTTGTGCTTGCTTTGTTGGGGGCTGTTATTCTCTGAGGACGAGGCATGGAGAGAAGCTACGCATGTACTTACACTTCTGGAATTACTGCAATCCATCTCTGTCATCTGCACTCCTTAGGGGCAGAAAATGAGTTGTAAATGAGGTCGGGCTATTTATGCTTTATGTAAATTTCGGGAAGTTAAGTAGTGAATCAAACTGATGTTGTCCTTAACTTGAATATGTTTATCTCGTCATTAAGAGGAGTTTAGGTATGACTGTGAAGGAAGAGGAAAGTGTTTTCTTGTAGGATATGTAGAAAATGTGTGAAGAGTAATTTAATGGTAGGTGACCACTTTTTTTTAACAAAAGAAAGTAAATCAAATACTTTGTCTAAATTAAGAATTCTAACAACAACTTCTACAGTAGTCCATGTTTCATGATTGATGAAATCAGGGTAAGTTATGAGATTGTCTGGAAAACTGCCATGATCCAAGTTCTATCCTACTTAAAAGATGATAGCTAACAAGTGAAAGATGTCACCAGCTGGGGTAGGCAGAAGATAATACGCAGAGTGTGCAAGTCCGTTTACAAGTGATTTTTTTTTTTACTTTTATGATAAAAAATGAAAGAAGTTTTTTATTTATGTATTTTTACATATAGAGTATGTATGCTTTCTGTAATTTGCCCCTTTTCTTTTTCCAGAGTCAAGATGAGAGATTTGCTTTCATTGCTGAGTGGTATGACCCGAGTGCTTCATTCTTTAGGCGTTACGAACTTCTGTATTACCCAAAAGATTCATCAATTGAAATGGTAAGGATATAAGAAAGAAAATCTGTTGTCATAAACGTAATATCCAGTTAAACAGTTCATAAAATGGCAAGCCACTGCCTATGCCTGTTAATTTTCCAGGTAAGAAAATTTAATTTAAAATGCATCTTACTCTGTTTCTAAAACGAAAAGAAAAGCAAAAATATGAGTTCACAGTAAAGCATATGGAATAACTTTCACATTTATGATTTTCTTCTTTCTTAAAGCTTGCTTTGGTGTGGAAAGATTAATTTTCACAAATCTGTTTTCATTCAATCTCCACTTGGGTTTCAGAATTGAAACTCAGAAACACTGGCCTACTGCTTGAGAAGAGTAAACTGAAGCTAATTCCAAACATGGGAATAAGCTTCAGCAGGAATTCCAGAAGTCTCTGAAGAGTAAAATGTAAAAGAGTCTTACCAAAGTAGAGGAAATGGTAAATTTGATTTAATGAGAGGTAGGGCATTTCAGACAGTGGGATCTAAATTTTTCCATCAGTGGTGCTTGTACAGACCTTTCTGATTTGTGGTTCATACAGCTAATCCCCATTGCTTATTGACAGCAGGTGAAAACAAGCATTTTGCGGTAGCAGGCAGGTATATAAAAATATAATATGTACTGTAAAGATAATCCTCATGCCAACCAATGCTTTGTGCTTCCTTTTAGGAATGAGTAAGTGGTATGGACTAATCTGTTCCGATTCTTAGTGATGAGTCTAAGAATAGCCTAGATTTGGATAATCACACTTAGTAATTTCATTTTCAGATGTTAACCTTCCTGCTATAAAAATCAACTGCAGAAATAAAAAAGCTAGTGGAATTTACCTTTTCTTACCCAAACTACTTCTCACTGAAGCAATAATACCCAGTTGTGTGAGAGGATGCACTTTGCAGTGATTACTGATAGTCTCTTTAAGCAAACTCTATCATGATGTTGTCCCTTTTAAGTTAGTTCTTTGTACGATGTCTGTATGTGCACAGTTTTCAAAATGTGAGACTTCTAATTTTTATTTCCCAGAGACAGTTTAGCTGATCAGTCAGGAAATGTAATAATCTTCCTACACAACCATGTGTAGGCTGGCAAAATTGTTGTTCATTTCACCTACATGTCTCAAAACCAAGAGCTTCCAAGGTGTTCTTGAGCTTCTTAATGCAGTATCTATGTCTTGGTAGACTTCTGCATTTTGCTGGTGTGCTGTTAGGATAAAGTAGTGGGGTGTGTACACAGCCATAGACTGCACATGGGCAGGAAAGGAGTTAAAAGAACAAAAATGTATGTGAACACCCTTAAAGAAAGAATGCGTCAAAATCACTTTCGGGGGTGAGTTTGTGGACAGATAATACATTTAGAATTCTCTTCTGGATTGGTTTTTTTATTTCTGCAGAATTTGGTGATTTTTTTTCCCCTTTATTACTGCCTAATTCTTCTGCATCGTTTAGTACTTTCCTGAGGAGATGACAACCTGCTCTTACCTCTAACACATCTGAGAGAAGGGAAGTGATGGATATGAGCCAGCTTTAACCCATGTGTGAGGAGGATGTTTTATCCCTGAAAAAAAGCTCTCCTTCATCACACACCTTGGCTGAGGGTGGAGCAGAGCTCTTGTAGGCTTCTTTTATATGAAGTCCTGATTTTACCTTTTCTTTCTGTCCTTCATGTCTTGGTTGGTGAAGGAAAATGACAGTGGGAATAATGAGAGAAGTTTCCAGCTTGCTTTGCAGCTGGAAGAAGACAGTATAGATTTTTGTCCAAGGACAGCAAGCAGCTCTTTCAGTCAAACTGGATCTCTTGACAGAGAGGCCCCATTCTCTGAGTTTTCCATAGTTAATAACTCTCATGGGTAATTCTTAAAGCTTGAATAACTTTTCTTTCTACAAAAGATTTCCTAAAAAGAGAAAAGAAATCTTTTAAAAGGACAGATTCTTAGCAGAGAACTATTTTGTTTTGAGTGATTTACTTCTATATGTACATGGGCAGGAGTGGAACAGTCCAAACAGTTTTATATTTCTTCTACTGTGGCTTATTATTCACTTTATAAAAAAGTCTTTTAAACAGATCCAAGATTCCACTCTAAAGAAGAATCCTTTAACACAGGTAGTTCCCCTCTTCTTCTAGAAAAGAGAGAAACACCTTGGGTTGCCTTTCGAGCAACCGTTAGTGAAATAACCAAGGCAATGCTCATATTTTTGGTCAAGATATTGAAGAATTTGCTTATGGTTGAGACAGTTAATAGGCTTCCTGGCAAAGTCCAGGAGAAAACAAGTAGCTGAATTCAAATTGGTTTCTTTGGTTTGTCTGGGGTTTTTTTACCATGTTGTCATTTAGTTCCCTACTGCCCTTGAATAGTGAACACTTAGTAGGAGCATGTATGAAGGGCTAAGGACATTTCAGCAGGGAAGAATTCTTCCTTACGATCGTGCCTCAGAAGGAAGTATCAAAATAATTTGCATTCTCTAATCTGCAAAGTTTTGGCTATCCTGAAAGCAATTACAATTCTTCTAGCCTTCTAACAGAAGAGAACTGTATTCACACATTTCAGAACACAGAATTTTGCTCTTAAATTCTTTTATGCCTCCAAAATTTGTGGGAATGATGTTTTTTCTTTTAATGCTATTCTAATGGATACACCATTGCAGTGGAGGTCAGCACATGTAGGTCGAGACAGAAGGGGAAGTTTGGCCTGAGGAGGACAAAGCTCTTCCTTTCATAGGCTTCCACTCCCCTAGGGAATGAGAGGCATCTGTAATACCTACATGTGGTGAAGAAACCATTCAGCAGGTTGACTTCTGTGCTTTGCCAGCCCACCCAGAAAACTACACATTAATGTCTGGCTTCTTGCTTGGAGTGATGATACATAAAGCTGAATTGTCCTGACAGGCTTTTGAGCTTGCAGCTCAAGGCAGTGAGAACATCTCAGCCAAGTGTTGCAATCATCTCTCTGTCCCTAATGCTGAGTCTTACGCAGTCAAATAGAGCATAATATCACTGGAACGATGCCCTGAAGAGGAGACCTGCCAGTGTGTATCCTGATCGTTCTGGTGCAAGCCACTGGGCTGTGAAACAGCATGGATCTGCTGGGGGGAACCCAGTGAGACTGGGCAGAGGCATCCGCCAGGCACCTGAACCTTTTATCACAGCTTGAATTAGAACAAGCAAATTACAAACAAACAAAAAAAAAGATGAAAGGTAGCTGTCAGCCTGAGACTATTTAAATGGAATAAATTTGTAATTGTGGTTTAGTCTCCTAAGCTTTCTTGGTACACCTGTAAATTCAAAGGGCTTGGAATTATTTAAATGATCACATTGAATCCCACAGTACTATGGAAATTTCTGACGGTAGAGTAAAGATTAAGTTAAATTTGCCCACGACTGAATATCTTGCTCTGGTAGATTTAAATCTTGTTTTTGCTGCAGTATGATGTGAAGAACCGTCGCACGTTTCTGAGGCGCACCAAGTACGAGAGCTTGCACGTCGAGGATCTGTACGTGGGCAGCAAAGTCACTGTTTTCTCCCGTCACCTCACCATAGTGGACTACGGGAATCTATACACGTCTCGCAAGCTTGGGAGCCGCAAAGAGAGGTGAGAAGGGATGATTTGGGAATCTTGTGGTTGGGGTTTCAAAGTAGTTGTTTGCTGGAAATGAGGTTTCTGTATTACTGTGGGCAGAAGAGGAGATGGCTGCACGTTTGCATGCAGTTTGAAGGGATCAGATTTACTGATGGCTGCAGAGAAGCAAAGTGGTACCTGCTTGTGGGCAAGCACATAGTTACCTGATTGGTACCTTCAAGGCCAGCTTCTCCATGGTGTCAGCTGCTGGCTCCTCTGGCTATCTTGGGAGAGAAGAGGGGGAAGAGGAAAGTGGGTCCTGTTTTGCTTTGTTACTCAGCCAGGGCAGGCAGCAGTAGGGTTCTTGAGATTTGTGGATTCTCTTGGGGCACAATTGATATGATAACTGATGTGTGCTGGGCTTGAAAGGCCTGGACCTTGTGAAAGTAGCACCTGTCTCTCTGGGATCTGTGCGGAAGCCTAGTGTCCCACCAGTCTGATCTACCCTCTGTTAGCAGTCGTAAATGAAAGTACTAGAGGAGCACTCCCATTCTCTGTTGTTTTTCTCCACTATGGAGATTTTTTCTCAGAATTCTTTTCAGCTTCTCCTAAGCTCTGTGTACATGAGGAGAGAAAGTACAGCACGAGAATGTCAATAAAAATTACAGGCTTGTTTGTTAAGACTAAGTTTGTTTATCGTGGATGGAGATAAGACTCATCATATGTTTTTGGTTTAAAGATTGTTTTGGAAAAGACTTTAAGAAGCCATCCAAGAACAAATATCAGGACTAAGAATAAACGGACACTAAGATTAATTGACAAGAAATTTAGAGCTGGTTTAATGGCAGTGTGGGTAATCTCTGAATTTGCAAATCAATACATTTTTATAATTTGCTCCAGCCTTTTTGAAAAGAACACAGAACATTTTCTTGGGTGTGATATTCCAGTGAGCCTTAATCACCTGCCTTCTTGCTCCCTCCCAGTAAATGGGCTGGTTTTGAACTCTTTTTGGAGAGTTGCACGTAACCAGACATAGAGGAAGAGCTGTATGTTTTAACACACATCTTTATCTTAACTGCACAAAAAAATTGCTGTGAAAATGCCTGCCATAATGTCTTTCCAGAGGAGTTCTGGTACTTCTCCAAGCTGGGGTTGGGCATGGTGAAAGAGCAGCAAAGGAGTTGTAGAGCACAAGGGGATGGATTCAGTATATGTGATTGCTGTTTTTGTTCCTCAGTCCAGCTTTGGGTAGATTATATCTTTATATCAATGTAAAGTTGTGTATTTCCTGCTCTGCCTAAACTAACATAATCCCTGGTGCTCTTGCAGTGCTCATGCAGTTATACCAGGAAAAGGCAGCTTATGATAAAATGACATTTTCCTCTTGTAGGAGACGTTGCAGTCTACACGGCAACACTGTCATTATGTCGATGAAGTGCTTGGTCTTGAGAGGAGGTGAATTTTTGTCCTGCTCTACAAAAGGAAGAAAAGGCATTTATGACATGTCAGCTGTTTGGAAAACATTTTAGGAATGTCGGCTGAAAGATAACATAGATATTCAAGTGGTGTTACATATTCAGAATAGCCCAAAGGAACATAGTGAAAGGTGCCTTATACAGGCAAGGGATCCTCAAAATCCAGTTTCTTCACAGAAGCTTTCATTGAGTGAACAGGGTCATATTTAAAGAGTTTCCTTGGGCAAAACAGTTGCATGTGAGTTGTCTTTTTGGCCTGTTCCTAGCAGGTTTTACAGCAGTTATTAGATATAATAAGATTTCTGCAGTGCATGATAATTCCCCAAATAATCTGCAGCTGGAATTCTGTTAATAATTTTAAGGTTGCTGTATGAAACAGAATGTTTCTCTGTCTTTTTTTGCCTTTGTGCTGTACAGGACTATTGGCAGATCAGTTCGACTTTAGAAATACATTCTTTGGTCACTCAATGTGTGCACAGACAGGCTCAGCAGAGGCCTTTGAGGGACACTGAGGAATGTGTAAAAAAAATCCCTTGAACAGGGGTTTCTGTTTCTGTAGCCTTTCACTTGTGATCTTGGGTGGTTGTAACCTGAGGTAAACAATTGCCTGACCAGTATGTCCTGTTTAAGTAGGCTTTACTCAGAGTCAGTATCAGTGCTATTGAAAATGATGCTGGAAAACTTGTGTGTCACCCAGAAATATGTGTATTCTGTTTTGAGTGGGATATGTTATTCTTATGCTTCTAGTCATTGACATAATCAGCATTTCTTCACCTACAAGACATAAGCTACTGTACGTGCAGCAGTCCTATTATTAGAAGTAAGTAGATCTCAATAGCATAGACACAGCATGCTTTGTGCATTGTTCCTTTGATCAGTTCTCATTTTCTGTTGTTTCAGTGCTCATTGCAGTACTGTCACACAGTCCCTCTGAAAATGTAGGCAAGTGAGCTTAATTTTCCTTCTTTTCCTTTGTTCCTAGACATGAAACTGTTTTCAGATCTACACTGCAGACTGCATCATGTCGAACCCCATGAAACATATTCCTAATTAAAACTAAAACTAGGGCACGAGTCAAAATCCAATCTCAGAAACAGTCTTCAGCGTCCTGAAGTATACTTTTCATATCCTGCTTACCTCTGAAAAGCTCACACTGAAATGTTAGCAGTTAAATATCAGTGTTAAAGAAAAGGTATTACAAGGGTTGCTCATTGCAGTTTGTATCAATGTCTTCTAGGTAAAGTGCTTCATAATGCAGTATTTCTTTGCAAATTTGTAGGAATTACACTCTTACTAGCAACCTTGAAATTAGAAAAGTAAGGGACAATTAATTTCTAGCATTTCCAGTCTGTTTCAAACAACCTGTGTAATGACATAAATTCAGAAAAGTGTTCCTCAAGGAAGTGCAAATGGGGCTGGAGATCCCATTCCAGGGGTTTGTTCCTTACTGTTCATGGGAAATGACAGTGTTGAGAACCTCTTGTGGCGGGATGCAGGTCATGCATTGTGTGACTGTCATTGGTCAAACATGCAGCTCCTCCTCCTCATGGGCCTTGATTCACGTGTTACACCCTGTGATATGATAAATAATATCACAAAATGAGGTGGAGTGTGAAATCCTTGGGAAGAGAGGGACAGGCTGTAAGGCTGCATGGAGTGTGCTGGCAAACTGTGTTCAGTGCTGGTGAGAAATCAGCCTTTCCTGATCTGAAGATGGGGCTAAACCAACTTTAGGTTGCACTGCAGTGGACTCAAGCACAATCTTGGTTGATTATTTTCATGCAGTTTCTGGCTGCAGCCTTAGTCCATCAGTCTTTTTATATCACACTTCCCAATGGGTCTGGGCCTGAGGTGCTCCGTGTATACGAACTTAACAGTGATTGAGGAAATTTGTTTGTTTCTGAGCTCTGAAGGTCAGAAACGCCTCTCCCTTAGTTGCAGATAAAATGCTGCATATGTTCAAATCTTCCTGGTTACATTTCCTGGTCCTAACACCTCCCTTGCTTCGCATTTGCTGTGAAATAGTCTGTCTCTTGCCAAAGCATCTGTCAATCTGGGGTCACTTAAGGTTCAGAGTAAATGTAGTGGAAGTTCATCCATCTCCTATAATATCGGCATATTTGCCCTGGCTGAAATATATTACTGCTAACCTAAGGGCTGCTTTCCATGCTATGCTGGTATATAAAATAGGAAATTTGCAATTATTTGTCTTTCATTCAAGGAAGTACTGCAATAAAAAATTTCATCTTGGAGAGCCTTCTTTATTGGAAAAAGTGTAAAAGAGAGAAAACTGCTCTTCAGGATTGTCAGAGCCGTGGAGTTTCTGAGATACAGGGTTGAATAAATCTGTTGGTTTGTAAGCCGAGCACATTTGAAGCTGACTCACCACAAGATGAATGCAAATGGAAAATGCAATTTTACAGACCTTCTTTTGATTAATAATACGTTTAGTGCTGATGGTGTTCTTGGTGCTATGCAAAGCTCACTAATAAAAGAGTCCTGGCCCTGGGGATGTACAGTATAAAAACATAAATACCTAAGAAGACAGGATGTACTTGGAAACAGAGATGTGGGGGAGAGTGTAGAGATTTTTGGATTGATGTCCCTTAGAATATAGCTGTCAGTCAGTATAAGAGATGCAATACCTCCTCTGCCATCCTTGTATTGTGTCTATTAACAGTGTCAGCTATTTGGCATGCACATTGTATACTGTGAAGTTTTTATACTGTACCAAGCACAAGAAGATCTCCTTCTCGCTGAGGACTTCAAGTATTTTAAAAGTAATAAAAAACCAATCCTTTTACTTTGAGTTTTATGGAAGAAGCACATGTTTAAGTAATATTTTTTAATGGAATTTTAACAGCTTCAATTTTATTTATACGATAAAAGGGAGCTGAGCAAGCACAGAGAGATTAACAATTCAGTTGTGTTCTAACCCAGAGGTGGGAGTGAGGAGCTGCAGAGATAGGGAAGGCTAAGGAAGAAGTCAAATTGTGTGCTCTGAGAGCAAATGCAGAACCTGGTAAATAATAACTGCTGGTGGAACACTGTGAGCTGACTTGGGTTAGAAAGCCAAGGAAATTATAATGTGCAAAGCTTGTTCTTATCAGAATAATGTGTTGCACAGGCATTCAAGAACAGCATGGAAATTGATGAGACACTGGGACAGTGAATATGTGACTGCAACAAAATTTCTCTCTTTGATGTGCTGGTTTTTTGTCTGAATATGAACCCAACATGCACACCAAATGCTCTAAGGAGAATTGTGTTGGCTGTATCTCTCTACTATTTTTTTTTCCTTCCCAGAACGCTGGCTTTGATTAAACCTGAGGGAATGCGTAAGATTGGAGAATTACTTGATATCATTATTAATTCAGGATTGACAATAACTAAGGCCAAAATGATGCTGCTTTCAAGGTAAGGAATTTTTAACGTTAGCTCTACTGTATCTAAATGTTTTTGCAGTTAAGAATATTCTCTAAAGCTCTTCTGTGTTGTTCCACATGTCAGATTCATTCCAGTGAGTAAGAGAGGTAAGACTCATCAGTTTCATAATCCTGTAGGTTTCTGAAAGTATTTAGAGATTTAAGCTAAATATTAAAAAGTGCTGTGCAAATGAATATGGGTGATGAAATATGTCATGTCTGTATGAACCCAAGGTGGCTACCACAGCTTTAGCAATCCAGCAGTGTTTACTACTGACATATCTGTATGTCCTCCCGTGAAGGCTTCTTCATACAGTCAGTATTGCTGATTATAATAATGTTGTCTTTAAAGTGTTTGGTTTGCTTGCTCTCAGTAAATCTGTCATCTTAATTTGTGCTCTCACATTTGTGCTTTTTAATCACTGGAAGTCCCAGGCAAAGCAAGTAATCTTCTGATGGTGCAAGGTTGGACAGATTTTACTCATGCATCTTCCTAATCCCCCAGCCTTCAGCGTTCTCCACTTCTTATTGAGCCCCAAGATTTAAAAGAAGGCATGCTGCAGAGGAAAGAGAACATAATTAATTTACCTTAGAAGACTTTCCCAAAGTTACTGCACTGTTTCTCCATTGCTGCTTTGCCCAGCCTTGTTGTATGCAACATGTTTTAGAAAAGAAAAGCTGTTTTACATAATACCATTTTCATGTGGTCTTATGGTTAATGTGTGAGGTCAGGAACTATTTTCCTTCACTTCAAAACCTTTTTGGCTTTCTGAAATACTGATAAAACAACTATAAGACTTCCTCCTTTTGTCTCTGCATGCACCTGCTGCAATGTTTGATGACACTGGTCCCAGATTCTCCATCCAGTTCATGAGTTCAGCATGCTCATGTCCAGCAGCTCCAGTTCATGAGTTCAAACAGGGTTTCTAATGTTTCTTTATAATTCATAATGTCTTTCAAACCAGGTTTTTTTTGCTTCCTCTCCTGCAACCTGAGAGATTTTATCCTGAAGCATTGTTTTGGGTGGTGCTTTCTTTGAGTGTCTGAGAAGTCAAACTATTGAGCCAAGTCATGTGCTTTAGAGTTGACTCACACTCAAGGGAGGAAACGGAGACTTGAACTTTTACTGCCTATTGCAATATAAAAAATTCTGGTTGTCTTGTATAATTGAAGGTAATTATTAATAAGCACAAGACTGGGCTGTGATACTGGATATATTTAAATAGTGTCTTGAGTGTTTTGTGGTTTCTCTGCGTGCTATTTACTCTGTTTCTTGGGACTGTGCCATTTTAAAATGATAGAAATATGGCTTTGCCAAAGTCTTCTACCCTTAGATTTCTGCAGGCTTGCTTGTTCAAATCATCATCATCATCTACTGCTTTCTTTAAAGGGATTATTAACAACATTTGTCTGTCAATCACTAAGTGTTAAGTAGATTCATACCTTCTGTAAAAGTTGTAGCCAAGATATGAAAGTGTGGGCAGGCACTTATTTCTCCAGTCTCTTCCTTTAACCCTATGTCAGTTCAGTCTGTTATACATGGGTGAACAGTGTTTTCCATTATTTGAAAACAGAGAACTAATAATGAAATTAAGAAAGAACTAAGTTATACAACACAACTGCACTTTTATATTTATTTCAATAGGAATTGTTAACTGAGTAGTAGAGCTCAATTTGTTTCAGAAATATACCTCTCAAATACTTCTTTGCAATCAGAAATGGTAATACTTAATCTCTTCACATACCTTTTTCATATTTGCTTTCCAAAATTATTTGGTGAATTAATTTCAGAAGAGGATTTTCTGGTGAAATAGTGAATTGTAGGCAAACCTTTTGCAGAGTGTAGGCTTGAAGTGTGAGATTGCAAGAGTTCCTGCGTCTAGCATGATTTTTACATCATGTTTCTGCCTTAGTTATGAAATGGAAAGGAAGCATATTGGCTGTATGGTTAATGAAAATATTTTGGATTTTGAATGGCTCAAACTTAAACTGAACTGAAAGCAACAAACCAGGAATTATTCAGGTCATTTTGATAAAAAAGCTGGAGAAAGATGAGACTGTTCAAACATTGATAAATGTTAAGAAAATTAAATTCTTCTTACGTTCTTCTTGATGTTATTTCTTTCCTCTGGCAATATTTGGTTTAAGTCTGGACTGCAAATGGGAGAGAGGTATCAAAAGTTCCATTTCAGATGACAGAACCATGCCTGTGTTCATACTTGGAATATGTTATTTGAAAAATATGCAGGCAATTTCTTTCAGTAAAGAGAGTTGCTCAAAATGAGCAAACTCATGAAGACCAGAAAAAATCAGAAGACTGTGCTGCAGGTAAAAACAACTTTCCCATTTGGAATCTCTCAGTCACCCTACAGCACTGCTTTGATTATGAGCTTTGTACCCAGGGTAGAGGTCAGCAATATTGCTTTCTTTCATCTGTCAGTCTCCTGAAGAGCTTGTCCTCCTCTACAAATTCCGGCTTCAAAAAGTGGCACACACCAGGCTTTGGAGCAAGCCAATACCGAGTCTGTGTTCTCAACAGGAATTCTGAAGCTGCAAAATAGCAGGTTTAGAGCTGAAAAACTCCATGGATTTTTCTAGCTGTTGCCACGCAGAAAAAGCAGTTCAGTAAGCAAGAGTAAAACATGAGAAGCAGCTGGGGAAGAAGACAGGGAAGAGAGTAGGTGGGCTGGTGGAAGGGCTGGTGGGGTGAAAAGCCACAAAATGGTGTGTCCATCAGTGGATGGATGGTAGCTCTGCACTGTGGTGGCCCCCAAAACCTGTGTAGTTGGGTAGCTGAGCCTAGTGCTGGTAGCAGCGTGGCTGTGGCAAGGCAGAGCTTGGGAAGGGCCACTACCCTCTCTGAAAAGGGTGTCCTTTTGCTTCCAGCACCTGAGGAAAGGCTAAGGAACAGCTGTGCTGTGGACATACTGGGTATGCCTGGTAGCCTTTGTTTGCCTGGCGGTGTAAGGAGACCCTTCATTGCAGAAACCCCACTGCTTTGCAAGAAAGCAGTGTGTAGTCACTGCTGTGTTCCCTGAGGAGACGTGCAAGACCAAATTGAATTTTGAAGTATGAAAGTGTGGGAGAAATCCAGTTTTAATATGGAGGGCATTGTGCTGCCTGTGCAACTTGTAAGATTTGAGGATACTGAATGAAAACCAGATTATGCAATATCTTGTGCACCAATTTATCAAACACTAACCTTGATAAGGAAGCGTTGCAGCAGAGCAGATAAATTGTTTGTTTATGCTTTAAAACCAAACTTCATTCACCAATATCCCCCTCAAACTGATGAAACATGAAACCAACAAAACACCAAATGGCTTGGCAAGAAGGTGACTCTGCTGCATTTATTTCTCAACCTGAGAATGTGGGGACCATCAGTGACCCTGAAATGGGCTTCAGTAATTCCTTCTCAGAGCAGGAGCATAAGGAGTTGTCAGCTATACTTGTAGCCACACAAAATATGACAGAAATTTAAATGTAGTTTCTGTTATTGGACATGAACACCCAACAAGCTGTCCAGCTTAGGAAGACATTGCCTTTAGAAGAAACATGTGTATGAATGAGATTTGAATGAATGATGATTGTAGTTTTCAGGGGGTGTTTTACATTTATACATATATAAATGTGTGTGTGTGTATATATATCTATATCTATGTCTTTTTACTTTTCCAGAAAAGAAGCAGCTGATTTCTATGCAGATCATCGAGCAAAACCTTATTATCAGTAGGTATATCAGTTTCAGATTGACATGTATTATGCTTATTTATTGAATGCACAAAATTAATTTACCACACTTGGTACCACAGGACTATGGGAAAATCAGAGCTTGTCTTGGCCGAGTGGAGCCCTTTGCAAAGCATGCACCTTTTCTTCTTCCTCCAGGGAAAGATTCTTATTTCAGCTATTCAGGGTTTTAACTCACACTCTTTACAACCCAGTGGTATCAGGGGAGTGTCTTTTGTCCCTCATAAGTGAAGATGCTCCTAGCAGGGCAAAACTTCAAAGTCAGGGGAAGGGATATCTTCAGGATCAGGGTGGAGCTTGCAGATAATGAGAATTAGAGGGAACACTTAGTTGTAAGAATTGATTTGATAACAAGTACCCCAAATCATAAGTAACTGAAAGGATAGTGCATGGGGCAGTTTTTACTGTACTGCTACCCTTGGACAAATGTCAAACTTCCATGATGCTAGACTGTTCACCTAACATGAGAAACCTTAGTCTTTCCATAACTGATGGATACTTTTGACCTGGAGATTGTGTCATTTCTACTTTCCTTGAAAGTGCCAGCAACTTTGTTTTGCTCCCTCTCCATTGGGCATACTGCCTCTTTTAGGAAGAAGGTGCCTTGTGTTTTTCAGCCATGTTGATGCCTGGGTTTACACTGATTTGGTTGAAAGACCTGGTGTCAGTACTGTCACAAAGTGCTTGAGAATTAGGATCGCCAGCTGCTCTCCAGCAACAGCAGCTGATTTACTGTGGGTCCAAACTCAAGCCCTTCAGAGAGACCTGGCCCCAGGCTATGTCTGACCATGTTGGAGGTCAGAGGATGGGTGATTTGGAATTGCCCTTTCTTTGCTGAGTAAGCCTGCTTGAAAATGTTGATAAATAATCAAGAATTTTGCCTGCAGTGTTATTTCTCAGATGCCTATCTACACTAATGGTAATTGTCTGAGGAACTGTAGCCTCTGTCCACTGTGATGTGCCTGTCTCCTATCCTACAGTCCTATTGGCTACATCTTCTGTATAGGATTTTTCTCTAAATTAGAAATAAATAGCTCTAGAACATTCCAAATAAAATAGAAACAAGAAACTTAAAGGCAATAAAGTGTGAGATCTATGGCTCTTTTATATTTAATGCTGCATTACTTGTCTTTAAATTCAGGTTTAGTTTGCAAGTTCACTAATATAAGTCTAGTGAATAGTAAGGAAAAATAACAGTTTTCTTGTTTGGAAAATAATGGTTTTCATATTAAAGAATTTTTAAAAAACGAATATTCAAGGATTAGTCTGCACAGTAAAAAGTGTTGTAGAAATTGCTTTTTTCTTGGGTGTATGTATGTGTACTATGTAACTGTCCTAAACAAGCAGGCTCTGACCAACAGAATCTGACTTCCAATAGCTTTCTGTTGTGTAGTTTCTTTATGTAGCTTTTCATAATTTTAATATTGTTTCTTTGGCAAAGAACTAGTAGGATTTCTCTTCTCTTCTTGACCAGTGATCATTAGGAGGAAGGTAGTTGGAGAAGCATGCACATCTACAGTTATAATTGTGTAAAGCTCTTTTTTTTTAAACAAAGTAGTACAGAAAGCATTGAGTCAATGTTCTCCTTTGTTGGTTCTGCCCAGACAGTGAAAAGACAGGCTTGTTGGTATGCATGTTTTGTAAAGATACAGAATTATAGTTATGGTGTTTGGTTTAGTTTTTAAGTAGAATGTTTGGGTTGCTAATTTTGGGTGGTTGTTTTCTATGTGAGGTGGTCAGGATAGGAGGCAGGCTGCTCCTGACAACCTCTTCTCCTTACTTGGATTCATCCCATTAAAATCACTTGAGTTCTGCCTATGCCTGGATGTAATAACTCACTTCGTGAGTAAGTCCTCTCTCCCATGCAAACTTGTCAACTCTTTCCTTTCTCTCCCACTTTGGACTTTGGCTGGACAAAATCCATGGGAGAGATCCATGGGGCAGTGGAGCAATTCGGCTTGAAAGCAGTGCTGAAGTTCTGTCAGTGGGATACACATGCAGGTGCTGTGTGAGAGTCTTGAAATGCTGCTGTGCAGAAGAGGCAAGCTTAGGAATCATTCCTGTCAGACAAGTGGTTACCAGGGTCTCTCTTTCACTGTTACCAGGACACCAGTACTGATCCTTTAAAAATTCTTTTGAAATCTAACATTCTGCAAAGTAGCTTGAGTGAGTTTGGGTTGTCTACAGGTTGCTTTTTTTCTACAACCATAATAAAGGAATGTCTGCATATGACCTAATCTAACTTCCTCCTCAAAGCAGAGTCAACTTCAAAGTTAGGTCAGGTTGCTCAAGGTCTTGCCAAGTTGAGTTCTGAGCATATCCACTGGATCATGTTTTTGTTGGTTTTAATTTGTAGCATGGATCACCATGTGCCGTTTCCATTTTGCAGTGAGCTTCTCCAGTTTATAATGAGTGGCCCCATTCTTGCTATGGAGCTCTTAGGAGATGATGCAGTGAGTAAATGGAGAGCAATAGTGGGGCCAGCAAACCCTACAACGACTGAGAGTGATACACTGGACAGCATCTCAGAGAGCTTTGGACATTGTGGCCTAAGAGATGCAGCTCACGGCCCAGATTCAGTTGCTTCAGCTGCTAAAGTAAGTTTTTGACTCTTTCTTGACTGAGGTTTATTTTTACTTTTATCTGGTAACAACCAGATTAGGAATTTCTCGTTTTGTTTCCACACTTGAATTCAGAACTAGTTTACATACTCTTCATGGCTCCTTTTTAGCATGGAAAAATAAACCGTCTGAAAACAGAAATCTTGTTAATCACAAAGATGAATCTTGGGTGCTTTGATCAGGAGAGCATGCCTGGTCATTTTTAATGTCTCCTGTATATCACAAACAATGAGTTAATTGCATAGTCTGCGTGATCTACCTATAGTCTGCCAATGTTGGTATTAAAAAGAAAGGAATTAAACAATTAAATCCTTTTGTCCCCTCTTGTGTTTAACATGTCTGTTCTCCACGGTTTTCACTAGTGTTCTGCCTGCAGCCTGCTTTGCTGTTATTGTTCAGAAGGAAAAATTAAAAACCAGGCCACTTTGTAGTGCTTTGTGCTTTGAGAAGTAGTACAGTGGACATGGCTTTGAGGAGTTTGGTTCCATTTTGCTTTGTTTGTAGTGTTTCTTTTCTCAGTGCTAAGAAGAAGCCCTGGGACTGGGTGATAGATATTACCAGCATTTCTGTAGAATCAGGGTGACTTTTGTGTGCACTGTTGTGGGATAGATATGCTAATAAATGATGGCAAGAATAAAGTTTATCTCATGGTTGATTGATGAGTCACTGTGGTGTCTTAGCTGTAGGCCACTTTAGCTGGGGAAAGATAACAGCTGTTGGTCCCTCGATTCTAGTCTTTGCTCTGCTTAAATTGGAACAGCTGCAGTAGCACAGCTGGAGAGAGACCTGCCTCAGAATACCTAACAAGCTGCCAAGTAGTGGTCACTAGAAAATGTGCACAGAGATCATATCCTGGTGGTGAGGGCAGAGTTGGGCAGCTTCCCCTTCTGGCTGCTGTGGGCTGTGAGGTACAGCAGGCTGACTGCAAAGCACAGGCAGTTTTCTAATGGCCAAGCACTCACCTTGCTGCTCTGCACACGGAGCTGCTGGATCCTCTCCCTGTGCCTCGAGTTCTGGCAAGAAATCAGATGTTGGATGTGAAGTACTTTTTCTGCTGGCCAACTTGATGGACATGTTACAGAGTCAGAAAGAGTTTGGATGAAAGTGCTCTTTTCTGATGTAGGAGAGTTATAGTCAGCAAAGTCTTTGAAGTTCTGGATAAATAGTTAGATGTCTTCAAATATAAGAGTGAAAGTTTCTCTTTGTTCTTGTGTACTACCATGACAACTGTGCCAGCTTCTGAACTGAGAGTGTAGGAAAGAGTACTTATTAGCATAAATTCTTGATTGGAAGCATGAGTGTGTGCTTAGGTTTTAGTTTGTTGTTCTTGTTGCATTTCATTATTTTTGAAATGCTGTCTGAAGGCCCCGTTCATCTGCAGCATTTTTATGACACTGGGATTATTTTGCTGAACATCTGTAGGTGGGTGCATCTTTGTGGTGTTACTGGTACTGATCTTTAATAAATCAACCAAAATTGTGAATTTAGTGCCCCTGTGCCTCTATTAATTTAGTCGGCCCAGTATTATATGGCTGTATAGCGGTTGCTATGGAAACCAGTTGGCTGTGCCTGCAGAAGCTTTGCTGAAAAGGAAGAAATATAGGATAAAGGGACCTAAATGCACTCTTCTGACAGAAAACTGAAGTGTCAGCCACATGTAATGAATGTACTGTAAGCTGAACACTTAGAGTGGAAAGCTGCATTGTTCTTTTGATGGCTAAATGACAAGTGAAAGTATGTCTCTGATACACTCTAAGCTGCTGTCTCTCTGCAGGCCAAATTTTGTCATTTCTTTAGATCAGGAATAAAGGGTTAGAAAAATAATTTTTTTTTAAGGCTCCACAAGATTATAGTTTGGCTTTTCTTTGTGTCAGTCCTTTATGTCAGTCCAGCATTATTGAGTTAATTTCCTTTTATGAATTTGAATGGATAAAACTAAGTGTTAAATATTATACATATTTTGCTGCCTCTTCCTGACTGCTTCTTTTAGAGTAAATAGCAGTTAACAGAGTGGGACAAGTTCTTTGAATCATGCAGCATTTTATCATTAGAAGAATGTAGGAAATGAACCCTAATGTCTCAGGTGTGCCCACTTAAAATGTGGATTATTTGCTAGCAGGAAAACAAAGACCCTTTTTCCTTGAGTTGAAAGATCTATTAGTTTGAATTGTGTAATTGTTCGAGAAAGGAATACAGAAATAGTTGATGTGCCATGAACTAAAGGTAAGTCTATTCCATTTAAGTTGAGCTAGTAAATTAAACGAGACAATTCCCGGAAATGGCCTTTAGCACTGCTACTGTTATACAGGAAAAAATCAGATACATTTGGTAGTAATATTTCTTGGATGTAATTTTTTCTCTTAAATAGAAATGTATCAGTTCTCTTACTGAATTTGATCAATAGGTATGAAATGGAATCTGTGGTTTGCATATTTTTTAATTGGCAAATTGTGTAACATATGTGAATAAATGGTATGGAAAAAGTGTGAAGCTGGCAGTGAACAGTGAAAAAATATCACTGAGGAAAGAAACCTGACTGCCAAGTTCACCCCAGTGTGGTCTAAGACCCAAGGTGTTTGATACCTAAATAGTGATGGTAGGAAGAAATAAAGAGATTGGAGGCAAAAAGGTTCCTTTGATTTATCTGACAAATCAAAGCGATTGAGTTCATCAGCTTCAATTCAATAAGATTTAGAAAAAAATTACAGAGGCAATAAGGCATGAGAAGTGAGTCAGCAACTTTAGACAAAGTTTAATTGTTTAAGATGAAAGGAAAAAAATGTAAACAATTTGGAAGGAAGTCAGTTTTGTATACGGAAAGAAAACATACTGATTAATGGATAGTAGATGTATTTTTGCTTATATAGTGGAAAAGATGATTTGAAAAAAGGGAAAAATAAAATATGTGTGTAAGGGAGTGGATTTGGAAAGATATTGAGGAAAGAGAGAGAGCATTGGGGAAACTGGGAACGCCTCTACCAAATGATTGTGGCAGCAGTATTTTGAATGCTCTGAGTGTGAACAGATTGCATTGCAGAACTGAAAAGGAAGACATTGCAAGAAATACTCCAATCCTGTTTTTATGATTGTAGCAATGGTGCCAGAGAGGAAAAGGTACATTTGAGATAATATTTTAGGGAAGAAGTATTTGTAAGAAAAAAACAGTCTGCACTTACGGTTTATCTTCTATGATTATGAATACTTCACATGTTGTTACTTATGATAAAAGCTGATATGTGCAGCTAGATCAATCTAAAATGTGTTTAATTACAATTGTTTTCAGGAGCTGGAGTTGTTCTTTCCCTCCAGTGGAGGTCGTGGACCAGTCAGCAGTGCAAAATTCACAAACTGTACTTGTTGCATTATTAAGCCTCATGCTGTTAGTGAAGGTAAGCAATGCAGATAGCAGATGAGAAAGCAGCGTGTGTTCATTGTACCCATGGTTATTGCTGTGCCCTCTTTTTGGGAGAATGAGACTGTGTGAGCCCGGGGTGTGTTTCATAGTACATGCAAAGCATACGGATACAGTGTCTTTTGTACACATTTAGTGTTTCTGCAGTTTATTTCCATGAAGAGTGGGTCATGTGCTTTCCATGCAGATACTCATTCCCTTCAGAATAAGAAGGGAGAGGTGAAAAAAAGAAGGATTAAAACATACATGAGGCTTGACATAACTTACTGTGACAGCTTCCCATGTCCTTGCTCCTGTCGTCCCAGCACAGTCACCTGCTGGAGGTTAGCATCCTCCCAGCAGAGTGAAAGCAGGACACCTGGCCATGATCCAAGGCCTTCCACTCAGGCAGTAGCACATCAGATTAAAACCACTCACAAAGGGAGATTTGTGCTGTTACGAATCTTGTTCTGCTGAATGCAGTGGGGATGGAAAGTAGGAAAAGCTTGTTTATGAAAGTGAGACAAAGACCTAAAGCATTTGGTGGGTTCTGTGATGCTTTCTGTGCTGGAGAATGCCCTGGGAGTTTGCCATATGAATATTGGAAATGTTTAATGCTCTACTGTTACTGTGCAAAAATACGTTGCTTGCGTGTCCTGTACTTAGATCCAGGAGCATGTGTAGGAGCAGTGAGTGCAGTAAAATATTTTGACTCAGGCACTGAAACAGTATTTTTGAATGCAGAATAAATATCACCATGTGAGAACATAGAGTTTTTTTCTTAGTAAGATGCAGAGCACACTGCAACATTTTAATCACTGCTTTGTGGATAGCTTAAATGGAAACAGCAGAAGTGGCTGGAGCAGTTTCCAGGCCTTTCACACCTCAAGTGGGATGTCTGGAGAGCTTGCTGAAATAAAAAAAAGGCTTTCACAAGAAAGAGTCTCGTAGTTGCTACTGATAAAATGCCTGTTATCTCTTCCAGACCTTGCATGGTATCTGCTACTGATAAGTCTGCCGTGCAGCAAAGACACAATGATGTTCCTTTTACAGAAATATGGGCAGCAGCTGGGACTATGATTTTACCTATCTACGTGTTTGCAGAGGGCAAACTTTCCTGTGGCAGGACTGTTAGGGGCCTTCATTTGAGTGTAAAAATAGCAAAGTGGATGGCTTGGACAGTTTTTTCAGACTTAAGATATAATTTCGATTACATATAGAGGCTCAGACTCTTATCTTAGTGAGCTCAGGTTTTCTGTTCCTATTTTTAATCTTATTCATGTCTGTAGATTTCATAGTGCCCTGTTACTTTTTTTTCCTTGAACTTCTCTGAATTTTTCTGAGTCGCCAGAAGACAAATTCTGACCCTACTTGCACTTTCCTCTGGGAGTGTGAGTGCCTGTAGGGGGTGAGGATGGTGAGAGAGAGAAGAGGAGGTATGGATACAGAGAAACAAAAAATGTATGTGCACATCCAGCTTTGCAGTGTGAGCACTGGTCTTAATGTCCCCTGTATAGTCCTGAAGTCTTATAGAGCCTGAGCTCGTGATGAGTCCTTTTTCTCACACCACAGAGGGCTGGAAAGTCAGAGGGCAGCGGCCAAAACGCAACTAAAATTTGAAAGACAAAAAATGTACCTTGTGTGAGCGTTCTCCCTCCATGCAGCTGTGATTACTACCCTCAACAAAATGAAGAAATCAGAACTGACTTTTCTGAGTCACCAAACTGTTTTAACATTTTGTTGTGGTTTAACTGCAGCTGGCAACCAAACCCCACACAACCACTCACTCACTTCTCTGGGATCGGGAAGAGAATCAGAGGAGTAAAACGGAGAAAACTCATGGGTTAAGATGAGGACAGTTCAATAGGTAAAACGAAAGCTGCGTACACAATCAAAGCGAAACAAGGAATTATTTATCACCACTTTTCATGGGCAAGCAGGTGTTCAGTCATCTTCCTTTTAATGTCTGTGAGCAACTGTGTTCAGTGGTACTTGACACATTCTGGTTGTATCAGCAACATCTCCTGTATCTCAGTTGAAGCAGGTGCTATAACGTCTTATGGGCTGCCCTTTTGGCAAAATTGCATGCAGGAGATTGTGTGGTCTTAAAAATGAACAACTTGCTTACCCCCAGTGACAGTGCTTCTGCTTGTGGCTGTCCACCCTGCTGTTTATGGGGGCGAGCAGGTAAGTGGAAACACAGCAGCTGGAGAGGAAAGGAAATCCTGTGTGGCCGTCAGTGTGAAAAGGTGGTTTGGCAAAGCCAGAGGCATGGAGAGAAATTTATGTGGGTCAAAGCAGCAGAGCCTCTTTTGTGTTGGAGTTTTGATTTGTGCTCTACAAATTTTCAGTATTGAGTATCTAAAAATAAACCTTTTTGCGATTTCCTATGCACTGCTGAGGCTTTGAACTTGGCTGTCTAATTACTGTGAATATAAGCTGCTCATTACATATTTACAATTACATGAAGTTACATTTACATACTTGAGTTTATATGGAGATTTAGTCTTTATTTCTGCAGAGACATTTGACTGAATTAATGATTTGAGTTTTGCTTTCTGGCCCTTTTCCCCAGTGTTTGTTTTTCCTCCAGAGTCTGTTGCATAACTGATTCTTAGAAGGAAAAATCTTCCTGGTTTTCTGTCCTGGAAGATGATTTGCTTTAACAGCAGCTGTAAACTGGGGTGCTTTTCAGTGAGCTTAACTTGCTGTCAGAAGACTGGATGTAATCTCTAGTTTATGCTGGTTAATTCTTGGGCAGAATACTCTCTTAGGAAATGACTTTGATTGCCACAGGGGTTCCTATCCAGTGACAAAGTAGTGGAAAATCAGTGTTGGTTTTATCTCTGGCCTTGCTGCCTCTCTCCTGATGGACATACAGAAGCCTCTGGTCCTAGGCAGCTGTGGCAGCACAGCCCGCCCAACCAGAGCAGGACCTGGTGCAGTGCCCAGGCACCTGAGAATTCCTGCAAGCAGGAGTGTCAGCATGTCTGCCAGGTTCCAGGGGAACCCTGAGGCCTGATAAAAGGTGCTGGGGGACTGAGGTGAAGTTCAGCTGTCAAGGGTGCTGGTAATGCTGGATCAATGGCATCGCTGGCTGACTCTCTAGGAATGCGTGCCATGCACGTCTCTTAAAGAAGTAAGGCTGTAGCTATTTTGTCAGTCTGGTGTCAACGTAACATCTTCTGTGGAGGGTCAGAGGTGGGTAGGCCATGGAAGGCAATGTAGCCCAGACTGGACTAGACAGCTTTAGCTCGCTGGTGGCTGCTCCCAGTGGAGATGGAGAGAGCTTCCCTAGCTGGCAGCAGTGAGGTGGTTGTATTTGAACTCTGAAGAGGCTTTGCAAGAGCAGTCCAATTCCTCTTCACTGAGAGCTAGGAGAATGCAAAAGCAACCTCATGCTACTCCATGCAAATTCATTCTGACCAGGGTTCCATCTGGGAGACGTGATGTGGTTTATCCCCTCTAGAATCTGTTACACTTCTCAGTTTCTTTTAGTTTCTTCCTCCTCCTCTCCTGAGACCAGTTTTCAGTCAAGGAGGATGGTAACTAGTAAGCACAGCTCTAGGATTATATGGTTAAGTTGTTTAATAGTTTGAAATTTTTTAGTGTGGGTCTGTGTTCTGTAATCCTTCTGCTTCTTGTGCTTCTGATACTTGAGATACAAGATCATAGTTGCAATCACTTAGACATTCGCTTTCTGTAATTCCTCTTGTGTTAGTAGATCTGGAGGTATTAGCACTAGTGCTCAGAAGCCAAAATTGTAAATTCACCAAAATGGATAAACATCAGTTTGATGTCCTGAGGACAGTTATGACTTGACTGTTTTGTGAGCAGAAATAGCACCCTGTAGATCACTGGGTGGGATTAACTTTAATATTTTTGCGTGTAACAGTTTAGTCATGTTTGCTGTAGGAAGTAGACTTTGGTATTTCATGACTGGTTTAAAGTTTCTTTGATGTTTCTTAGCTACTTCCTTTGAAAAATTAGCAGGGAAAAAATTTGAAAATAGTGATGATCAGGCCATAAAGGCTGAGGCCAGAAGTGTATAATATGCAGACTGAAAGGTCTGCCTAGAGGCAAAGAAAGCTCTATGGTTTTGAGAGCTCCTAGGCATGAGACTAACTACCCAGACAGGTTTGTTCTCCTAGTATGTGTTAAGCTTGAGATTTTGTTCTAACATTTCTGGTAAGTTAAATCCTTTTTCCTCTTATGTAATTAAAAAAAAATATAGTGCTGTCTTCCACACTATTCTTCAACTAAAGAAAATTTAAGTCTCATGGAAAACAAAAGGAGCAGAAATAGGTTCTTTCCAAGTGGATATTCTGTGGAAATGTGGTTTTAGACCTGTACTGTGTGGATGATAAAACTTCCAGAGCTCTTTTATATTAACTTAGTAGCTAGTGGACAGCTTTAGAAAGTTGTAGAACTTTACATCGATTACCAAAACGTTGACAGGAAATCATGAGAATCATATTTCCTTTTTCATGCAAAGGCAGAAAAATTCCGATTGAGAGAGTAGTTTGTAGCTCCAAAGACAAACCTGAATGTGACAAAAAGAATACCAAGGACAGTAGTTCAGTCTCAGGCAGGTACAGAAACAAGGTTTACTTATGTAGAATCTCAAGTGAAGTTACTGTGTAAGAGAGAGTGTGAATTGTAGAGCGTGGGAATGCGGCATTGGAGTGGATTATCTGACTGCAGACAACTGAAGAACTGTCCTGACACACAAAACACTTGCTGCTCTTTGAAAGAGAGAAGGCATCACTAGGAAAACATCCAATTCACATCTGTATCATGCTAAGTATACCTACATGTGTGTAGTTAGGAAATTGAATAAGCTTTAAAAAAGAAAAAGAGAATGGCATAGTACAGGTACAAATCTGTTATCACTCTCAGCTCTACATACCTATTTCATAGTTTTTTCTCAAGAAAATCTGTATTTGTTAGATAAGAACACTCTGGAAATTGTTTCCTTTTTTTACACTTTTAGGCATAAATTTGAGTAATTAATTATTTTTATTTTCAGGAGACCTAGAATTAGAACAGGGTTTTCAGAAAACTGGCTTGAGAAAAAGTGAGAAGTGCAATTTTCTCATAAATAATCTGAGAGTACATCTTCTGTCTGTGGTAAGTGTGCATAATAGAAAGGTGAGGTGCAGATGCTGTGGAGTTCACCTCATTGTAGGCAGAACTTTTCTTTGGATCTTGTTTACAAGGCTGAGTGCCAGGGGTCATCAGTGATCGCCTTGATGCACTTAACAATTAGAAGTCTGGAAGGAATTATTTGAAGACAGAATCTGGAAATGAAAGCAAAAATTGCAGAATGAACACAAATGTTTGCAGATACTTCAAAGTACCGTGGATGGTTTGAGATGTGACCTCGGGGTATTCCCACATGCAATATGGCAACTTAGTGCTGCAGTCATGTGAGGACTAACTAGTAAAACCCTGTGCTTTCAGCTGCAGACATTCTTTTGCAGACAGATTTGCCCAGGGAGGAGACGTACTTATGTCAAATGAAATGCAGTTTGTTTCTTATGTTTTCCTTGAATATATATTATATATAGGGTGTTGAAGCATTTGGTGGTGTCTAGTGGGGCTGGGGTTTTTTTGGTTGGTTGGGTTTTTTTCTCTTTAGAGAAGCTAGAAAAAAGTGATTAAAATGAGAACAACCTACTTTGCCAATTCATCACTGTTTTTTAGAATAAAAAATTTTAGCTTTCATGAGATCAATCATCCATACACTTCCATCTGTGTTTTGAATTCTTTGCTGTAGTTGTAGTGATGGATACTCCTTGCCTGGGGTGTTTGGTTTTGAAACCAAGCCCATAGTGTTTCTCCTTTATTCCCTTCATAAAGTTTTAGCACCTTGGCATTGGTTTCCCAGCTTAGACTGATTTTGGATTTCCATGGCTGGTGGGGAAGTGACATTTATTTTTTTGAAGTATGAAAAATTTATTTTACATTTGAATTGATTAAGGTAGAGGAGGAGGTGAACTGAATTTGAAAATCCTTTCTGACAGTTTGAGACAGGAAGGAAGAGGTGGAGATACACTTCAGAGAAACAAACAGATCAAATGGCACAGCCAATCCTTGCTGAAGCTCATAAGTGTCCTCCTACTGGAAAGAATGTATTTCCTGCTTGCGTTCAGTGGACTTGTATTGGTGGTGTTCATGTTACTGAAAATCATCTCTCTGCAGGGATGATGGTATTAATGTAAAAAAAAAAAAAAAGAGACATTAGAAATGAGTGTTTACTACTGCATTTTGGGATTTTCACTTGTAAAGGTTTAGGGAAAAGTCAATTCTAAGAGTGGACCAGGGACTTTCAGGATAATGAAACTTCTTTCATACCAAGGAAACTGAGGAACCAGGAGTGTATAATTTCACTTAAATCACTCAATGATTGATGGATATATGATGGACATTTACCAGCATGTCTTTTGTGAAGGAAAATATGCTTTGTTGATCTCTGAATTCTCCAAGTATGCTTTCTCTAAAGGAAGGTAAAACAGTGTCAGATAGCCTGATTCACTTGAGTATCAGTGGCTTTGTGAAAGTTCTTTGCTGTTAGGAAACCAGAATTTTCCTTTAGTGGAGTAATTAGTGTGTTTAGATCTTTGCAGCATAGGCATCTGTGTAGCTTGAAATGTTTCCCTGAATGTTGGACTGGACATGAGCATGTCAAGTTAAAAGGGCTTTACAAATGAAGTCTTGTCAGGCATCCTGGGGCCAGTTCTTGTCAATATTGTCATTAATGGCTCAGATGGGGAAGGACAGAGCATGCTTGCAGTGTTCACACATGGTACCAAGTGCCTACTGAAATTTTGAAAGATCTGATTAGAATTCAGAACATTCCTGATGAACTACAGAAATGAAGCGATGTGAAGATGATGAAACTGAATATAAACTGCATAGCACTACCATGGAGAAGGGAAAATAAATGCACAGATATAAAAGAGAGAAGAACTGGCAGGGTATCAGTGAAAAGTTTGTAGAGAAATGGTTGGTATAGTGATGAAACAGGCACAATCCGTGTTCACTATGTACCTTCTAGTTCTGCTCAATGCTCATGAGAATCCAACTTGTGCATCCTGTCCAGTTTCTGGGCACTCTGTTTCAAAAATAACAGAAAAAGAGAGCAAAAATAATAAGAGATTTAGCCAATGAAAACTTGATGGGTTTAATTTATTTAACCTGAGATGGGTAGGACAGGGATATACAGCTTTCTGTAAGTACATTTACAAAATATGAGCATACTTACTAATTTAGATGAAAGAAGAGTTAATGCAATCATTAAGGAAAACTTTATAGTATATCACTGGCCCAATATTTGAGGGTGTAATGGAACCTGAAGTTACCGGAAATTTTTGAGAACATTTTAGAAAAATGAAAAAAATGTGGCTGTGCCTAACCTAACTCACTGTACGTTGGAGCAGAAGGTAAATATATTGAAGTCTCTTCTTTTACTGCCCTTTTCAAATCAGAATGTAAGGAGAAAGGCAAGATACTGGATCTGAAAACAGCCAAGACACAGAATGTAGAAGTATGTGATAGTCTTTTGCCAAGTTGAAAATAAATTACAGAGCTTACAACATATTTACTATTGATCCAGGACAGTGAGTTGATGAACCGTCCACAGGAAGTAGAATATAAAATTAGTAAAGGCTGGAGCGGATTGTAGTGGATCTCATGAGGGTTTTAACCTCCAGAGTTAATTTAATTGACAGTGAAACAGTAGATTAAAGATATTGTTTATAATTATGGGCTAATGCACATTCCAAGCAATAGTTTTAACCACTTCCTCTCTGTAACTGTAACCATTCATGAGAGGTCTCATGCACAGTGTTCAGTAGGGAGAACCAGAAAAAGGGAAAGAAATGTTAGTAAGCTTGTGAATGGTTTGGATTGTAATACTGAATGCCATCATATAATCCGGTGGTACAGCCTCAGCTAAAACATGTTTAGTTTTGTTCACACTTAAGAAATAAGCAAAAATAAATGAAACTCATTATAGCCATAGAAACATTCTACTAGCCATAATGATTGACCACAATCTTCTTAAGTTTAAAAATAAAAAAAATGTGAGTGGATTTGCTAAAGGAGTACAAAGTATTGAACATCTTGAAAGAAAGAATAAAGCAAACTGGATATTTCTTTTTAAATTTTCTCTTAAGAGAAGAACAAAGACAGAAACCTAAGCTTTTCTGGGTTTTGAGTTTTTTTGTAGATATACAACCATGTGATTGAGTTCAGCATAACTGTTGCAGAGATAGCGACCTTTCTTCATAATATTTCTTTCTTCTTCAAATTGTCTTCTCCAGTGGCACACACTGCACAGCCAAATTGCTGGATACTTTGTGCAGTTTGGCCATGATCTTTGCCTTGAATTTCCCTACGGGCCTTTGTACCCGAATGCTAAGTGTGGCTCTCCCCATCTGTTCCCATGCAAGAATTCCCAGAATGCCTTTTTTTCCATACAGATTTTCATCATTCTGTGTCTTACAATGCCCTATCTGGCATACACAAGTGTGGCCTTGCCTTGTTTGTAGTGGTTCAGAAAGTTGCAGCTGGGATTAAGCCTTTGAACCTTTCACCCCCTCTGATTCTGTCAGTTCCCGTTCTCAGCCACGTCACACACTCAGTCATTCTGGTTTCAAGGCCCCCTGGGATTTACTGTCTGCATGCATAATTTTTCTTGTGCTAGCAGTATCCTGACTTCTTTTATCCAGTAAGGCAGTGGTGATATATTTTCTCTTCACTCCTTTAACTTTTAGTGTTTTCAAATGAATATTTTCTATTAAGGTTTTCACCAGTGCTGCAGTGTTGATAGAGTTCTCCATAAATGTCTATAAAGCTGCCCTTCAAACTTCCTGAGGTTCTCCTTTAATACAACACCTAGACAGAAACGAGGAATAATGAAAAATCTTGGGTTCTATTGCTATGAGCAATATTCTCTCATTATTTCCTCACACGCTTCTCTCTCTTCTGTCTGTATCCACTGGTCTCATTGCTAGCCTGGGTAGCTTTTGAGGTCCCCTTCTCCTTTGCAGGCCCGGTGTGTGTCACTCAGGAGACCCTCCGTCGTTCACTTGGTGTGCCAGAGCACAGATGCAAAAATGACTGCATGTCTTTTCTCATACAGTACACAGTGGGGCTGGGAGACCAATAATTATAGATTATCACTATGACCAAACTTTTGGGGAATCTAGAAATGGTGTATTTATGCTGCATAGTAAAAATGCCAAGAGTTGTGTTATTCCTAAGTAGAAAAAGAAGAAGAGAGAGAGAAACCTTGTTCTTCAGGGGATAGATTGACCAACTGATAGGAAGAAGTACACTTTTTGAGAAGGATATCTTTCATTTACTTAGTGCCCAATGTTGTTCAATGTTGTCTGAAACAAAGATTAGCGAGAACTTCGACTGAAATACATTGCAGGAGGGCCCAACTCTGAATCCCACTTTTCCACCTTCTGGAGCTCAGAAAGGACTTTGCTTGGAGTCACGCCTGATTGTGATTCTCTGGAGTTTTGAAACAGGACCTTACCACTTGGCAGTAAAGAATCAGATTATTTCATTATACGATGAAGCAAAATTGCATTTCAGAATGTCAAAAATAGACATGAAATGAAATTGCTACTTATAGTTAGTGATATGTTAAGCACCCTGTACAGGTTACTTTTAGAAATATATTACTGGATGAGGTGGATCATCAATCTGATCAGTCACGGCAGTTTTTGTATTCCTGTCAAAAAACCCTGTTGTTTAAGAGGAATTATTTTTAATTATTGGAAGGGTTTAAGAAAATGACATATGAAGGCTGAGATGAGGAAGCTAGTTCTTGCCTTGCTTTGAAAGCAGGCTGCTGTCTTGCCTAATGAGCTTTTAACAGAGGAATGGTTAAAGTAGGAAACAGGCCAAGGGAAGAGAACGTAACATTCCTACTCCTAGGGCTGGTGGTTCACAGTGCACTGAGACTGAAAGGTCCCAGTAGCACAGATGCTATGGCTCACTGATTAAAGTGCTATTAGGTTAAAAGTGACTTTCATTAAACTGTTTTATTTTATCCCAATGCCTGATTCTGCAAAAAGTTGTAACATTTTTCAGTCTGATGTCTTCTCTGGTACTTTCTGTTTCTTAATGAAGGACAATTTTCAAATACTGTATGTTGTAAAATGACAAATTGTAGAATATTAATGTAACTGAGGAAGTCTCAGTACTTTATCATTTTACCTGACTTTCAATCATTTTACCTGATTGAAATATGTTGGAAAATTATCTGTCCTGTACTAGGTATGTAGTAACATAATGCTGCCTAGCAGACATAAAATGTGTGCCTGTGCTCCCTTTCTTTCACTCTATTTCCTTGGATTAGTGTTAAATTCCCTCAGTTGCATTTACTAATGCTTGTGGTTCTTTTGTGCTTCGCGACTGAAAATTCATCATAACTGGTGCCTAATCTGCAGCTTTGATTTGGATTCTTACTGTAATCACATTTTAAACATCCACTGACCCTATTTGAAGGGTCCTTAGAAAGTTTTTTTTTTCTCTACAGATTTGGATTTTAAAGTTGAAAAGAATTATTGAAAGCTGCTGAAATGGCACTCTAATTAGTTCATCTTTTCCCGAGCCTTGTCTGCCTCCAAAGAAGAGGATACGTCCCAATTCAGTCACACAACTGACTGAAAGCCTCAAACAGATCCCAAGCCAAGCCTTGAGCTTCCACTCTTCTGTTGCTTGGGGATTGCCTTTGTGCTTTTTGCTTCTATTTTGGTTCAGGTAGAATTTGAAAGGAAAGTGTCCCTAGGAGAAATGATACGTGGATTGCCTAAACTGGGACAAGGGAGGCCAAGTCACTGGATCTGTAGATCTGTGCTGCCACTGGTGACTTGCTTATGCTCCTCTGCCTCAATTCCCACATCTGGGAAGTGGAGCTAACATCCTGCTTTGCAAACATACATGGAATCTCATGCCCCTTCTTCCTCAAGGGACTCTGAATTTTTTGGGCGAGGTGTCTCTCTGTCTGACAGTAAGATGTCTATCTGGTGACAATAAGTCCTTTGGTTAAGCCTTTTGGGTGTTGCAGGCATGGGCAATCTGTCTGGAGCTACAAAGCACTCTGTTGCTCTCATGAGTGAGAGTGAACTCAGAAATATAACGTAGAGGAAAATCTTGATAGGTTTATCACAATTATTAAAGGAACCTTGCATTAAAGACCTTTATGGAAAATACCTTCCTACTTTAATGTCTATCATTAAAGCAGACTATCTCCTCTCTACAGCAAAGATAGGTCTTAGTGACTTCAGTAGAGAAACAGCCCAGAAAGCTTAGTAGAGTCCCCCTTTGATTCTCTAAAACATGGATTTTGCTTGTAGGTTGTAAAACTGCTGAAGACAAAAGTTCTGTAAAAAGGAGATCTCCATAATACCATGTAACTTGATGTGTTTTGATTAGATGCTCCCTGGCTGTGAGTGCCTATGCAAGTAGCCCATTCTTGACTGATTAAGTGTAAAATGGACATCTGTCAGGGCAAGCAGCTGTCCCATACCTTTCTCATAGCTTTTTCACTGCAAGTGACAGTGACCATTTATCTGCCAGTGCCCTTTCTTTGTCTTTGTTGGTTTCTGGTGAGGGAGTTGACCCGAGTATTGTCTTTGAAGATTGAGAATGAGCAAATGTTTATGCTGTGGCACAGATTTAATTAATTAATTAATTAAATTTATTTATTAGTTTCCTGAATGATTCCCAGCCAGTCACTTAATGTCTTTATAAACTGGCCATTCATCTCTGAAAACAAGACTGAAGGCTCACTGCCTCAGTGGAACCTGCGTGGAAGCATCTGAGCTGCTCAGCCTTTCCAGCAGGGTGGACAAAAAGAAACGAGAGCTCTGGTTTCTCTCTCTGATGTGGTCTTGCATTTCCTGGCCAAACCTGTTCAATTCCATTCATTTTGTTGTGTCAGTTGGTTTTTTTTTTAATCGTGAAAAAAAGGGGATTTTTTTTTTCCCGGGTTAAGAGGAGCGTTAAAAGGAAACTTTCACCAGAACGTGGTGGAACAATATAGTGAGACAGGAACTGTATTTGCCTCTGCTTGTTTCTATGTTCTCTAAACACAAAGAGCTGCATGGACTGAGTATGCACCAAAATCTCATGTTTTCCCTTTAGAAGCTGGAAGATTTTTGGAAAAAATATGCAGTATTTTGTAGAGGGAAGGCTTTTCTCCATAAACTTTAATGTGAAAATATGGTAGGAAATACTTCAGGGACATGTTTCTTTCATTTTCATTTGTAAGTACAGTTTTTGAAAGCCCTTCAACTATCAGTCTCATTTACTCAGAGCTTCCATTGACCTTGTAATATGGTAGGAAGCTCCCCAGTCCCATGCCACAGGTATTAGTAGGCTGTGTCTTGAGTGTGCTATAACCTCCATACTAGCTTTGTTTTATTCTCATCTCTAAATTTATGTAGCGCTAAGTATCCTGCAATTTGAAGACTACTTAATTAAAGGATTTAATGACCAGGAGTCACATCCTGCTGTTGTCATTCATTACAGGGTATTCTTCTATGATTAATTATTTTCTAAATAAACGTCCAGAAATCCGTAGTTTCTCACAAATTGTACTAGAGGACAGGCATTTGCATTCTATAAAACCGGTGACTCTCTGTGAAATTCACTCACACATAGTACTGTGCTTGGCTGACATATTCTTCAAAATGGCCTGATCTTATAAGCACGGGCAAATCTAAAATATACATTCAGTGGAAAATCAGTGGTTCTTGTTTTCTGAAGTTTAGTGTTTTGTTTTACAATATCATTCAGTCTTTGAGGATGCATTCTGGAGAGAATAAAGCAAGCAGTATCATCAGCAGTAGCATATTTGTGAGCTATAAACTTAGAAGGAGTAGGTTATATTGCACTATTGTGTTTTTCCCGCAGAAGACATGAACTCCTGTGCTATTTTATTGGCAACATTTCTTATCATCCTGCATTGTTTCTGGCTTAAAGTAGGACCTGCACTCTGATGAACACTGTAAAAGAAAAGACAGCTGATGCTCTGAATTGATGACTGATTAAGTATCAGTATTGCCAATGGGTCTTCATTAAAAACATAAATCTTGGTCTTGCAGCAACTGGGTGTTTTGCAGTTGATCTGAGAAAAGCAAAGGCTTCACTAATCACCTTTTTTTTGGTAGAAATGCTTTTCAACAGCTGCATGGAATTTAGTTGTTTGAAATCATCAACACATAACCTCATATAGAGCATACAGCATGTGAACTCAGCTCTGCTCTCTGCTTCTTCTCACAGCATTACACAAACACTGTTTCTTCAGTTTGAGAATAAGCAGTATATTGGCATAACACTTTTCAGCTGTAAATTCTGCTTTTTAAAATTGAATACTGTATTTTCCGTGTTTCTTCAGGGCTTACTGGAAAGATTGTAAAAGCCATCCTCAAGGAAGGATTTGAGATCTCAGCTTTGCAGATGGTAGGTTTCCTTTTGTGTGTTTTTATGATGAACAGAAGCTGGAGTAGTGCTGTATGCACATTACAGCAGTGCACAGGTGTCTTCCTGTGATATAAAACCCTTGTGCAGACTGTAGCAATGTTTTGGGATCAGCATTGTCCTTGTGATATCTGTGTTTTAGAAGCTGATTGATCAGCTAATCTGTTTCTGTTTGCTCGGTGATCTTGAGCCAAGACACTTCACTTCTCTGTATCTGAGTTTCCCTGTAGTTAAGAGGGGAGATAATTCTATCTGTCTCTTCTGGAGCAATTTGAGCTATCTTTACAAAATGTACTAGCTAAGATTGATGAAACTATTGTTAATATCCTTCCTTAATTTTAAAAAATACATATGTAGTATGAATTATGGGGAATGCTTTCAAAGATACTTTGGGGATTTTGGCACCCTGAACACCCTCAGCAGTTAAAGGAATTTGGCACAGAGATTGTTCCCAAGAGTCCTGCCCTTCAGTTTTGGTGAAAGTCTCAAGATCTGAAATTCGCCTATCACTCAAATCCCCATCACTAATGAAGAATAGCCCCTTTCTTAGTGGGATCAGCCAACACTACATTGTCTACTTGTATTTGATGTGGAAAAAGATACTGTGTGCTATGTTGCCTGCGGCATCACTGACTAAGTTGCTGACAAGCTTCATATTGCAGTAGTAAAGCCATTCCTTTTACCTAGTAAAACTTAGAGGATTATGAATATTTGCTGGTTAAGAAGGGATGTCTGTGTATTTGTGCTGTTGTTTAATACAGACTGGCTAACATTTTGGTTTTCTTAGTTCAACTTGGAGCGTCCAAATGTGGAAGAATTTTATGAGATTTACAAAGGTGTCGTCCCTGAATACATGGTAAGCATAAGTTTAACAAGAATCTGTTTAAAAATAAAATATGCTCAAGTGAGGAAATTACCACATTTTTTATTGCTTGGAATTGTGATATGGGTTCTTTTATGAACCTGATATTGAACAGTTCTAGTTTGTTCTCAAATAAATTAATTAAGTGTGAAAATTGTGTTATGTGTGTCATAATAGAGGGGAGCCTTTCATGAAAATTGGTCAGCCAAGGAATTTGTAAAATACAACAGGGTCACATCCCCAGCTTCCCCCAGAAAAGTTATTTTATTGATGGTGAGCTATGAGAATGTATCACACCTGCATCTTTGTTTGATTGGCTTGGACCAGAATATGTATTTATTACTTTATTTACAATGAGGCTGCTGTACTGGATGCTTTCCTAATGACATCTTGAACTATTCTTTGGTTTATTGATCTGACTTCTGTAAATATTCAGAAAAATGAAGATGTTTAAGGTATGCTGTAATCCCAGTGGACGTCTGAGACTCTCTACAGTATTATTCTTTGTTGTACTGTCACATAAAACTTCCTGGCTGCAGATAGAGTAATGAGAATATGAGGAGATGAGGTTGTATTTCTGTATCAGAATTCTGTATCAGAAATCTTCTCTCAGAGTATTCTGGTTCATTTTACTCATAGCAATTTTTACTTTACTATGTAATTTACTCATAGTAATGAGTTTTGCTTCACTGCCATGCTATTATGATACAAATTATCCTTACTTTAAAAATGGTTACATTATCATACATTTTCTACATATTTATTAATATTACTCTGAAAATGAAATTTTTATTATTTTTTCCTCCTTTGTGGTTGTTCAGTCTAACTTACTTCAACAGGGTTTGTAGATCTGTCTTTAAATGGGTTAGGAGTACTGTTAGTTCACTCTCAGTTTGGGGAATACTCATAAGGCCTCCTCTGAACATCATTTTTGACAAGTACCAAAGGGAGATTGGACAGGCATACTTGTAGGTATCTGGCAGAATTTCAGAATGGAAGTTTCTGACCAGTATTTCAGGGCCTGAAGAGTCCTGTAGTACTGCAAAAGTCTCGGCTTTCAACAAAATTGGACATTCTCTACCATTTTCTGCAGCTCTTTTGTACAATCTCTAACCCTCTAACAAGCTGCAAATTTTAGTTATATGATTTAACTGGACAGTTACTCAGAAGGGAAGGTGACATTTAAACAAGGTCAATCAATAAATAAAATACATTTTAGGTGATATCAAGAAAAGTGAGAATCTAGGGCTCTGTTCTGCAAGCTATATGTGCTGGATTGGCTCAGCTGAAAAGAAATCAAATTAATATCTTAATGCACTCTGAGAAACAGGAAAATGTGGAAAAGCTAATCATGATGGTAAAGGGTTCCGGAGAAGGCACACATGGGAACAGCAACGGATGTTGTCGGTGCAGTCCAAATAGGAAAAAGTATTTTACGAAATAGGATATTGGAGAAAGAATATGACCTCTTATATATGTGACTCAGAACCATCTGGTTTGATTTAAATTTTATTTATCATTCCAAAATAACTCAGTACAGAAGATACTGGCACCCAGAAATCCTTTTTAAAAACTGTACTTCATTTCTTCTTAGTTATTCCTTGTCAGTCAGATAAAGGTTTGATATTGTATATAAAGTACTTTGTGAAAAGAGAAAGCTGTACAATTGCCAAAAATTTTAGCTTTGCCAGTATCTCCTACATGGGATTTTACATACTGTTGATGAGTTTTTGTGCAGTTTTGCTTTGTATTTCCTACTCTACCAGAATAGAAAATGGGGAAAAAGAAGTGAGATTATTTTAGATCAGCACAGAATCCACTTTGTTAATCAAAAATCCTTGAGCTTGATTCACCTCCATGAATGGTCTTGGTTGACCACAAACCGTGCTATTTGACAAATAAACTATTTGCTAGAGAAAATTTGATGTAGCTGTAACTGGGAGCCTCCAGACGAGCAGGGTTTGCTATTTAAACTCAAATCTGGATTTGATGAGGCTGTGTAAGTAGACCAGGCTTGTCTGACACAGAACCACCTGCCTCTGTGCTGTACCTGATGGCAGCTGGTGTTCAGGTGTCAGCTTTGTGCTGAGTCAGGAGTAACTTTGGTCATGTTGTTTGCTGTTATTGGTGGGATGTCCATGCTGAGACAGAAGCAATAGAAGAGGGAGGAACAAGAATAACCACAGTTTGCAGGAATTGCAGAGAGTTGATTCAACTGAAGTTAAAAGCCTGTTTTTTCTCTGCTTTCTAGTTAACAGTTGTTTAGACGACAGAATTTAATGATGGTCTGTAGAGTAGTGACTTTGTGGCAATTTACCGTTTCTTAACAGGATGAAATACATGGCTCTTTGACCTGTTTTGACCAGGGGATCTGCTGGTGATAACACAGTTTTTGGAATTAAAGTATTTATTTATGTTGTAGAGCGTGAAGTTAGTCTACATTCTTTTCATGTCCTTCAGGAATACTTCTACCTAGATTTCTTGGGATCTGGTTGATGATAGAGGCACTGGATAAAATTCAGTGTGGAGCTTAGGCACATGTTCTCAGCATAGAATCCAGTATGAGAGTAGAAACTTTTTTGGAACAGCGCTGCTTGACTTGGAGTTGTTGTGTATTTATTTTCTTTCACAATTCATAGAAGGAAGACAAGAACTTAGTTCTTCTTTGTCTTCTGCTTTTTTGTCCACTCTGTATGCTGTTTTCCTTTGCCATGGCTCATCTTTGACCTGCCCATGGCTGTTGGGCATGATTGCAGAACCTTGCTAGTCCTTACCTGTCCTCCCTTACTTTCTGTGCATGTTTTGTCCTTTCCTCTTTCCTCATTGGTTTTGATCCCTTTAATTGTCCTGATACGTTTAAAACTTGTCTGCCCAGATTTCTAGACAAGTATGCAATTACAAGGGCATGATTTTAAAAAGGAAGTCAGACTAGAGTATCTAAATAGGTTCTTTCTGCTTGTGAAACCTATACCTCTAATTAACAAACTCCAAATTGGCACTAATGCCCAGAGTTAATTTAAGCTTATGGAAACTTAAGACCCATCTTCATCACCCACGCGGAACTCACGATGTCTCTTTACTCTCCTGGAGACTCCAGGGAAACAGATGATTTCGATGTAACTGAGATTCTGGTATCAGGACACTACAAGAATGTTGCCAGACCAGGACCCTTTCCCTAACAGGTTGTGCCACAGGCGCAGATTCTGTTGGCTTGTGTGTTTCAGCTTCTGTAGTAATCTATGAGGAAAAGACAGAGTGAGAACCAAAAGCCCAGGAGACATTTTAATAACTTAAAGCCATGGAATGAGTGTATATTTGGAAACGGATAGAGGCTGTGTACCCTGCTTCTGGTAGGGAACACTGCAAAGTACATTGCTGCCTGTGGAACTGGCTGAACATAGCGTGATTTTTCAGGCTTAAAACCCAGTAAAGTGCATTCCAGTGATTCAGTCTAGTTTGACAAGTTATGAGACACTGCCATGAAATCTAGGTCCAGATCAATAAGGATGTACCTACAAAAGAATTTAAAGTATTGTGGATGCTGTTGTATGCTACTCAGTATCCTGTTGAAGCTGAATATCCAATTTTTCTCAATTTCCACCTTCTGAACCAAGCAACAAAATGGAAAACATTTCTTTTGTGGTGAATACTAATGGTATCTTTGTTTTGTGTCCTTGCTTTCCTAAATGCACCAAATTGTCTTAATTGTTTCTGTCCTGTAAGTTTGGGCCTTATTTTGGGGAGGAATACAACCCTTGCTAAAGCCCGAAGAAATTAACTTTTTTCTGTCTTTTTTCTCTTCCAGGAGATGGTTTCAGAGTTGTGTTCAGGCCCTTGCATAGTAATGGAGATTAGACAATTCGATCCTTCAAAAGTGTTCAGAGACTTCTGTGGTCCTTCTGACCCTGTAAGTACTTTTTGGAGTGATAAATAACGCTTAAAAAATTGATGTGCTAAGTGAGTTAAAATGTCAAAGTGTGGTATGGCTGCCACATGCCTGCTGCATTCATTAGAAACATGTCAGCATTACCTTATTACAGAGGTCAAATGCTAGCCTTGGTGGACCAATTTGCAAATCCTTTAGCAACCCTTCTGATCTTACCTAAGCCAGATGATAAAATACTGTGATGACATTTATGTGAAAGGAAAGCTATCTAGGCAAAAATCTCTGTTAAAAATTCACAAATATTCTAATACAAGGCTTCAGAGCCCTGGAATGAACAGTTATTGCTTGTGGATGCCAGTGTAATCAAATGTTAATTCACTGCAGTCTGTGGCATTCTCCTAGGATGAAACTGAAAGGAGAATAGGTTCCTTTGATTTTCAGAACAAAGCAAACAAAAAAGGTTGTCAAAGTTCTCATACCTGTTTGCTTCTAGCTTTTATTTTTCATTTCTTGAGGTGGATAATTACTTATGTGTGATACTGTGTGCAATCTGAAGACAGGCCTAAGTGCTGTCTCAAAAAGTTTGCAGATTTTTGTTAAACAGTGAAGGCTGCTATACACACAAGAACAATGAGGTGAAATATCAAGATGCAGGCAATGAAGTCAGGGTTTGTATGTTTTTCTGGTTATGATTTGATTGCAGACTTGAGGGAATTTACCAGTTTTCATGGGAAAGAATCACACAGATGAATGTTTGTAGGGGAGAGCAAGTTATTCAGGTTATATTTTTCTTCAGATACAGAGTTTCCATTGTAGAAAGCACAGGTTAAAGGCATTATCCAAACCTTTATTGCCTCTTCTGTTTGGTAACATTTGAATATGTCTCTACTGGGTTAGCATCTTGTACACAGAGTGTAAGCCATTTATCTGACTTAGTTTTAACTGCAGGGTGGCATATTAGTAGTAATGTACACAATATAGTGGTTTCAGTTTTGTTTCAAATCCTATATTTAAGGTTTCTGATCTTTAAAACTTTCAAAGATGCAGTCATTTTATTTGGGTCTATTACATCTTTTTCATGTGTCTGTTTGTTTAATGCCTGATACCTTAAAATTGAACTATGCTTGCAAACATCACAGCAGCTTTTGCTTAATGAAAGACAAGTGTTCCTGTATAAGGGGAATTTCACTGGTTTTTCTTACTCACATGAAAAACTGTCATAACCATACAGTGCATGTATGCAGCTGTTGATGAGCTGAGGAACTGAGAGATGTATAAACTGATAGCTTTTCTGGGTAACAGAAGAAAATCACAAAGGAGGGAACTGATTTCCTGTCTCCCAGATCTCTTGCTCCTCAGTGACCTACTGATGCTGTTTGTGTTTCCCTGGTAATGGTTAACTGTCTGACTTGTGAAGAAGTGAAAATGAGTACCTGCTTCTAGTGGAAGCAGAGGCTGTAAATTTTGGACACTGACTTCAGACATGTTCCACTAATGGTATGTTTGGAAGACAGGCAACTTCGTTATATTTCTGTGCGCTGTTTTCTGTAACAATTGCAAATTAAGTGATTCTCCAAGCACATAAAGCCTATGTACAAGTAACTACAGCTGCTCTCAAGACTAATCATTGCCTGAAATTAATCTGTCTCTTCAGACAGTGTTTGTAGCTTGTCCTTGAGGATAAAGGGGCTAAGGTATCTCAGCTTTTGTCATTCCCAACTGGAATTGTTGGAGAAGCTCACAGCTGCACTTTGTGGTTCCAATATTTGTCTCAAACAGGAGTAGCAGAAACCTATAACAGCAGTTTCATTACTGAAAGAGCTTATATACAGACCATGAAGATAATTTGGACTTGATATTTTAGTGGTTAAGGTACATCTGTCATGCAAATAGTGCATTTTCATTGAGAGATCTGGATCTCTTTATAACTTGTCTGTTTATACATACTAGATGCTGATGTGTGTGCAGTCTGTTTATAAACACAGGAGAAGACCAAGTTCACTACAACAATGGACCTGTTTGGGTCACTTTGGCTCCTGTTAAAGAATCCTGTTAAATCACTGTCATTGCTTTCAAGGCTAAGTGCTGTTTGAAGTGAGTAAAGGTGTTGGAATTTGACTTATATAATGAATCTTTCCCAACCACCTGTGCTGTTAATTGTATCGTAAATACATAACAAATGTAATAATTACTTTGTGGCAAGTCAGATACCTAAACTGGGTGTGAATGTTAACAGCCCTTTCAGTCTGTTCTTGGTTTTGCAGGATGTTTAGGGCTGAAGAAAGGATTAGAATTCTTCTATTTTGAGGATTGTACTTTAATAAGATAGCAATTTATACCAATTGTATAATGCTAAAAATGAAATGGAACTTCGGGCTGTTTTCTCTAAGCGGGTAATATTTTGTTAGAATTTCAGGTCAGTAAAGCTCTCTGCCAAAAACATCCTTAATTGAAAACCAGCTTATAAATACTTTATTAAAATCTCCTCTGTGGTAATAGGGAAGACAACTAAACAAAAACCTGGTTTGAGCCTCTTTGTAGTCGTGTATGAAGAGCCCTATTGGATCTGGAAAGCAGGCAGTGGGATAAAGATACTTCTGTCAGGAGCTGTGCTGAACTTGCTCACTCCCAAAATTACTGTGGTCTGATCGAAGGGCTCAGTGTGGCAGATTGCTGCCTTGTGGAACACTTGTCCCCAGTAGATAGTACATGCAGTAGGATATGTGCCTTTCTGCAGATCTTGCTGCTCCTTACATCCTTCTTGTATGCTGGCACTTTTCTACTGGGTGTCTGGCTGGCTCACTGTACTCTTGGTGAGCTGTCAGCCTCTTTAATCACACTTGGCTTCAGCTCCTGGAGTGCAGCTCATTCTTTTGTGTCATTGATGGTCTCACCTCAGGCCTTTCTGTAGTCCAGTCGTGATGCTTGTTCTTGTCTTCCAGTTGCAGTCTCTAGCCAGGTCCCAGACTACTTGTGTGCCTTGCTCTTGGTGTCCCTCTGTGCCTCTTTCTCTCTGTCCTGGTCTGCCTCTGGGGCTAATATGTGGGCCTTAGAAGTGGAAGGTTCCCTCCACATCTCCTGTAATAAACAGCTGTTTACTCTTTACTTATTTTTGCGGCATCCCTGTAAAAGGCCAGCAGTCATACTGATGCCCATCTTGAAAATGTTTCCTTGCAATGTTAATAAGGGCTGTTTAAAAAAGGTCTCTGAATGTCACACAAGACTGCAGCTTTTCAAGGAGGGGAAGCACCCACAAGCTCTGCTATGCACACAAAGCAATGAGGTTTGAGATGCTAACATCCTGGGGGCAGCTGAGGACTTTTATTTAGATATTTAAATTACAAATAGGAATGAGGTTTATGAAATTACTTTAAGTTCCGCTTATTCTCATCGTGTGTCTGAACCATTTAAGCTCTTTTTTAAAATACACTGTCAAATCTTGCTATCCAGGTTGTTAAATTACACATTTTTTGCTGGGTGCTATTTCACTCTGTTTCTACTGGTGCAGTTCTGACACTTAAAGAAAAAAAATACAGCTATGGCAAAGCATAGTAAATCTGACTCTTACAGAACACGAGTCTTTTGAGCTTTCAGTACACACTATCGTTTAGAAATGAAAGTTACTAACTGCAACCAAAGTCCAACAGAAATGAAGTTGTGTTTCTTCTTCACTGTAAAGAAATGAAAATGCTTGGAGGGGTGGGGATAAATGCAGCACAGTGTGCATTATCAAGAAAGCCGTTTTGTTTGAGTTCAGCAAGGAAGAAAAAAAGACAACCTATTGTGCATTGATCTGGCCTTCTTTAACATGGACCAGGATGCAAAACCTGAAATGGAGAACATTGGAACAAGGGGATGGTGGCCATGGAATCCTGTCACTGCTTGAGTTTGCTGGCACTGATATTTCATGTCACTAACGTTTGCTCCTGAGGCCAAAAATATACAGTTAGAGGCTTTTTGTTATTACTTAGGTCTGAAGCTACAGCTTTAGTTTTCGCATCTTTGTGCGGCTTCTGTATTGAAATAGCTGCTTGGTAACATTTTGTCATGGAGTTGTCAAGATGATAACTTAGTATTCATAAAACACTTGAAAAATACTGTAGAAATTAGATATATTACTTTTTTTTTAAACTTTGTTCATATCCGAATTAAAAAGTTGGTTATAATACATGATTCCAGGAGTCTACATCAGCTACATGTTCCTGGCTGATTGCATAACTTTTAGTATTCCTAAGAGCTTTTACTTGGAATTGGCAGTACACTAAATGTGACTCAAATACCTTCTGTTGTGAGATATTATTAAAGTGATGGGATGTGCTGCAATATTTCTGCATCCAGTGGGCTGAAAAGGGATTTTCATACACTTGCTTTAAATCCTAACCTGCATTCTTTTTACATTGGGGATTTGCACTTCTAAGCGTAACAGTGTGTCAAGTCTTTTGTACTTTTCCATGAAAGAGCTGAAAGGGAGATTAGATGGTTTAAAACAGAGCAGTGAACTGAAAAGGCTGGAGTCTGCTTTAGCTCCATTCCTGACCTCACTGTGTGACCTTGGACAAAAAGTTCAATATCTTTCTGCCTCAGTTAATCACATCAGTTAAATAGGGATAACAGTATGAGCCAAAGAGCACTATTGCTGTAAGATTTTTGTTTCTATAGACCTCCTGTGAATCTCTAGCACTGAAAAATATGTATATGTGAGGCCTAAAATGTTCATGTTCATTCCTAGAGCTACATTAGCAGCACGACATTTTCATATTGCATCATGTAAAGAATAGTTCAGTGGAAGATGTAAAGGAATGTAAAGGCTATTTTTGAGCTTCCAAGTACTCATTTTCTGGTAATACCTTTATAGCTGTTTCAGTGTGGATTCTCCCAATAGCCTAGTGAGCCCTGGTAAGAGTGTTGACAATGAAGTACACAATGTCTTTCAAGAGAAATAAGATTTTAAAAATCTAATTCTTTGACAAAAAAAGATTTTAATATAATTGATTATCTGCTCAGATAGTCTGAGTCATGTAATAAAAATAAAAACTTTCATTCAGATACAGACTATTATCAGCTAGAGTAGCAAACGGACCAATCAATACCAGTTACAATATCCTGCTGTCTAAGCCAGCAATGGGAAAGACATGATTGAATTGCTTAGATGTTATTTAGGGTCAATCATCTGACTCTGTCCTTTCAGTTTTTAATTTCTATATTAGTCTCTGCAGGTCTAATGAAAAAGTGTTCTAGACAGAGCTAAGGCCTCTTAGCTGGGAGACAGGGTAGTTTTTGTCTGTGGAGGTGGATTCTTCCCTCTAGTGCAGCTCCTTTTTCTGAGCTGACACTGCTGATTCATCAAGCCCAAGGGCTGTGTAGGTTCAGGACTTCTCCTGCCTTGTTCTGTGTCACCTGTCTGTGCACTGGCAGGGGATCTAGAAGAAAGGAAGTGCTAAGATAGCTGTGCTCTAGTGACCCACAGCTGCAATGTGGCTGCAACTGTGAGTTGTCACCACTGTTTTAGACTGTCAGTATGTTGGTGTATGGTTTGAAATTTACCTCCAAAAGTATTACATCTTCTTGACAGAAACAAGCCTGTGTCTGTGTGGATGCCAAACACCACACCTGTGGCAGTGAGTTGCTTTCCCAGGTTTAAAATGCATGGAGTCTGCACTGGGCTGCACCAGGAGCAAAACTGGTAATTATTTCTTCCTCTCAAAGCTCTGTGTAGCCCTGGGTTCATCTGAGAGTCAAGAATCCAAGAATTAATTTTTACAGGCATGAATTCAGTGTTCACAGTAAGTTCTCCTGATGTTTCTTTTGCTTCTGAACATGTACTGCAGAGGTCTGGCAGGCCTTGACACCCACCCTAGCCCTGCTGCCCTGTTTGCTTTGATCACCTGTGTATGTGTGTGTGTGTGTCCTTTGTAGTGGCACGGATACATGATCTGCTTACAGTTCTGAGGTGACCAGCTTAGAGCTCTGTTTCTTGCCTACTGTCTTCTCCAAACCACTCTTTGCGGGTGACAGGCAGTCCTTTGATAGGAAGAGGGATTTCACCCTCAGGGCAATATGTCTTTGTGCAGAGATTTGAACAAAAATCAGAGCAGCAGTAGTAGTGGAGGAGCCTTTTCCTTGCAAGTGGCTTGCTTTAGATGTGGCTTGTTATTGCCGCAAGGTTGCTGTCATATGATGGCTGTTCAGTGTCATGTGGAGCTGGAGCTTGTAGGCTCACTTTGATTCTTGATGGCTAGGTGCTTATGTGTTGAAAATTGCTGTTATTAGTGGTGACTGACAGTCTCTATCAGGAGACTAAATATTGACAGAGCCCTCAAGACCTAGCTCTGCTTTAAATCCAGTGTGATTGAGGCATGTTGGCAAGGTTACAGTTGGAAAAAACCTGCTTTTATCTGCCACTCCTTGTCTGCAGCTCCAGAGCTACTGAACTTGAATGTGTTATCGATGCAACTGTTGGTGCCTAAATACATACTGAATGTGAGGTCACGGGACTTGAGTTCAGTGGTCCCTAATTAGAGCAATTTGGTAAAATAGTTAATAAAAGATACTGCATTGTCTGTTACCAGGCCCACTGCCAGCGCAGAGGCGTGGTACTGGAGAGTCTGCTGCTTTCATCCTCTGGAGAGAAGGTGCTGGTGCCCTCTGGGAGAGGACTGAGAGTATATTTGCATCTCGTTTCCAGTTGCTGCAATGCCTTTTTTTTTTAATTAGTTGGCTCTAGCCTACTAGCCCCTCTAGCCTATATAGTAGGGGTTTTTCTGCAGTTTCCTCTGCTACCTGACACTATGATATTTTAGTATTCCCTGATGACAAGACAGGTTTTTAACTGTGATTTCTGGACATTTGCAGGAAGTTAACAATTTTAGAGTTATTTAAGAATTTTGTCAAAGATTCTGTTTGTCCTTCTGGAAAGTAGCATCAACTTCAGAAGCTTCAGGGTTCCCATCTGCATTCCTGTCTTTCCCTTATGTCAATCTGTCTCTGGCTTTGAAATGTTTCTTTCAGGGTACCTCTTGTCTGGTTCCAGGCTGGAATAACTTGCCCTATTTTAGCAATAGGAGTGAAGCTTAACATGAGCCCAGAGACTGAAGAAAAGCAGGGCTGTGCCACAAAGCATTTACAGCATGGGTTGCTGATCTTCCTTGACTTGCTGAGCTACCATGGAGACCTCCTAGTTACTCTACAGAATGGCTAGTGTGCCAGGGTATCCTGGAGCTAGGTTTTTGGGCCTTTCCCTGCAAAGTGTCACAGGACTAGCCATTCTGGTAAGGGTTTAGCCACGCCTAGAATATTTACTTCTTACTCTTTTTTTTTTGGTCAAGGCCTTGGTGCTGTTCAGCTCTGCAGACACATGAAGACATTTAATCTGATCTGAAATCACAAAGACTAATTGTATCCCTAGGTAGGTGGGAAAGAAGTCTGAAAGACTGGCTTAGAAATCGTAAGGGCTCCCTTTGCACTCAGACTGAGCGCATCCCAAAGTAGTAGGTGTGTGTTATTAAAGAAGTGGTTATTTTAAGTAACTGTGATGAACACAAGATTCTTATAAATGCTGTGAGTTATATAAATTGTCTATTTAGCCTTGAGGAGGTGGGGTTTTTCTGATTGCGCAGAGTTTTGGTAATAAGTGTCCATCTGCAGGTCTTGTTTTGCAAAATGAATGCTTCCACATCCTGTTTGCATTGCATCTTCCTGGTAATGTTCTCTCCAAGCTTTGAATAAATGCCATGCTTCAGGGTGGTGTTACAGATTTAGTATCTCATACTGGTGGCTCATACTTTATTTTAAAAGTGACCACACAAAGTTTTAGAAGTGCTTGCCTAGTTTCTTTTGGCATTGGCTTGGTTTGTGTTTAAATAATACTTAATCAATACATTTAAAAATATCATATCTTTGTTGTATCTCTGCTTACATATCTTTGATGGATTAAAGGGAAAAGTTTTGTTTCCTACTACTGTAGAAAAAGAGGTAGGCTTCTAACATGGCAGCTGATCGTGTGATAACAGCCTACTATAGACAAATATCCAACATAATTTTAAACTGCTAGGTTGATCAAAGGTAGCCTGCAGAATTCTCTCCAGGGCTTATTTCTCACAGCTGCACTGGATTACAATGTGATTTACCTGGCCTGTGGGAGGGTTTTAATACTATTTAAAAATAAGAGTATACCCCCCTCATAAAAACAGTCTTTGTCAGCAACGCAAATAGCTGATCATCAGAATTTTTAGGTAGTAGTGTCTTCCTGCAGTCAGAGGATGTCTGCCTTCCTTGGTGATTCCCTTTCTTTTCATTTTTTGAGTATATTTTTCCTCCCTCCTTTTTCCTTTGGACTGTTCTATTTAAGGTTCTACTGTAGCTTCTAAAGTTTCTGAGAAAAGATTAATTAATATATTCAGTCCATGAAGGTACTAGGTAAGAGCCTTTTTGAGAATATGATGGTTCTGGGTTCATTTCAGTCTGTGTGGTTGTTTTCTTTGCTTCCCTTGTGTTTTGTTTGGTTACAGCAGACAGAACCTTTTGCCTTGGACAGCAATGTTTTTGAATATGTAAAATAACAGAAAAGAAACATTCAGAAAAAAAAACCAGAACAACTTATAGCTTCGGTTCTTCCTTGCAATAAAGGAGCAGTGTTTCCAAAAGATGTGGCAAGTTCTGAGGTCACTCTGTCTGGGAAAGAAAATTATACTGTTACTGCACTAAACAACTATTTTCTCCTTCTTTAGCTTCTTAGGATTCTGGTCATGGTGACCTTGTGTGTTTGTAGAATCTTTGATTTGAATAGATTAAGAGCGTTTGCTTACATGCCTCACTCTGGTTTTGTTGACTGTAGATAGCCTTGTCCTTCACTTGAATTCGTCCCTGCCTCTGGTTGGAACATATTGGTTATGTAGTGCTGTTGCAATTACTTCAAGTAATTAAGTAATATGAATGATATTTCATTTAAAAAATACTAAGAAAATAATAAAGGTAGAATTTTTAAGAAAATCAAGGTAGAACGTGGTAGAACATGCTGCAAGGGCTTTTTCTAGAGCTCTGTAAATGACAGCAAGAATCAACACACAAAGCTGCTTGATGAAAAAGTGCAATAAAGAAAGTTATAACCATGTAGCAAAAGGACGGTAGAACACTTAACTTTTCCACATAACCATGATGGTGTTGTTATCATGAATATCCTGAAGTTGACTGTAAATGTCCCAGGAGATTTCATGTTTTTCAGTGAGCAGATTATGAATGAATAGTCAATTCCTGGAAGTGCATGACATACTTTTCTTTTTTTCTTATCCCAGAGGACTTCTTATTAAGGCTTTGCTTGGTCAATACTTTGATGGCAGAGCCTAGTAATAACCAAACAGAAAAGGAGCTGCAGATCACAGTGTGTCTTAGGTACTCTTGATGGTAAATTGTTATATGAGAGAAATTGGAGTTATGGAGATTATTCTGGGGGGTACTGAAAAACACCTTAAAGACAGTGCGGTTGTCGGGCACAGCCAGCACAACTTTGTGAGAGGAAGGTCCTGCTTATCAAACCTGTTTTCCTTTTATGGCAAGGTGACCCACCCAATTGATCAAGGGAAGCCAGCTGATGTAATCTTTTTGTTTTTCAGTAAAGTTTTAGACACTGTCTCTCACAGGATCCTTCTGGACAAAGTGTCCAGCTCACAGCTGGATAAACACATCATGTGATGGGTGAGCAACTGGCTCACAGGTCAGGCACAAAGGGTTACAGTGAATGGAGTGACATCAGACTGGTGACCTGTCACTAGCGGGGTTTGCAGGGCTCTATCCTTGGCCCTGTGCTCTTCAGCATCTTCATAAATGACTTGGATGCAGGGCTGGAAGGGACACTAAGCAAGTCTGCAGATAATACTAAACTGGGAGGAGCTGTTGACTCCCTCAAAGGCAGAGGCCCCAGAAAAAGACCTCGATAAATTAGAAGGCTGGGCGATCACCAACTGTATGAAGTTCAACAACGGAGAGCGCCGGATTCTGTACCTCAGACGGGGCAACCCTGGGTATATGGACAGACTGGGGAATGAGATGCTGGAAAGCAGTGCCATGGAAAGGGACCTGGGGGTCCTGGTCGATGGAAAGCTGAATCTGAGTCAGCAGTGCCCTGGCAGCCAGGAGGGCCAACGCTGTCCTGGGGTGCATCAGGCACAGCATCGCCAGCCGGGCAANGACCACAAGCTTGACAGAGGTCAGGAGGTATTTGGACAATGGTCTTGGACACATGGTGTGACTCCTGGAGTGTTCTGTGCCGGGTCAGGAGTTGGATCAACAATCCTTGTGGTTCCCTTCAAGACAGCTTATTCTGTGATTCTGTATTTGCAGTTATTTTCTACTTGAACTACATTAATGAAGGCTTCAAAGTGGATGAAAACAAATACCGTGTCCTAAGCCTTCTGTTCTGTAACAAAAAGAAGTAGTCTGATTTTGCATTTATGATGATGATGGGTATTGTTGTTGTTATTATTGTTACTATTCTTCCTCCTCGCATCAGCTGCTGACAGCCATAGCGTAGTTGTGAGAAAAACTGCAGGCAATAGTTTTCAGTATGTATCACTGGTCTCATTGCCTGGGGATACTGTTAACTAAACAAAAGCATTTTAGAAGCTGGATATAAAATGATTCATTCAGTTTCTGAGAACTTGCTGAAGAATTTAGGGTGCTGCTTGCTGGTCTGTTGATTCAGGCTGACATTCTCTCTTCTGCTGCAGGGCCACCTGAGCTGAATTTTTATCAGCTTCTTTCACATACAGTAGGATAGACTGCATCTGATGTGCTCGAGGGACTTCCCTTGAATACTGCTAATAAGTTTTTCCTTTCTCTGCTTCCATTGACTTCCCACATTAAGGGACTAGAACATGGTCAGGGTGGAAGATGGGTGAGCAGCAGTTCTTCATGTTCCCATGGCAGCTCTCAAGTTCCCATAGGTGACCTGATATGGTCTGAGTTCCACAGACTGTGGCTTATCATCAGAGTGCTACCCAAGAATTAAAGCAGCATTACATCAAGGAGAGAGAATAGTTGAGGAACTGATCTGGGATTTTAAAGATCTGAGCTAAAAGTTCGACACTGAACTTGTGATTCTTCTGAAATAATGTGTTTCTTTTGTGCCCCTGGAAAATTACTGTCTCACTGTCTTGGTTTCCCACTCCAGAAAGTGGGGTCCATTCTGCTATTTTCTCTTCTTTGTGTCTTTTCCTATAAGTTTTCCAGGCCAAGAACCATCTGTTAGTATGTATAGGCATATGGGCTAATACAGCTAGTCCTGAACAGAGCAGGGGCTTTTAAAAAGCAGTTGTAACACAAATAATGAGTGATTCCTTCCGTCAGAACAGGACTGCTCACGAGTGTGTGGGAAGATGGCAGCACTGCTGCCTCCAAGTTTGCACTGGAGAGGCTTTAGGGCACAAAATGGAAGGGAAAGGTCTCTCCTGTGCTAAGAATCCAATGAGAAGGATCTCTGGGGTTAGCAGATGTGTGAGTTTTATCTTTCAGTCCATCTCCATCTCCTGTTGAAGTGGATGGTCCAGAATTGGTTCAGCTTGGGAGGTCTCAGTAGAATTTCAGAGCATTTTTTTCTGCTTTGCAAAGTGTAAAGCTCTGATACCTGGACTGCTTTGCAAATGTAGAATTTAATCTCAAAAAAAATCAGAGGAAAACGTAATTTATAATTATTCTTGTTCTTACTGGGGAAAAATCAGCCAAAATTTCTGCAGACTAAAAATAATGTCTTTCAATTTCATAGTGACTTTTACTGGAGGCTCTTCACATATTTTGCTAATCTGAATTAATAAAATCCCAAAATATCTTTTGCAGCCTAGTATGTTTTTGTCCTTGTTTTGCAGGTGAATTAATTAATAAATGGATGATATTCTGGGTGCCTTGGAAGGCACTGAAAAAGCATCAGTAGTACCATCTTACCTTTAAAACTTAAAGCATCTAATACTGAAATTTACAGTTATACTGTGTGTTCTGATGTCTTGTGGGGTTAGTTGCTTTTCAGTTGTTAAATGCTTCCTTTTTGCCAGCTTGTCCAGTAATCTAAATATCCCTTACAGCACCCAGATAATGGGACAGGATAGCTGGATATTTTATCTTTGTTCCTATTCTGTGACCAGATTGTATTTGGAATCTCAATTATCTTCAAGGTTTCACCATCCAGTCTAATTTACATTTAAGCCAGGCTACCCAAGTTCAGCACACTGGCAATGGCAGATAGGCACACAAACTTTCTGAGCAGGGCACTTGTCATTAGAATCACTTAAACATCAACTAGAAGCACCAAGACCAGTGAAAATACCATCTCAGGCTGGCAAATGTGCCACGCTTGCTGCCCACAGCAGAGAACCTGCCGAGAGCTGGTGCAGAACCTTTGGGCTGCCAGGGAGGAGGAGTGGTAGGGAACGAGTGGGAGTGAAACAGAGAGAATCAAAGTGCCTGAGGGGATGGAGGGTGAGAAGGAGACAGTGTAACAACTTGTACAGACTTGCGAGCTTCCGGAAAACTGCCAACACTGGAGTATGGAAGATAATTTTAGGTCCGTTAGCAAAACTTCCAAAGATACAGGGCTTCAGACTGGTAGTTCAGAGGTTGGCTGACTTCAAAATAAACAAAAAAGTAGATGGATTTTTTTTTCACTCAGACCAGAGTAGGATTGTGTAATAAAATAAACTATGGTTTGAGTACTTGCTGCTACTGTTGCAAAACTGTTTGATTTTGGAAGGAGTTGCACCTCAGAGGGACTTTTTGTAGGCCTTGCAATTGAAAATTTGACTGCTGTTGCCTGGATCATATCAATTGATTTGCTGAATAAACCTTTAGAGCCACGCTCTTTCAAGTACAGAACTATGTGCACACAGACTTGGCTCAGTTAAAGGTGTGAGAACCTTGTCAGAATAGACGATAAGTGATCTATTCTGCCATCAGCCAGGAGAAGACAGCCTGAAAGTCTAGGTGAAGCACACAGTGCTAAGGGGAGGGAAGGTTAGGCTAAATATTATAAAGACTTTGAATACAACTGTTCCAGGTTCTTGAGTTTGTTTTGTGATAAAGATTAAAAGATGAAGGAAGTTTAGTGTGTGTGTTTAAAGGAGATTGTTTTGGCTTGATTTTTTTTTTTTTTTCTGTGATATGTGGAAAGTACAAAAGCACTTTGAGGTAACACTGACTCCCTTGAAGTCTGCATACAGCCTTTGATACTCACTCCATATTTGTACGTGACATTGCTGCAGCTCATGTGGAGCACAAAGAGAAAATGTGTCACTGTCAACAAGTGACTTCTGTTCTGGATTGGTTTGTGAAATGTAAGCTGAAGGAAGCCTCTTGCATGCTCTTTAACACTGACCTGGTTTTGTATTTAGAAACTTTATGAAGTACCTCTCTACAGGCAGACCCCAGGTTTCAAGGCAAGACTCTTCCCCAGTTAAAGTTTTTACAGTGGCAACAGCACCACCATCTTACATAATTCTTCTCTGTAATATAGATAGAAAGCTTAGTACTGCATTTAGGGATGATGAACTGGACCTTGAATTGCTGCAGGATTAGAAAATTGTTGTGTTCTGCAGCAGCTGATGTTGATTTCCAAGTGGCCTATTGAATGAAACGGAGCAACATAAACCAGGGAGAGCTGAGGTAACTAATGGGGTAGCACACACGTCACTACTGGTTGGCTAGAGGTTGGAGGGAGTGTGAGCTGCAAAGAAAACATGTGAAGCAAGGAAAGGCAAGCTTCATGCACAAGGTCACCTGTGAGCACAGATTTCACTTTGACACTTAAGCATTTGTCTTTGGCTGAGAGCTTTTGTGAAGGATCTATTGAACTGATCAGCTGAGGTTGTTCTCACGGTAACAGTAGTGTTAAGGTGTTTGTAGCTTCAGTCAGGGTTACAGGAGGTGCTTGTCTAGTATCCTGTTTTGCATGACAAAGACTGTACTGCTTTAATCGTGTTACCTCTTGCTGATGGCTTGTAGGAATGAGTATTTTGTCCAGCTCCCTACTGCAGCCATCAGTGTTTGATATGACTGGTGCTAAAATGCCCTGAAAATAAAAGCCACCTGAAGAGCTATGATGATGAGAAGAGGGAGGCACTTACCCTTCCTTAGCTTCCATAATCGCTGTGCTGCAAATGTTATTTTAGATGGTTTTTATGCACTACAGAGGAAGCATAGGTGCCTTGCTTGGATGAGGCAGTAGGCTTTCCAATGCCTAAAGGTCAGCCAGACAAATTCCAAGGTGAGTGGTGGATTTTACATTATTTTGTTTGTTCACAGTCAGTGTGTGTTCTGTTCTCTTGACAAGGGCGTAGCTGGTCCATAGACGGAGAAAGGCACTTGCTTGTTTGCCTGAGGCTGGCTCTGCCTTCTGGATTAGTTGGCACCCTCGAGGTGGGAAAGGGACCATCTCTTTCCTGACAGCAGCAGAGCATGGAGAACTGCAGAAGGAAAAAGCTTCATGAGGGCAGGGTGGGGAAAGCAGAGGTGGTGAGACCAAGTCAACACGAAACCTTCAGAAAGAGTGATGAATGAGGAATGCCAAAAAGAGCAAGGAGCAGGCACACAGCCAGGGCTCAGCTACGATGGGAAAACTGTGTTACTGAGGGCATAGAGGGATCTGTGCAGTCTGTTGCAGCCCAAGAGATCCTCTGAATGATGCTGATCTGAAAGCAAGACTAGGAGGAGCCTAGAGAAGAAGGAACCTACCCTCTGAGCACACTGTGGCTAAAGAGGGTTTGATCAAACTTATTTTTATTCTGCTTCATTCAAGAGGACCAGTAAATCTTCAAGGTTCCTTTGTTCTAGTTCATGTTTAAGAAGAACAAAGTTTTAGGCTGTAAAAGTTCCTTTGTGTAGTTTTGATCCATTCAGTGGCCTTTTAACCTTTCTAGATACCCAATTAAGTATTCAGGACAGTGCTTAAAAAAAAGCTGGCCAAATGTTCTTGAAATATGCAGTTTTGGCTGGAATACATGTTACTATTCTATATAACTTCCATCCAGCCTATGACAAAACCCCAGCCTTTTGGAGGAAAAGCAGTTAATGAGCTTTGCTTATGAATATGTTTATGATTTTTTCAGTTTGATTTTGACATATTACTGGCATTGGTGACATTTTTGTTTCCTTTCACTTGTATAGAAATAGAAGAATTTTAGAAATGTGCTAAGTACTTCATGCAGGCAGTGTTGCATTGGACACAGTTACATGATAAAGAGAAACATGTAATATATGCATCTGTATCTTGCACAGGATAAGGATCTTCAAAGGGCTATCTGTAGATCAAAGCCCAGCTGTAAGGGGTGATCAAATAACCTGCTGAATGAGACCAAAGAGGATGAAGCCTTTTGGTACAGCAGCCCTGGTTTGTTTTGCCATAGACAGTGTCTTCTTGTGTGAGGTGCCAGTTTTGTGTCATCCTCGTTTACACATGCACATGAAGCTCCAGCACGCACACAACCAGTCTCCTCTCATGCATGTGGTAGAGCTGTAGCTGCTCTTAACTCCTCCATCATCCCACTCTCAACTCCTTCCAAAAAAATTCTGAAAACCATTGCACAAAATGCATACTCCAGAAACTAGACTCAGCCGAAAGCTTAGGAAAAAGGTTTAAAAGGGGATGGTGAGGCAGTGGGAAACCAACCCAAAGCCTACTGTTTGTATCTCCCTGTTGTTGCGGATGAGGCTCTATAAATAAAATGATTGGTAAGCTTCCTGGCATGGACCAGAAGAGTGTATATTAATACTTGCTATGGGGAATAAGTTCTGTAATGAACTCTGTTCTTCCCTGAAACATTCCCAAGATTTCCAGCCATGCACACATAAGGACACTTACATATGAGTGTACAGCTCTTTGTATCTCCATCATTTACAGAGGCCTTGTACCTTCATGATTCCTCAGTGGTGTAATAAAAAAGCAATGGAATAGTAAAACTTTGGAATTGACAATTGTACTTCTTTTGGCTATGTAAACATAAGCAGAGACTGTTTCATCTTGTTTGTTAACTAATGGCAAGAAAGGCTTATTTAGATTCTTTTTAATCAGGTGCTAACAGTGTAAAGTGCTGAAGGACCTACCTCTGAGCATTTCTGACCCAGTGAAATCCCAGGCAGAACAGAATGTGTCCCTCTTTGTGCAAGAGTTTCGGGAGAGCACTAGAATGTGTAACAAACTGCATTGAAAATTGAAGGAAGAACAGGAGATTGCACAATGCAACAGCAGGAGCTTTTGCCCATGTTAGTGACAAAGTGTGAGTCCACAGGAGGAAACATGAGGTCTTTTGTTATGAAGTTGTGAAGTAGAAATGAGAGCTTAGGACAGATGGTAAGTCAGGAGACCATAGCTGCTCTTAAAAATCAAAGAGGAGAGAAAAAAAAAACAAACAAAAGAAAAGTGGGTTTGATGAGGAAGATGAGTCAAGGAAAATCTTGTGGAATTTCGTAAGAAGCAATGTTTCTGGGACCTCTTGGAGGACAGAACAGTTTGAGCAAAAGAGTTTTTGATGGAGAGGAAATAAACAGAATGTAAAATACCAAGGTTTAGCTTTTTAGACTTGAGCTGTTTCTAAATTGTTTCCAAAGGTTTCATAGCCATGATCATTTTTGCTGGTATTCCCAAACTTTCATTAAAATGATTGAAAGCTCCAGTGCCGTTGCCGGCTTCCTGACAGCTAGTTGTTAGTGCAATCAACAGTTGCTTGAAGGAAGGCTTGATTAAAGTGTCACATAGCTGTAGTTAACTGGCATGTGACTTTTGTTTCTCCAGCAGACTTCCTTATCTCAAGCCTTAATTGAGGACCATGTAGAGGAGGGTTTTTTTCTCCTTGGGTCTTTTTTTTTTTAAAGTGAAACTCTTGAACTTTCCTCTGAAGCAAAATTCGTTTGATGTTGAGTGTGTCTTAGTCAAATGTCCTTGACATTCGTATCAAAAGATCTTGTATAACCTGTGATGTACACACAGTAACAATGAGGAACTGAAACTTCATATCATGTTTTGGGTTATACACACTCCAAGCATTAAAGGAGTTTAATTGTCTTCTGGGTGGGTAACAGATCATAATAATGGTTAATTGTTATGGCAGGAAAATATCAGGACTTGCTGAGCTATAAGAAGTTCTTGACCTTAAAGTCCAATTGTCTTAGTTTGTTAATGAGACATGACAAATGGGTGAAGCTGGAAAGTGGACAAAGGGTGTTGTTGTCGGATAATGCTCTTGTGAGGTCTTTTGAGACTAGCTTAAAACATTCACTGCCATCCCAAAAGAGACTGTGCATCATGGACTGGGTCTCGTTTGTACCTGTGCAAGGTTTTCCAGGTCAGCCAAGAGCTACTGATGAGGTCACTTCAAACCCATTGGACACTGAAAGTTAAGAAATGCTTGGACAATCCAGTCCGATGACTCAGTTTTGGGAACAGTAACCTGCAGCTGTGACACTGAAACAAACACCAGGGAGTGGCACAGTGAAACTCCATTGCCACTTCCAAAGTACCCAGTGTAATGTACCCAGTGCCTATTCAGAAAGGGGCTGATGAAGGGTCTGTTGGCAAGGAAAGAATTATTTTCTTTGTTTAGTAGCTGTAGTGTGAGCTTGTCATCTACCTGTCCCCTCACAGGCACTCATGGGAGAACACCCAAAGGGTTTTAAGGAGGGAAAACTGGGTTAATTTCACTGTGCATGAGATAGGCTTGGAGAAGAGCCTCCAGGGTGTGGGGAAGAGAGGCCAAGTGCATGAGTGGCATAGGAAGGGGGTTAAAAGCCAACGGTGCAAGGTGATAGAGTGCGGAGAAGTACAGCAGGACTGCATTGTGGCTTGAAAGAAAAAGTGTGGTGGAATGGAGAGCTCATGAAAGCAGTCCTCTGCTGTATAAGATGAGAGAAATACCACAATAAAGATGTGTGGGAGCAATGTTATCTCAGGACCTGAGCGTCTGCTGTAGTAAAAAGGCCTCTGAGAGGTCAAAGAGGTATTTGGCATTGTAGTTAAAGAAGAGTATTGAAATGTTAATTTCAAAGAACAAAGGAAGATGTAGAGTCTGGACTGATCCTTAGAGGGGATCAGATGTTGGCACCAGTCGGTGTCAAAGGAGAAGACTGAGAGGATGTTCAGCAGCTGGACTTCACAAATGTCAGGTTCTGAAGCAAGTAGCTCAGTGTTAAGGGAAGCAATCTGCAAGGCAGCACGTTTGTGTCTGCTCACTAAGGACAGCACATCCTGTGCTTGAGAGCTGTAAAGGTCTTAACGTGAACTATCTGTGTTAATACAAGTGCCAGTAAAGTGTATCTACAATATAAAGGGTCCTGTATGCTACCCAAAATGGCTTAATTGGCCCAATTTCAAGCAGGTATTCATTGTCTTGGTCATGTTTTTTTCAGCAGTTGTCTATGTGTGTATTACAAGTAGGAATTTCTCTATAGAATCACAGAATGGTTTGGGTTGGAAGGGATCTTCAGAATCAACTAGTTCCAAACCCTCCTGCTGGAGCCAGGGACACCTTCCACTAGACCAGGTTGCTCAGAGCCCCATCCAACCTGTCCTTGAACACCTCCAAGGATGGGGCACCCACAGCTTCTCTGGGCAACCTGTCCCAGTGTCTAACCCCTCTCAAAGTAAAGAATTTCTTCCTAATATTTTTCTAAGTCTGCTCTCATTCAGTTTAAAGCCATTCACCCTTGTCCTATCATTATACATTCTAGTAAGGTCACTCTCTAGCTCTCTTGTAGCCCCCTTTAGGTACCAGAAGGCTGCTCTAAGGTCTCCCTGAAGCCTTCTCTTCTCCAGGCTGAACAACCCTGACTCCCTCAGCCTGTCATCATAGGAGAGGTGCTCCATTCGTGGCCCTCCTCTGGACTTGCTCCAACAGGTCCGCACTCTTCTTATGTTGGGGGCCTCAGAGCTGGGTGCGGCACTCCAAATGGGGTCTCACCAGCGTGGAGCAGATGGGGAGAATCACCTCCCTTGCCCACCTGGCCAAGCTGCTTTTGCCATGTTGCTGGGTCATGTCAACCTTCTCATCCACCAACGCCCCCAAGTCCTTCTCTTGAGGGCTGCTTTCAATCTATGCTTTCTTTTATAGTGTACTACACATATTTTAATATACTACACATATTTTAATAGCATAATAATATTTTACTTTATAAGATTCTCTTTCATCCATGATACAAACAAACAGTGCAGTTCACAAAGGTCTTCTGGTTTGCTTGTGTTCGATAGGCATTAGCCCGTCACCTCCGACCTGGAACTCTGCGTGCTGTCTTTGGGAAGGACAAGATTCAGAATGCTGTTCACTGCACAGACCTGCCTGAAGATGGACTTTTAGAGGTAAGGCTTGCCAGACAAACATGTTCTCATATATCACAGGAAGCCATGAAGAAATGCTTTTCTTGACACTCTTTAAAGCCAGTGTTTTTTGTGTGGAGTAGCTGTGTTGTAGACCAGACTAGACACAAAAGGAGAGAGTTTATTAATGGCATTTAACTCACTTAATTCTGATACTGCAAAAAAATTAGTCCATGCAATTTTCTTGAATGAATACAGTATAATGAAGTATTCAACGTAATGGAACTCAAGAGTTTTTTCTTTGTCTGAATGTGTCCTTGGGACTGAATATCAGTACCTGACAGTGCTTCTGCAGGGACACTTTCTTAGCCCTTTCTTGGGTGACCACTCTGGCTCCTGATATAGATTGTCTCTACAGTGTGCTTGTGTGGAGCTTGGAATATTACAGGCACTAGGGATTCAAATTCTCCAGATAGGGCCCAGGTTTATTTGTAGACAGTCATACTTACATATATCAGTTGATATTTCCTGTGTTTTATATTAACTTACTAATTATTATCTGATTTCGGCTTTGTATGCCTTCATTAAAGTCCAATAAAATGAGAAAATGTTAAATTAAGGGAATTTGTAAAGACAGAAGTACTCACTATGAAAACCAGAACAGGCTCATTCACTTAATTCTGTGCCTCCAAACTAAGGTCCATAGCAGGGGGTTGAAGTGGTGTATAATCTTGGATGGATCTCTGTGTCAATGGAGATGCTTTGCATAGCTTGTATTTTACTGTCTATACATGTTTGTGAGTGTTTTGCTGTCAGGCTATGGCAGAATCATGGAGCAGCAAGAGTTGTCCTACTTAGACAATTTTACATTGCCGAAATGGTGGTGTCATAGGGGAGTGAGGAAGAGCTAACTGCATCACCATCTCCCTCCATGAAATAACTTGTGGGTTAAAGTGCTTTTGATAGGAAATTGCATCTAGTTTAAGGCATAGACTAGTGAAATTCAACACTGAGAATGGCAGCCAGTATAAACAAAGTTGCAGATTTTCTGAGCATTTTCAAGATGTCATTAGAAGTTGACAACTTTTAGTTTGTTTCCTTAGGGTTTAAACAAGCAAACAGGTATTTTTTTACCACATGCCTGAAGTTTCTCAGCCATGGCCTTCCAGTGGCAGCAGAACAAAAGGCAGAGACTGTAAGGGAAAAATTAAACACACCAACACTCAAAGAACATTTTAGTACTCCATTAGAATTTTCTGTCTCTCTCTCTCGTGTCCATAGTCTGTCACCTTTACGTTGGCGCAAAGCAGATTTTGCTGGTTGTTTAAATTGGGTTTAGAGCTACTATAAGTAAGTCAAGAATTGCTTCTCCAAAACAAAAACTGAAGCTGGCATTCTTTCTTAAGGTCCCCATTATGTGTGTTTGTCCTTTCAATCCCGCAGCTCAATCATAAGCGAAGTTCTTGATCTAGTATTACTCTGACTACATGCATTGCAGTTCCTGTTGCAGTCTGATCATTTTAACAGTTGTTTATTGATTGTATTTTTTTGGGAGAGGGATCTGAGATCTTTTTTGCCATAGGCATAATTGTATGTAGAACATGGCTCTTCTTGAATCTGTAGTTTCTTCTGTAACAGCCCAGGTTAAGCCAGCAGTTGTAAAGGACAACACTCAAGGTTCTTTAGTGAGTAAATAAAGCAGTGAATGTTTTGAATTGAGCACAGTGGGTCTGTACAGAGAAAGCCTTGGCTTTACCTGTTGGTTGATGTGTGGAATATTTACACTGTTAATGCTAAAGCAGCTTACTAGGTGTCCCTGCCACAGTCCTGACTGCTGCTGTGGCTGCGTGTCCTGTGTGCACCCAGGGTGTGTGCAGGGTCTGCAGCACCCAAGGGATCCTGGAGGAAACGTGGAGGGACCGCTGCTGTTGACACTTCATGGATAGAAAGCTGAATAAGTTGCTTTGTGTGTTAATTGGTTCTGTGACTTCTGAACTTCCAGAACCAAATGGAAATGGAGAGGGGAGATCCCTGGTTGACCAAGTATTCTGTGACAGGCCTTAAATGCATGGTGTTTATGGAAGCACAACAGAAGGGTGTTCCTCGGTAGAAGGGAACACACTGGTGCTGTCCTGAGAACTTGGGTATCTTTAGTGCCAGACACTGTCTTAAGATTTCTCCAGCCTTCTCTGCAGTTTTCATCACCCAGTTTCAGATCTAGCTGAAATTTGAAGAATTTGCAATGGCAGCTGCTGTCTCATTGTCCACAAATGGAGACTTCTTAGAGGAGATGAGATAGGTAATTGAGGATTAGATAAAATGCTTCCTGAAGTTACTAGCCTAGCTCTAGGTGACTTTGGTGTTTTTCACTTCATTGAGTGTCACTAGGAAGGGGAAGGTTGTGACCTTTCTCCCAAAAATCATGACCAAGGAGTACTCAGTGAAAGGAGACAGAACAACAGTGTCTTGGGAACAGCAAGGACTAATTAACTAAATAAAGGGTCAGCTTGTGCACCTAGTTAAGAACACTAAATAATGGAGTACAGCAGTTTTTCAGTGTTTTTCTCTTAGACCTCTTTTCCATGGACCTGAAAAAAGGAAAGTTCACTTTTAATCTTAAAACCCCCTCAAACAAACAAACCAACCCCAAAAGCAAATACATGCACTTGCTCCCACCAGTATGACCCTTAACTCCTGTCTTTGTTCTACAAACTGCTTCACATTTTAGGCTGTGACTAAAGAATACCAGAATTAATGAATAACTGGCTCAAGAGGGGAGGGGAGGGGATATGCAGTTGAGCCTTAAATGTGACTGGTCGCAATTGAAAAATCAGTGTGTTTTCAGTTGCAGAGCTGTAAATGCTCTTTTTATTCCTAATTTAGTGATACAGGAGGAGTGTGAATATTGCCCTGAAATCTCTTAGATGAGTTTGACTTACTGGGTCGGGCACTTCGTGTCATTCACTTAATATACTTGTGTGTCCTCTTATCAGTACAAAATGTATTTTTACAAGTGACAATGGATAGACACAAATAGCTCAGAACAGTCAGTTTTCTCAGCCTTGTCATCAGTTCCCCATTTTAATGAGGAGAGGAAAGAAAGGAGGAAGTAGAGAAGGGAGACTGATAGTCTCCCTGGAGTATATGTGAGATGATGCAGTTTCATGACTGAAGGTTCAACCAGCAGCTGATGTTGTGTAGGACATTCATTCAGAGCAGGGGGTTGCATTTGTTTCCCACATCCAAAGCAGGTACAGCTCTACTTCTTGTCAAGTTTTTTTTTCTGTTTTATTTAAAGCAGGTACTATTTGGAGCAAGCAATTACAGTATTCACCTGCTTTCACGTTCCGTCTGAGTCAGGTAGAGCCAGGACTGGAACATGCATATTTTATATGCCAAGGAACTGCTCTATTTAGCAGACTAGAGATGTGTCATGTACATGTGGTGAAAGACGTTTCTGTTTCTCAACTCACTGTCTTTGACCTGAGGAACATTTCTGATAAATATCTTGTTGAAATAGGAGCTTGCAAACCATTGGATCTGATGAATCATCATTCTCTAGACAAAACAAGTTTCCTTAAAATTGGTCATTCCTGGAATAGTTTTAAATCAAAGTAGTGACACAAGGTATTGTGGCTACCAGACTTCACAGTTTATGTCCCTCTTTAAAGAAGTGAAGGCAAATTAAAAATCAGTCATGAAGGCCTTATTCACACCACTGAAAATACAGTGAGTAAAACTTCCCACAGGAGGTGGTGCTGTACACACACCTCAGTTCCCTGGGTCTCAAGTGGCTCAGTACCTTTCAGATTATGCAGGAAACCACATAATTAAAAAAAGTATTAGCCTAGAACTGCAGTTATAACAAAACCAGAATTTCTGGGTTTTGGCACACTCTGCCTGTAACTTGTTGCTCATACTATGCAATTCAAGGTTTTTGGTTTTGTTTTTTTGTGCATGTGAGCAGTTCTATGATGGCATTCGCACTACAGAAGAACACTTTGGGGATGATAGAACACACGCATCTGGGGTAACCTGAAAGGTCTCTCCATTGCAGTGCAGCCTGCTGAGCCACCCACGCTGGCTTTGTGTTCCTGTGCCATGGTATTGAGGCAATCAGTCAGTCTCATGGGGGTTCTTTGTACAATTGCAAAGTCCTTAATAGTTATACATGTGTTTGTGTCTGTGTACTTAGACACAGAGGGAGAGGATGCTGCCCTCAGCAAGATATGAATGAAAAACGATATGCTGTGGGATGGATAAAACTTGAGTTCTGGATGAAACAGCCTTCTCCCTGTTGCCGAGGGAGACACTGTTATGAGATGACTAATCCTTGGACAATATCGTGACAATTGCTGCGGGTGTGTGCTTACCTGTGCCTTTGTGTGCCTGCCGGGCTAGGAGTGCAACTGCAGAGGGGGGTGATCTCTCAAGCCTTTTTTCGTGGGAGTGGGGGATGTGCCAGCTGCCTTCCCAATCTTGTGTCCCCCAGGGCGCTGCGTGTGCCACCGCATGGCTGCCGGGTGCCGTCAGCCTCCTCCTTGGGCCCTGGCACCGTGGAGAGACGTGTCAGTTTTCAGTGTCATGGGCAGCTTTCCAGCCAGGAAGGAGTGAGGACCTCCTCGAGTGTCGTTTGCTGGCCTTTTCCCTTGCCTCAGAGCTATTTGTGGCACTCACAGACATGAAAATAACCTATCAAAGGGGGATGACTTTGCTGTTATCAAAGAAGAGTGGGTTTCATCTGTCTTCTGAGAGAGCTGTCATGATGGTTGGTTTTCTCTATCACTTCTTTGAATTTCAGCTGTGCAGTGGTGTTCAAGTGTCAGGCTGGGGACTGGCAGACCGTGCAACAAACTGCTGGAGGCTCTTTGTTCCTTTGCTCAGCCTTGCACCAGTAAGACTGGCTTACTGCTCATAGGGCATTAAAGCAAACAAGTAATATCATCTAGGGACAGATCAGCTGTGGTGGTCTGCTGAGCAGAGGCCCACACAGCTCTGGCACTGGAAGTTCAGCTGCCTGGATCCGGAGATGGGAGGTGATGTTGTACAGTAAGTGGTGACAGGACTGTCCAGTTCAGCAGATGTGTTTTGTCCGGGCAGGTGCTGTGGATGATGAAAACCATGATTGTTTTTCTCAGACTTGATATAAACTGAACGCTCTGCCGAGTGTTAAGAGCTGTGCTGCTCCTAGGATTTTGGTGCATATGTATTCCACCTGCTAGAAGCCAGCTGTCCGTGGTCTGGCATTCCAGATAGTGCCAGGAGAAGCATGTCTTACGTCTCCTTTCCCTTTCCATTTATTCAGGGAGGCTGGGGGGAGGGTGATATTTTAGCAAGCTGTTCAGAGTGGACAGGGGACCAGTCGCTTTGGAGGGGGGAACACAACACACGCTTCCCATAACCACTTCCTGTTACAGAAGCACTTTGCTGGCTGCCAACTTGCCCTTTCCTGTGTGCCCCCTCCTTGTCTGCCCACTGCCATTGTCTGGACATGTGGGTGTGCTGCAAGGTGCTCACTATCATCCACCTTGGAAATGCTTCTGTTCAGTAATGAGCTGATCCATGGGTTGAGGTTAAAGTGCAACAGGTTAGGACGGAAGGCAGCAGAAGGACGTAGCTCTGTTAAACTAGTCCTTTTTGGTGCATTGAGGTATAGTCCAAGCAATTTAATAAAGCATGTCAATGAGTAACTCTCAGAAGCGTCAATGTGCTTAGTGTGGAATTTGTGTGTGTCACACTCGGAACAAAGGTCTCCTGCATTGCTCGTTACCCATTAACTTGTCTGGTATTATGCAAGCTGCCTCTGCCAGCCGAGAACTAAACTCTCCCCATTCACAGGGCAGCCCAGCTTGTAAAACATTACACAGCAGAAGTGCATAGCATGGCAATGAACCTTTCACTGAGGGCATTTCAGCCGTCCACATTTCCCTCAGGAGTCTTTAAAATATTTTAATAAAGAAGCCATTGTTTCACTCAGTCATACAGCAATTTTGCAATGAAGTCTTTTATTAGAGGCCCATACTGAGCTGCATATCCAGGGTAAAATGCTTTTCACCGTTTCCAGTGAAAAGTAATAAAAATTGAATTATTTGGGTGAGGTTTGCTTTAGCACTTTTTTTCCCCAAGTTTTCATCCAAACAGTAGCTATTTTTGTCTGTCAGTTGGAAATTTCAGTCTCATCTGGTACAAGATGATTTCTAGAGAGGTGTATCAGATAATGGTTATTATGATTCAAGTGCTTTTCCCTTTAAACTTTCTGAGACTTTTTATCCAACAGCTGTGGGAACAGGTTGCAAATAATATGGAGTATAGGAAAACTTAATCTTACTTGGTGGTGGTTTTGCATATCAGAACTTGTTAGCCAGCACTGGAATGCTGTCTCGCAATGTTTCCTGATACTGTAGATATACTTGTACAGAGAATTAAGTAATCCTTTTGCCTAGGCCTATTTGAAGGAAATTAAGAATTAAAAATAGCAGTAATAGATAGATGGATAGTGAAGATGTTGGTGATTTCTCTTTTAAAAACTATTGCATTATTAAGTCACTTGTAGCCTCATTTTGAACATAGGTTGTATAATTATTATACTTGTGGGCCAGACAGGCAAACTAAACCAGGAACTTGTTTAAACAGAGTTGTGAAATAGTTCACCTCGTATGCTTCCACTTCTGGGTAAAATCCGAGGTCCAGTTACCCCTTGTTCTGCCAAGTCTGAGGTTTATAAGTGCCAGAGAGAAGAAGTTAATGAGTGTGAACCAAGCAGCTGCCAAAGCTCTTTAAGTTTCACCTGATCGTGAAGGTAACCTGTGTGATAAACAGGGTTTGGCTTTTGGCACGTGTTTGTGTTGCGCTGAGCAAAGTAATTTTGTGGAGGGGAGGTCAAGGTGGAGGGAAGGCGTGACACTTCTTGATAACTCATCTGAGGCCCAGTTTGTGTCTTTGAGGCTGCTGCCTTCTTTCTTTCCCTCAGCATGTTCTCGTTTAGAACCAAAAAGCCCAGGTCCTCTTTCCACTTCTCCTCTTCCTCCAGCTGAAGCAGAACAGCAGTTGGGCTGCTACTCAGCTGCACTGTGGGCAAACTACAGCAAAGAAGACAAAAAAGCCCAGGGGAACAGCTTATACAACAAGAGCAGTAAAGACATGCTGTAGTTGCACAGCCATGTAGAAACTCAGAATATCCTTTATTTCAGGAGCCAGGGGCCCTGCACGTTATTTGAGGGGTAAGAGAAACACTGTTGTTCTGTAACACACGTGCTCTGAGATGCACATAAATTTTTATGTGGTTTCCTATTATTGACCTCAGACAGTTGCACCTCCCACTTCTCTCTCAGAGGTCAAATAGACAAATGATTAACTCTACTGCTCCTTCCTGTGTAGGTTTTACCCCTTCCCTTCTCCGTGCAGCTTCCTTCGCTAATTACCAGCAGTAATTAAGAGCAGAATTTAAGTCAGCTATTTTCATACATGTGTTGATATATATATATGGAACATGGGAGGAAAAACCCAAAGCCAAACGTGTTAATATGGGTAGAAAACTGTGAATAAGGTTTTCTGTCTGTCGTAGATGCTAATACCGTGGGATATATTGAGCTTAGAGTTTATCAAGCTCTAGAAACTACCTCTTCTTTTGTAACTAATAATAGCTAATGATTCAAAGCATAGTGTCATGCCACTACTGGTTTTGTGCTGTCATAGTGCTGAGGGTTTTGACACTGGCTGTGTTGATCCTGGCAGCTGTGCAAACCCAGAACAGGATGGCAGTGGTCACCTGAAAGGATGTTGGCTGTAATCTAGGGCTCCTTGAAGTCACCTAGCATCTTGTGGTTTCAGTAAGAGCTGCATTCTTCCTCTTTGTCTTTAACCCCTAAGTTCACTGGCACATAGGCAGGAATGATGCATCCACAACTGTTCCTGAAGTACACTGACATATGTCAGCAAGTCTCTGAGCAAGAGGCAGTTCTCTGAAGCATTCAGAGTTGTTAAGTGGGCAAGTTTCCTTCCACCTTGGTGCCAGTTACTGCTGTTCTGCTGGGGAGAGACAGTGTGCCAAGACTATCCAGCCACAAACCAGGAACTGTGGATTTCCTCAGGTAGCTGTGTTAGTCCAGCTATTGAATAGTAACTTGATCACTGAGCTGTCGAGTCTAGTCCTGCCATGTCAGTACATGGTTTGGCACTCAGTGGCAGTGTTGAAATCACTGAAAGCTGATGAGACTCACAACAAACTCTTGGCCTTTTAATGCTGACCCATTCCACAGGGGAATGGAGCTTTCTAAATTCAGTGACATCTCTCTTGGATGCACTTGGAGCACTATTCTGGGGGAATTTACAACATTACTTTGATGGAATGTCTCCTATCAACACAGCGAGCCATATTCAGCACAGGGGTTTGTGGTGGTGCATGCAAGGCCCCTACTGGTGGTGCCTTTGATTAGTAGTTTCTTTCAGGATATTTTGTTACTGTCTCATCTTCAAAATTTTAACACTGTTGCCATGTGTAGCCTATTGGGTCCCCTGCACAAATAATAATCTGCTGAGCATCACGGTTGCTCAAGAAGGGCTTTAAATGCTGCCTATCTTCTACTTTTTTTATTTGTTTGCTGCTTTCGTCCTTGCTTGAATCTGTGATGTGGTTGGACAACATGTTCTTGTCTCTGTGTGATCACTTCCTCCTCTCTTGGCCATAACCTGGTAGCTTGTGAGCACCATGACTGTGCTCCATGAGCAGGCTGGAGAGCCTTTGCTCAGCATTGGCAATGCCTGTGGCTTGTATGAACACATCCAAACCTGGCTTTGCTTAGATACTGCAGGTACAAGCAGAAGAGGCCCTTTCCAGTGTTTTTATCCGGTGCTTGGGATGTGTTTGCAACTTGCACTGACACCTGTGGTACACTTATAGGGTCTTGTCTCACCTCAGCTCTCTGCTCCAAGGGCATCCTACAAGACCTCCACAGCAACTCCTGATGGTGAGGCAGGCCAGCAAGTGTCCCTCAAGATAAGTGTGACGTGTGGAGGCAGTGATCCTGATCACTCAGTGAGCTGCTCGGGATCCTTAGGAAAGGATGACTTGCTGTCATGTTTTAGTTTGTCACATCTCATGGGAGACGGGATCTTACACTTAATTTCACTCCAGTGGCTCTACCAGGCCAGTGATGTGTTCTCATGGTGACCAAATATGTTACTAAATAAGAAGTAGAACTCCAGGTGGGAGAGTCCTGGCCTGAAATGTTCAGCTCCAGGTGCACAGCAGTTGGCTTATGATGGGAACTGAGAAGATTCAATGAACCTGTACCTTCTTGTTAAATCTACAAGTATCTATGCTTCAGAAGTCAGTGATCTGAGTCAGTACAGTAGTTATGTATGATATAAAAACAACACCTTGCTATTTTAAAGTAATTTCAGAGTTCACTTATTTTTCTTAGAGTAAATAGCATAAAACTCACTTTCTTGGTATTTCTGATTGTGGTATAGTGGACTACTGTCTTGTCCTCTCATTTCCACCCTGTTTGGAATTCAGATTTTTCTAATCTTTTATTTTATGGTACAATTTCCAAATAGCTTCCCTAGCCCTTCTCTTCCACTGTGTTTTCCGAGCTGAACATAACCATACACAATTTTTGAGGTGACTGTGTTAACAGCACACAGCATAAAAGCACGATGTGCTCTGTGTTATCCTGTAGCGTTTATGTAATAAAACCTTCCATCGCAAAGTTGGATTTTTTTGGTGCACGGGGGTTTTTGTCCCAGCTCTACTTAAGAAATTAACTTGGATAGTTGAAGTACATTTGTACAAATTGTTCTGTCTTGGGCAGCCTGGCTGGCTTTATTTCTTACATCGTGTGACACGGGAGAGAGGTAGGGGTGATGAACCTTCCGGTTTTTTTGAACAAACCCTCTTCAGGTTTGTGGGGGAAAATAATTCTTTATTTTCAGAACACATACAACAGTAAGTAAGTGGACTATTTTCTTTGATGACCAGTTTTCTTTCTGGAGTGCTTGTGGCTGAAAAGATGGTATGAATCCATGGGGATTTCTGTGTGTTGATATAATGATTTAGTCGTGTGAATCAGCTGAATGAACTGTAGGTGAAGTGTGGTTTAGGTGTTTGCAAATGTTCTTGTTAGCAAGCACACTTGCATTGGCAAGTTCATGCAGATGTACAAAGCAATGTTAATGGGCAGAAAAAGCTTTTTGTTTCCTACTTGTGGCCTCAAGCTGAGATAACATGTAAAATTTATCAGACCTAAATGTTTAGGGAGAGTGTACTAATGCTGAAACTTAGGGTCAGCAAAGACTCTGGACCATGTGCCTGGATGCCTACGCTGACCAAGGAGATACAGTGTTGTGGTGGTTTTGGGGAGAGAGTGCTGGTGAGTGTCTATCTAGCTGTGTGGAAGGCACCAAGATTCCTGACAGGCTCTAATGAATACAGGGATGAAAAAGGCTTCCATCTCCCAGCTGCTGGTTTTGGTTCTCCAGAGATGAGGAAGGACTGAAATTGCCGTCACCTTTCTTGTGATGGATGAGAAGTGAATCTGTGAACTCAGCCCTTTTCTTGCTCATGTGTCAGCCTGTCAGCCCCTTGGCTTCTGTCATGAAGGAGACTAACAGGGTCTCTTTACCAAAAACTGCCATCCCAGGGGAACTGGGGGAATGGACTGAGTGTTGAGGTACCCTTTCAGTGCCAGGGTTGAGGCTGTAGTTCTACCTGTGTGGAGTGCTGCTACAGCCCAAGGTGTGCCTGGGTCTGGCCTGTAGACAAAAGCTCTGACTCCAAAGCTGCTCAGCAGGCACCTCTCATCAGCACTGATTGAGTTATTTTCTGGACAGAAGGAGAGTTAAATTGTAAGTGCCTGTAGTTCTTACACTTGGAATCTTCAGCACACTTTGTGCCTATGCATGGTCCTATGTTAATACCCAGAGTCTTTGCTACCCTTGGAAAACTGGCTGTCTCACTTGATTTGCTTCCCTTTTGCCTGGCCTTTCCAAGCACTTAGGGCACACATTATTCAGGTGATGCTTGCTTGTGCTCAGCCAGGGCATTGGACTGTATTTTGTTATTGCCTGCAGTGTTAGCTCCTGAAACTTTGTGGTAACGCATGGAAGTGCTCAGAGAGAGCAGCCAGCTTCATTTACATGAGTTTTGCTGGGAGTGTGTGTGACTGAAACAAAACTTCATGGAACTGAAGCAGCTCTCAGCTCCTCCTCAGTGAAGCAGTTTATAGGGTCAGAGCCAGAAGGTCAGGGTTATTGACCCGTTGTTACTTCCTGAGCGTTATTGTTATTTGTCCCTGAATGGGAGCTAGAGAGAGGGCATAGCTGCATGCTGCAAAGCAGGTAGATGGTTCCAGGGATCTGCAAGGGGAGTACTGATGTTAAATTCAATCCTGTCTCATCCCTGGGAAGCAGTGAGCACACCTGAACGTTAGCATCATTGGAAAGGCATTTGGGTGGCATCTGTGAAATGTGTTTGGTTGGTTTCAGATCAGCTCCTGGTGTGGATTTGTGCTCTGTCATCCTTGGATCCTGTAAAGATCAGAAGTGTGCTTGGCTCAGAGAGGCTGACCTTGCCCTTGGTCAAATGTGAGGCTTGTTCAGATGTTTTGTACTGGCAAAGCTCCCCTTTCTGTGGTTTGGACTGTGCTCAGTCCTTGGGAAAGAGAGGAACTGTATTTCCTAAAATACAGGGTATTTTGGAGTATCTAACCCCCATCTGGATGCTTGATGCAAGTTATTACCAGTTCCTGGATCCCCTTGGAAAACGACCTGGTGCTTTTAGAACGGGGGTTCTTCAAGCTGTCTCCAGATGGGGCCTCATAAGATGGGGGAACCCCAGATCTCTTGGTAGTGCTGAAATCTTGGTTATTCTCAAGTCTTGATTCTTCTCATACCACCATACCTGTGGTCATGTGGGTGGGGTAACTAAGTTCTGGTGGTTCTTGTCCAGCACTGCCATGCTCCCGAGGGCGAGGTTCTTGGAGAGTAGGATCCTTCCTGCATACCACAGATACAGCAGCTCTTAACTGTTTTTACTGGGAGCTGGGTGGCAGCTGACCCACATAAAGGTAATTACACACAAAGAGAACATACCAGCACCTGGTTTTGCGCAGGATGCAAAATGTAGTGTTGCTTGTTCTGATGTCTGATCCTTGCCAGTACAGTCTGTGTGGATCTTGAACAATCCAATAAAAGCTAATTGAGGAGGAAGAGGTTTTGCACAGGTTGTAAGTAAAGTGAGGTTGTTCAGCCCGGCCTGGGAAAATTGGTTGCACAAAATCAAGGTGCCTTTGGGGACTAAAATAGCACAAATTCTGTTGTTGCTAGTGGCAAGTGAGCAGGCAGTGGGCAAGGCCAGCATTCACCTGTGTCAGTGTGTGCTACAGGGGTGGATCAACACTTAAATCCCAGGGGAGCCACGCAGCTCCAGCTGAGGCAGCCCAGGCAAGGGTGGGAGTTGACCCAGCTCTATTGAACCTGGAAGTGGGGCCTGTGGTGGCAGCAGCTGTATCAGCACCCCAGGCTGAAGCTGGACATTGAGTTAGTACCTAGGAAGAAGCAGATTCCACTGCACTTGGCCTTTTTCTTTGCTCTTGGCACAGCTCCCCACCCACGCTGAGGGTTGTGCCTGGCCTGTGCTGGACAGCTGCCCTTGGCCAAGCTGGGAGCAAAAGTCCAGAAGTGCCAGTGCTCAGAGCTGTAAAAGTGGTAGCTGGTGTGTGTTAGTGCAGACACAGCCTTAAAGGCTTGTGTTGTTAAATATATATGTGTGTGTGTGTCTCTGCTTTTTATTTTTACTAGTGCTATTGTGTGTCTCTCTTATGAAATGCAGGTGTCCCATATAACAAGAAGGGAGATAAAATTCACTTTAATGGCTACAATTATACTTAAGTATTCTGAGTCAATCTGGCAGAAAGAACAACATGTTCAGACTGGCAGTTTATAATGTAATGTCCTATTAGGCAGTAAGGAAAGCAATGCCTTCCTGAGGCGAGTGGATAGAGCATAGATTAAAAGAAAGAATCTTGGAGGCAATGCACATTTTAATTTGGGTTGATGAGATGTGACATCTTGAGGCCCTTGCCCTGCCTGTAGTCCCTCTGCCCCCAGGGCTATTGACCAGCCCCAGCCCAGCAAGGCTGTGTCAGGGCCGCTTGTGAAAGGTCATTTTGGTATCAAGGCTGTTGTGTGCCCAAAGCACTGGTGCCACTGGGTGAGCAGCGTGCCCAGCCAAGAGTCTACACCTGCTTGTGGTGGGGTGGGGTGAGGCTTTTTGGACTTTGGTTGTTTGGGAATTTTTTTAACCATCCTGCAGTCTTCTAGTGCTGTATTTCTAGTAGGTGTGACAAATTACAGGGGCATTGTGGGGTGTTTCTTTTGGGGGCGTGGGGGGTGTGGTCCTTTGGTAGCAGAGTTGTCCTGAAGCCTGGGACCACGTGGGTCTTTTCAGTGGGCAGCTGCAGGGCATGTGGCTGGGATAGCTACTGCCCTTCCTGCCTGGTTAATTAGTGATCCGAGCAGCCATCCTGCTTTCACTGATGTGGGACGAGAAAGTGACCGAGGCGGGGATGTTGGGTAAAGGTTTTGCCTAATTTCATATGCAATTCCTAAGAGTTCGTTACGCGAGTCCTTTTTGACATTTGCTCACTGAAGCGAACACAACCACTGTAAGTTTTCCACAATGGGTGTCCCAACCCCTAGAATAACCCAGAATCTTTATTAATAGTTCATGCTTGGACTTGGCACTCATATAGAAAATTAAAAGGCAGTAAAGTACCTAACCATGAGTTGGGTCTTACAGAAGTAGAAGTTGGGAATTTTTTTTGGTTGGTTGGAGTTTTTTGTTGTGTTGATTTTTGTTTTTAAACTGTCACAGACTGTTCACCTAGGAATTGAAGTGTAAGGGCAGTTGATCCTACCAAACCTTGAGCTGAGCAACAACATCCCCACTCCCCACCCAAAACGGTAGCAGTAGGAACCCATCAAGTGCTGGGAGCCAGAATGGCTCAACTTTCCTGTAGTTCTTTTTGCAGGTGAAGCTTCCCTCAGGGAGTACTTTAGGGCTTTTATCACAGCTTGTTAAATCCTGGGTATAAACATACAGCAGCAAAAGAAAGAGCTGAAGGTGCGATTTCTGCTGGCACCTGCTCCTTGGGAACAAAATGGAACAGCTAAATGGGTGTACAAACCACCACAGCGTACCATAACTGTGCTTTTCCTTCTAGCAGATGGCAAAAAGTTTAAGCATCTTGCTTTTCCGGGACTGTGTGTTCCAATTAGGAAGTCTTTATCAAGCCCCTTGCTCTAGGATAGTCCTGTTTTGTCACTTTACATGGAGAAATTCTCCCTGGTAATCTGCGCCATGCAGCACAAAGTGAGCCTGACTCCTGCACGAAGCCAGCTGCCACTTTTTGTCACATCTGAGCAGCCCCAGCAGGCACAGCCTGTCCTCAGCCCTGGGCACCGGCCCAGCAGCAACACAGAGCAAGCGGCTGCCCTGAAACTCCTGTGGCTTCAGCGTGCAGCCTCCCTTCTGGTTGCTGGAAGCTTTAACCTGCACCGAGGATCGAGTTTTATCTGTTGTGTTATGTCTGGAACACAGAGCCTGTGCCTCCAGAGGTGGAGTTGTGGGCAGTAATGGGGAAGAGACTTTTTGGGATCCTAAGGGGCATAGGCACAGGCACGTGTGCCACAGCAGCCTCTCATTCCGGGTAGGGAGAGGGGGAAACAAGTAACTGGCAGAGACCAGCATTGATGTGTAACAGCTCAATGTTTCAAATGTTTCAACTCCCTTGTGCCGAGGCTGTCTGGGAATGACAAAAGATGCATTTTCTGTTTGAAATAGGTGCAGTATTTCTTCAAGATTCTGGACAACTAACAGGCTCCATCCTCACCCAGTGCAACAGAGACGCACACAGAACTGTGTGTTCATTCATTTATTTGTCCAATGTTTCAACCTGACTGAAATACAAGATCAACAAGAGCACTGTACTCCTGGCTATTATTACATGTTAGAACATAGAGTTTTGCACTTTAGACAACATTTAACACCATTCTATGGGGTACTGCATTGCTTTTATAAAGTTTAAAATAAAGATTTATTTTCAAACATGTGACTTTGGTTTATTTCATACATTACACTTTCTTGCAGAAAAAATAAAATTGTACAACTGCATAAATATAAAATTCTTCCACCATGAAAATGGCTAAAACATTCAATAAAGACATTAGCACCACAGTGTGCGATGCCTTCAGCAGGAAAAAAAAAAAAAAAAGAAAAAAGAAAAAGAAAAGAAAATATACAAAGCAAAGAGTTATGCCTATCACTGAGGAGAGTGATAGTCTGACCCGGTCTCTCACACAACATACTGGAGGATAAGGGAAGAGGTGGAGAGAGAGACAGCATTCGCTACAAAGCACAGTACACAATCACCTATTCTCTTTAACTTCACTTAAGTTAGTTTCCCTGCCACCCCTCCAAATAAAATACCCTAACACCACAGAAAAGCCAGAAGCCTTATGGAGTGCTGTTAAATATCGTCTCACAGGTGGGCCTTTCTTTGAAAAGGAACAAAATAATGAGAAGTTTCATGCCAGTTCTAGTCCCATTGAGTATTTACACCTTGGACAGCAAAAGTCTTTGCTCACAAGAAAGTAGAAAACAGATACAATACATGGCTTGAAAAATGACCAGAGTATGCACCTATAGTACTGTACACTAAATAAAATACACAAGGCAGCAATACTTAGGGGCCAGAAACACTGCTTACTACAAGTCAGTTATGGAATCATAATTTACAGTAAAAATGGGCATGTCCCAAGGCTCAATTTTGTTTTCTTTTGTCATTTACAGTAGAATAAATATTTGTCGCTATTGCTACACTTTGTTTACATTCTAACCTAGTAAATGCAGAAAGCTAGTGTAAAGCATATAGATTACGTGTAGGTCCCATACGTATGACAGTTTGTTCAAGACTAGTAGGTTTTCTTTTTTGTTCTTTTTTTTTTTTTTAACCTTTTTAAATGGCTAGGAGGAGGAGGGGGGAGGAAGAGAGTTGTGCTTACGATCAGCTGCTTTTTATGTCAAATTTAATATCAAAGCGTCCCTGGAAGCGGTCCTTGTCGCTGTAGACGATGTTCTGCCCGTAGGCCCTGCACTCCACGCGCACCTCCACGTCGTAGGTCAGGTTGGTGAACTGCACGGCCACCAGCGGCTGCAGGTACCGCGGCTGCAGCAGCTTCCCGTAGTAGGGGTAGTACTGCAGCCCGAAGCCGGGGTAGCCGCCCATCCCATAGTACTCCACCGTGCCGATTTTGTCTGCATCTTCCTCTCGCTGCAGGGGGGAAAGGGAAGCACAACCAATGACAACCACCTCAACTCTGCCTTTGGCAGCCCTTGGCTGTATCAGCAGCGGATTTTCAGCAAGACCGTGACCTCTCGTTTGGTCAGCGCTTGTCCCCACCATGACAGCACAAGAGCGTCCAGTGGTTCAGAGGCCGTGTCAGCACTGCCTGATCGGCACACACACAACAGCACCTCCCAGCACACATCAGCCAGGAAAAAGGCTTTGCTTCACTTAAAGCCTCAGCCACTTTACACGTTTAAAAACCACCAGATCCTCCTGTGGTACAAATGCACAGGCTTTGGCTACAAAAACATTGCTGTTTCTCAGCTGCTTTACACGTGTCAAGTACGAAATATCTTCCCTGGAGGCCTTTTTTCAGCTCCAGCACAGCACTTGGAAGCAAAATGGCTACTTTTGAAGATAGCTAAAGGTATCGTGTCTGGGTTTTACTCCATACTGTGAGGCCAGCACTAACTCATCCATTAGTGAGGCTTTGAGAAACTTTTGTTCCTGAGGGGGAGGTATCCCAAGTAAGAACCACCCCATTTGTCTATGGAAAGGCAGGCAGGGGGGTAACTACACTTTGACAAAGACTTAGTCATCCCCTGCAGCTTCCCAACTCTGCTCTGTTGTATTTCAACTTACCTTGGCAACGCAGTGGACAGGGATGAGATTTGGGTTGTATTTTGCCATAACCTCGGGAGGGAGGCTTTCATTTACTGGAGCCTAGAAGAAATCCAGAACAAGGGGATGTTACACACTGGACACTTCTCTGCAGCAACAAAGATCAACGGTACCAGACATATACCATTAACTGGAACCCCTTCTAAGCACAGTTCCAGAGGCAACAGCTCTCAGTGGTTCTTGGGACAGACCAGTAGTGAAACACAACTGGAAGCAGGGGAACTTGACCCAAGCAGAACTGCTGGCTGTTCTTACAGCTTCACCTGCTGTGGATACAAGCAGGCCAGGCTGGCTTTAACCCCGTGGTGGCCCCGGGGAAAGCGTTTCATGGCAGAGTGTCTATAGCTAATGGGGCTTGTTCATGCAGGCTCAGGCAGTGGCAGGAAGAGATGCACTGTGGTGCAGGATTTGCCACCTGCCTGCCAGGTGTGTGCAGTCAGGACTGGAAATGCACAGGGAAGGAACAAAGTGTGGCAGTCTCACCCTGACATTGCTGAACTTCAACACCACTGACAAGGAAGGACAGAAGCTCTGGGTATATCAGGAAAAGGTGTGAGTGCCAACTCTGATAGTCCAACCATTAACTCAGTTGGTCTTTGGTCTTTTAAAGTGCAGCAGTATTGCGTGGCAACATATCTGAATGTAAAGCATTCAGATATACTTTACAAACACTTTTCCGAGTGCAAGAACTATGAGGTCTCTGCTGGAGTGTGGAATGATAAAAATAAGTAACTGCCGTGGATACCTAGTTTCTAAATGAAACATGGAAAATCATCCCATGACTAGACAATGTTGTCTAATGCAGTCTGGAGCTCTCCAGAGCTCCACGGCAAAGAAAAAAAGAGTAACACACCAAACTCTTCTCTTTCCCAGTCATCAAACATGCACGTCTCATGCCATCCCACAGCCACCACAGTACATTCTGTTAAAATGTTTCCACCACAGATCTGATAAGCCAAAATTCAACTCATTTCTTTTAGCATGGGACAGGCTCCCTTTGGAGAAAAACATTCCTCAGGACTCATTAGACAGTACTATTCCCCATCCTTGAGTGCCCTGACAGATGGAGGTGAAAGTGGCATAGAACACCATTTGCACTGTTCTCCATCCAGAACATGGAGTGGCAGGTTTTGCACACCACTTTATTCAACAGCACGTGTTTTGCCACTGAATTCTTAAAAGAAATTTTTAGCGTTTAAATGTGTTGGGGAAAAAATCAGAAGGAAAAAGCCATGAATGTCCAGATTAACACCCTTCTGCGTTACTGCGAACTTGCCTTCAGGTGAAGCACAGAGCAACCAGGTGGCAGAGATCTCCTACAGCCTCTAGGAAACTACATTAAATTAACTAAAGACCTCCTCACCTTTCTTGCAGCTGTGCCTGATTTTCAAATGTAGTTTACTCTTTAGAGCCTGTGTTTTACTCTGGTATTTAATATTAGGACTTCATTTAATTAAGCAGGTTTAACAAAACAGACAAATCTACACTGCCCGAGGAAAAGAATGGAGTGAATCAGGGCATAACAAAATGTGCTGATGGTACTAAAGACAGAGTTGGTCTGGGATGGTCCCATGGAAGCATACAAGAATTTGAAATGGAATTTATCATTTGAAGAAAATGCCCCTTTATAGCAACTCCATTAGCAGGCTCAGAAGTTACCAGATAAATAACCAGGAGGTTGCACTGTGAGAGTCACTGCTACTTGTTACTGACTTAGAGTGCACAACTTTCACTGCTTTTCAATTAAAGGCATTTTTAAAGCAAATTATTTAAATTGTCTCACAATTTATCCGCTGCAGAAAAGGCTTAATACTGATCTCTTTCCAGAGACCAAAAAGCAGGCACAGCAAATCTGCAGCCAACCCCTCCTCCTGATCAGTAGCTTCTGCTAGAAAGGGAAGAGATACTTGCCTGAGGTTTGAAGCCAATAATTCTGTTGAGCTTGACAAGGATGCATGGTTTGCCATCCTTGTACCCATAGGTGGGATCATTTAATCCAGAACAGTTTTCCAGCCATTCACGTTTGAATTTGCAGACCTTCTTCTGGCCCTGGGCATCATTATATGGTCCTCTCTCTTTGTATTCAGTAGGTGTATCTGTCAGAGTGGGGGAAGGGAAAGACAACCATATGCAATGGGATCTGATGTGTGTCAGGAACAGCAACACTTACACTTCCCTGGGCACTTGGGATTTCCCCCTCACCAGGGCAGTTAAGGCACTCCACAGACCTAGGCCCAGCCACCCCCCCACATGGGGCTGCTCCCAGATCAGCAAGTTTTATGGGGTTTTGTTTTGTAACTGAGATTTCTTCCAGAATCATCTGGCTCAGAGACTAATTTTTTTTCTGGGCAGCTTTTACAAGCGGGTACCCCTCAGATTTAATACAGATGTATTATGAGGTGAGAGTCTCATTCACATGATTGCAAATAACCTATCAAAGGTTAACACCTCCCAGATGTTTGACTGCATGGCATGAAGAGGACCAGCACTGGCTTTAGCAAAGTCAGAGGTAAAACCCCTGTTGTTTTCAGAGAGAATAAGGTCAGTGCCACAAGCTTCAGAGTCAGCTGAAACGTCCTCCAAGTGAAATGTGGGAGTTCCCAACCATTTAACCTCTACAATAAGCTGCTAAGTATGGCCCAGTGTGCTCTGCCCAAGCAAAATTAATGAGCAGCCGTATCACTGAAACCAGAGCCTGCCAGTTTAGCAACATGCTGCTGGAACAGCTGAAGACCAAGACCACTGCTGCTCACCCTCAGCTTCTGGTCTGACAGAGGCAACATTCAGAGCCCTCAGTTGTAGGAAACAATTGAGACTTACCTCCACAGTCCTGAAACACGATGTTTTCAGTTTGTTGCTCAGCGCTGTAGTCCCTTAAGAAATTATCAAGGTTCCTCACATAGGGTTCATAAGTTTTGGATTCAGAGGCAGTAAAGGAAATTTCTGTCTTTTGAACCTGGGGGACTTGAGTCAGTCCTAAGAAAAGCAAAATCGGGAAGAAAACATTAAGTATGCCTCAGAGCTGCACAGCCTCCAGGCAATACCAAGAACGTAACTCCTAATAATAATAATCTATGTTTTTCAGACTTAAGAACTTTGACAAAACAGCTTAAGCTCACTGAAGGAGAGGTTCTCCTCTTTCCAACAGCAGTCTTAAATATTTACCACAGTGTTTGCATCAGGTAAAAAGATGAAAATCACAAAATGGAGAAGTGAGGCTGCAAGTCAAGGCTTCCTTCAAGAAAAACAGCCAACCACAGGTCTACTGTGCACTTCTGCTTCCTCCTCAAGGACAGAAGAGAAGCTGTGTGTGAGACCAATCATGCAGAACGTGAGTATCCCTAACAGGCTGCCTTCAGTGTCTGCAAACACTGTGTTTAGGATACAGCACAGCTGTCCACTCTTGCACTCCTGCAATAAAAGACAAGAGAGGTTCCCCAAGTCCGGTCACACTCCACCAGCTGGAACCCACATGGCCTTAGTGTGTCTCCCTTGTGGGATGTGGGGCAGGAGACATTTTCTCCCTCAATAAATTCAGCTGCCTGAGCGCTGCCTCCGTTTTTTTCACTGCCTAAGCGGGTATTTCTGACTGCAGAACTCATCTTCTGAGCTCTCTTATCAGCAGCTCATCACCAAGGACATGAGTAGGCAATGCCACCACACAGGAGAGTTACTTAAAAGACTGTCCAGATTCTGGGCTGTGCTAACCAGTTCAGATTTAGACTATAATGATAATGCATCGAGAAGAGAAGGGACTATAAACAAGAAATGCCTACAGATGATGAAAAGCACCAACTCCTTTGCTCTTCATTGTGGAACTTGGTCTTAGTTGCTCCTATGCAATGTTTAGGTCACATTTTAATTGAAAGTATTGATGCATGGCTAACACTTTAATTTAAGTAATGGGAACTGAGTTCATGCTGCTTTTGTGGCAGCCACTGTAATTATTGAGGTCTTGACTTCAGTTCAGTTTGTCATCTTCATTTTAGCAAGATCAAGGAAAGGAGCAGGGGAGCAGCATTTGCTTTGACAGCTTTCAGAACAGGTCTGTTGCCAAGAAGCTCCTCTGGTGCAAAACTCGGGCAGCTTAGCTGGCTGGCCCAAACCCACAAGAGAGCTTGTGACTCCAGCAATTTTTCCAAAGCCACTTGCGTGCTTCTGCTCAGTCCCTCCTCAAGCCAACTCACCACTCCCCCCACCCCCCCTTCCACTACCCACTAACTTGGAATTTGTAACCTAGGACAAAGATTAGCTTTGTTCCCCTAAACACAGCTCCTGGTTGCCAAAGATTGCGAGAAGTTCAGCAAGGAGCTTGGGTGTTTCAAGTTTTATTCCGTGAAGCAGCTTTAACTGCTCAAAAATTCCTCTGGTACAAATGGACCAAGTTGAGTTTACAAGTTTAGAAGCAATTTACTATTCCTCTAGCAGAATGACATCCTACCCTCCAAAGTCAGTGGCTTTCAACCCATTTTGGAGCACTTACTTATTTTCTTGCTTCACAAACAGTTATATATAGAATAAATACACCAGTTTCAATTTTAGTAAGGGACTTCAATCCCATCCTGCCAAGCCCTTCTCATGTTACCACTCAGCTGGGAAGCAACAGACTCAGTCACCTGAAGTGGCTGTCTGGAATTGCAGTAGAGGCAGGCCAGGCCTTGGGTCCTCTCCTGGGTCTGCCTTTTCCAAAGTTCAAGTTACAGGTGTGTCATTCAAGTGTATAAATACAAAAAAAGAGAAAAAAAAAATCAAGAAAACGTGGCCAGGCTTGTTAAGTTCATCAGGCAAGCAAAGCTGTTAGTTTTGCTCAGGACCTTCTCATCTCTGTTTCTTGTCTTGGGTACCAACACAGGCCTGGCAAAGGTGAAGTGAAGGTCAGCAATAGACACCCTGTGGTTTGTAAAGGCCACCCAGTAGAAGATCCCTGTTCTCTCTTTGAGAGAGCCTGGCTGCTGATAGCTACAGACCAAAGCCAACCCTCTGCCCATCAGACAAGTGGCTGGAGAACAGACTCCCATCCCAAAGCATCCCTGTCTTGCACATCCCCACAGAACTGCCATGAAGCCCAGGCAGCACCATTGAGCAGCTGTTCCAGTGGCCAGCACAAGGGAACCACTGTTCCTGCCAGGTAGCCTGTGCTGTTTTCTGCCAAACTGGGAGCATTTCCAGGTGGTTGGATGAACAAGACTAGACCAGGCTTTGGCACACAAGTGCTTGCTTTGTTTAGGATCAGAGCAAAGTGGAGATCAATCTTCCCACTTACAAAGCAGAAAACAAAATCTTCATGAATATAAAAGACTTGTAATGAAAAATAACTTTATCCTAATTTAAAAAATGTGTTACTGGCTTCTACCACAACCTCCATTCTCACATGCCTGAAACTGACTGGATGCAAAGCCCTAAGCACTGATGTATCATTTCCTTCTGTACATCCCATAGCCAAACTAAAAGCTGCAGTGCTGTTAGCAGAGCAGCACTATCACTGAAATCTTAAGCAATCTTGTGTGAAGAACCAAGCGTGTTGTATGATGGCAGAAGGTAACCTCTGCAGAACGCTAACCTGGAACATTCTCTCACCCCCACTAGGGAGCTTAAGCAAGCAGGGACAAGAAAAAAACATTAAGAAGCTGAGCCCTTCCAGTACTACTGCCATGTATTGCTAGACAACCAAGGAAGTGTGTGGCTGGCACAAATGAAGCTTTTAGGGGCTCCATGCACATGAGGAAGCCATTCATAAGCAAGTCCTATGGGGGAAAAGAAACAAACCCACAAGTGCTTTCATATCCAGGAGTCCAACAACCCTCTCCCCATCCTCAGACTATGATCTGTATGACGCAGCTCTGCATCTCATGCAGTTTTGACAGAGATGCACCATGGTGTCATGTGGTGACGCTATTCTTTCCATGGGACAGAATCAAGTAACTTATTGCTAAAATACTGACAAATTAGAAAATTGCTGCAACTGGCACTTAAGAGTGCCTTGCTAGGAAATAAGACTTTCATCTTAACTTGGCTGACATTGTCCAGATAAATGAAGAGCAATGCCTTGAGTTAGTAATGGACACCACCTTCTGTTGGCTGTGACTATACAAGGATATCTAACACCAAAAAACTCCATGTAAAGACATTTGGGGTTTTTTTTTCAGCTACAGTTCCACTTCCAAAATGCTGCTGCTTTATTCAAGTTTATTTAAAAAACAATTTTCCACATAGATTTTATCATTCTAAGCTGCAATAGCAAGACTTCAGGAGAAGTGTCCTGAGGGTAAAGAGGAAGAAACTAAAAGTGGGAAGTCAGGCTTGTTATTAGGAACAGTTGTATAGGGCCATAGCAACCACTGTTGCTCCATCACACCATGCTCATTTCCAAGTACCATGTAATCTTGGTTCCAAATGACTATGAGCACTCCTGGGATGACACAGATGACAAATTGAGTGATCACTACACCCTCCCCCAGAGCTCACTAAGTGAGGATAGATTTTAAAAACCACCACATCAGACAATGTCCTTCCAAGCTTCCAGTCAGCCTCATCGCCAAAGTGCAAAAAGCGGGTGCAAGTCTTCTGCAAACGCAGCAAAAACTGCTTGGCAGTAACATCCTGGTGCTTGAGACTGAGATTTTCCTAAGCACAGGTGCTGCTGAGATGAGAGACAGAAGCAAAGAAGTGCAACTTCACAGGAGGCAGCACATGCTCCTTTGAAGCCTCCCTGCCACCTTGCTGCTGCTGTCAAAGCTAAGTAAGCCAAGTGGGGAACTAACACCAAAGCAGCCTTTTCCATGACGTGCTCACTGCCCAGCAGTGCTTGAAGCAGGGACACCTGAAATCCCCTGGCTTGAGCAGGGATTCTTCCTTCCAGCCACCATTTCCAAAGCTTTGCCTCAGGCAGCAGCGAGCTCTGTCCCCTCCGCCAGCCCATGACGGGATGCTGTTCCGCAGGATGCACACCACAAGATGGCAGGATACGCAGCCCAATTTGTATTGGGGTGGGGAGGGGAGAATGAAGGATTATTTTTTAAGGATGCTTTTTAAGAGGCAATATCCTCCTCCTTCACTATTAGCAGGGTAAGCCCTGTGTTCAAAGCAGAGTCCAAGCCTGCAGCACACGTGGAACCAGGAGCTGGGGCTGTCGCAATGGCAGGGCTGGACAGGCAGGTGAACTGCACTGTCCCTTCCCCCACCGTAAGACAAAAGAAAGAAAAAAATAGTATAATGGAAAGGTACAATACTCAGCTTGCCCTGAAGCCCTGTATAACATTCCTGTTGTGTTCAATGCAGAAACCAATTACCATATTAATGACACTTGGCTACAAAAATAGCACTTTATGGCTTTCGATGTTACACCCATGTCAATAACTCAATACAACACCCTGTAGGTTCTGTTGCTGTTATGAAATCTGTTGTATTTCAGAACAAGAATGATATTATAGCAGCCCCTACAGTATTTTCTCTTGCAAATCCTGAAGACAAGTCTAGTTTTCCCTTTCTCAAAACATTCTGGGCTGACACAACAGTGACTTGCCCAAGAAGGACAGAGGACTCGAACAAGAATAAAACCAGGTTTTCTGGCTCCCTAGCAAATCCAGGACTCTATTAAGCTGCTAACATACTTATTTGGCTCACAAATTTTCCCACAAGAACCAGGAATTAGAATGGCACAACATCCTATTTTATATCCTTCATCATCTGCAGGTGTCTCAGATCACAGAAAGTTCCAAGTTTGATGCTCACCACACGTGTGTTCGTTGACAGAACAGCAGCTGTGCTTGCAGCGCTGGGGAGAATCCTGCACAGCTGGGGAATACAGGGACTGCTGACCCCCCAAAAGCAGTGCCACCAGTCACTACCTGTCAGTGTCTCTGAAAGCCTGCATTAAAGGGCTATTCTGGACCTGCAGTTTCACGGCGGCTGTGCTACAGGACAAGGAATGTACTGGATATTAAGTGCCAGCCTCTGCCATGCCCCACACCAACTTGTCCACATCTGTAGGAAGAGCTGTCAAGTGATGCTCTGCAAAGGATCCTGTGCTATTTACTAAATATTTCTTTGAAGTTTATGCATATGCCCTTGCAGTTTGGTTCAAAACCTTTGTTTACTGGCTCCCCACTGTAACACATTCAAGGAGCTGGATTTTATTCCCCTTGATTTCAGTACACATCCTGAAAGCTCATTACAAGATTCCTGACAACCTTTTCATTGTTCCTCCATTTTGATTTCTGCAGTACACGCTACAAGAGTGTCTTGAGATTCAATTCCTTTTCTTTGTTAAAAAAAAATGAAAAAGAAGCCCCAGAAAAACTGGTGCAGTATGCAGTTAAGATAGGAATAAAAATCCTGTGCAGGGTGAAATCTTTCACAGAAATTTTACCAGAGTTGCTTTGAAATTTGAATCGTAAACTGCTATTTTCACAGACAGTTTACCTAGAATGGGTAATAATGCGACATCTGGCTGAAAGGCTATCTGGGTGAGACCTCAGATCCACGGGCTCCTTCGCTAATTATTTCATGAAGGGGAAAAACACATTACTGAGTAACAACTACCCCAGCATTAGTCATGTTGGCTTTTCAGATGCAGCCAATGGCTCTGGGCAGTATCAGTGATAGTGTTCCCTGCAAATGTCAGGGTCCACTGCAGAGACTAAAAGAGCTGTTTTCAGTGCTTAAGACAGCATTTACCCCAGCCATGGTGGTGGAACATGAAGAAGTGCAACACACTAACACAGCACTTCCAGCCTCTGTTCTGTCTTTAAAGACAGCTAGTAGAAAAGCAGTTATCTGCAAAAGATGACTTAGCTGAGCTATAACACCATTAGGTGATGGCGACATTCCCTGTGTTTAGGGCAGGGAATCACAGCACAGCACTGCAGACAGTGGGGCTGCAAGACAGTGCAGCACCAGGGCCAACTTGTGTAGCTACAAGCCATCAGCCTCACAATTGTCACTTAAATACCGCTGTTATTAAAAGCTTCTGAACTGTTTTAACAGAGCAACTGGAGACAGATCGTTAGGGTGCCCAGTGCCAGGCAGCCTCAAGGTCATTTGTAATGTGGGAAAGCAGCAGTTGCGCAGCTCCCCCCCGCGCTCCGGCGGGGATCGGATAGCGCAGCACAGCCCGGGCAGGCGGAGCACGAACCTGCGGCAGGGGCCACCGCTCCTTCGGCCCTACCCAAGGCTGGCTGGCCACAGGGACTGCTCAGGCATCACTTTGAGATTTCTTCTGTCTGTGAGGATAGGTCACATATCAGCAACTACCAGAGCCACCCCCTCCCTTCACCTCCCACGCCAGTCAGTTGCAGTTCCCACTAGCGAGTGCCACAGCGCTCTAGAGCGCGGGGTACTTTAGTGTTGGATAATGCAATTCCGTGAGCACTCCCAGAACTGGCACTGTCCCCTTTCTCCTTGTGCACGCCACTTCCACACATACAGCCAACATTTTATCTTCATCCCTTCACTTACCCATGTGAACTGAGCGGCTCTGAAGAAAAGAAAAACTGAACCCAGCCTCCTCATACAGCCTGTCCCCAAAAGTGAAGCCTTTCAGCCTCACCCCATCACTTCAGCTTAAGGGAAGGGAAAAGCAAACTAGGTTCAACCTTCTCTTAGAGAGGAGACATTTTTCATGTGATGCAACCTTTAATTCTAGCAGGATTGTCTTCAAGCCCCAGTACTGTTAACACAGAAGGCTGAGAACATACCCACCCCCTACAAATATGTGTTGCAGCAACGACACGCTTATTTCATCCTCCTTCTTGAGGTGAGTAACCAACCCCGCCTTCCCAGAACAGCTTGCACAAAGTCAAACACGGGCCTCCTATTTAGTTACCTGGAGGTGCCACTCGATCCTGGTATTTGGGCTCAAATTCACTGACAGTGAGCAACATCACTTGGATGGTCCCGATGAATATACCTGCCAGACAACCGTAGAAGATGACATAGAAGAGGAGGATCTTAACTGCAAGAGAAAACAGACAAACAGGAATCAAATCAAGCCCTCACAGCAGTCATGTTTCAGGATGGTACTTCCACCCTTTGCCACTTGCAAGGAAGAGCCCAGCACATGCAATTCAGATGTTGCAAAGACAACCATTTAACAGCGAGATTACGCCCTGATGCGGACAGTAAATGTGAAGCGCTCCGGTTGTTTGGTAGTGGGGGAACATGGGCCCCTGAAAACCTAGAAATCCATGAATCAGGGTTTGGGCTTATAAAATATTAAGACTAAACCACACCCCCCCACACTTTCAAGGATGCCTTGGCTGACCCAGCACTACCACCACAGGCCCTCACAATTGATACTGTCAGCAATCCAAGTGCCCCACAGCAAGCATGAGTGTGCTTGAAGGATACTCATTCCACACAGCTCTGGGGCTCAAAGCTATTTCCAGGAGCTGTAACAGTAAATGTTTCATTCAGATTTACAAGCAATTGTAAAGCCTGATCTCTTCTAGTAATTCAGGCCATCATCTCCAAAAAAAAAAAGACAATGGGAAAAGAATTCAGGCCAAACGAGCTCCAGTACTCCATCTCAAATGTAGGAAAGTACTCTTAAGGTGTCAGAATACTACACATTTACCAGCCTTGTGTGCCTACAAAGGCACTCTGGCACTGCTCATACCAATTAAAGAGTGAATTACATAACAATGAAAGATTGAATGTAGTTTCAGTCTAAAGGGAATGTCTAGAACAATCTTGTAGGGGGAGTGGGAAGAACGGAGAAGAGCCTGGAGATGCAGCCCAGCTCTGGGTGTCAGTTACCAGTTTACAAGGATTATCTGAACTGATTAACTGCAGGGTAACATGCCGTACTACGCACCACCAGGCCGCCTACAAGGGTAGGCCAGCCCATGCCAAGCAACTGTATTGCTCATCAGGCTGCAGGGACAAGCAGAGGCCAAAGAGAACTTGAGAGCGAGCCTGCTTGATCTCAGACTGTCCTCACCAAATAACAAACAAAACAGACATAGTTTGTTTGAAGGACTTGAAGTGATGAACTCCCAGGGAAGGGGAGTGAGTAGTGGGTGGAAGTATTCCTCCTCACTCCCCAGCTCCATCGTGGAAAAAAAAAAAGCTACATCATTGGAGAAACCTCACAATGAAAGCTGGCAGTTCATAAGTCTATGAAAGACAGGCAAACAGGAGGGCCACCCAGGGAAACAGAGGCTGAGGAACACTGTCAGAAAGGCACTCCATCCTCTTGTCTTCCTCATGTGCACCGGAGGTAGCCAGGGCTGGAGGGCAGAGCTGGGTGCAGTAATGTGGTGCTCCAGGAGTTAAAGCACTCTTTGGTATCCAGGCAGCGTAAAGCAAATGGCCGTGACGTCAGGGACGTGTGGAAATTTTTTCCAGAGCACGGTCATAGGAGGTGCTGTTGTAACAAACCAAACACTAATGCTGTTGTCTGCAGCGTAATGCCTTTGAGTTTTGTAACATCAAAAGGCAAACGCTGGGAGGTAGCTTATTTAATCAGGTTCCCAGCCAGGATGCTCTAAACGCCAAAGACACCTTAAAGGTCAAAACCACTCCAAGGTCTCAGAAAATACGCAGTGGGTCTAGAAATCGAGCACCACAGGGTTGAACGAAAAAGCTTCTTGCAACAGGTAGGCTTATAACAGAAGAATCTGATCATCAGCCTGCAGATCGACTCAGCAAATGGAAATCAGTCCTAGGCGGATAGGTACGGGCACTCTGGGAGAAGGACCTGGTTCAGCCTCCGCGTTTGAAGCACTGCGCAGTTGCCTGGTGCCTCAGGAGCAGAAAATACCTCTCCATGCGCACCCATAACCCCATTCTGCTCACGTAAAGATACGGCAGAAGCCTGCTCTAGTCCGCCTGCCAGAGCAGCCGGCTCTGGATGTGGCACCTCCGGCCGATCCATTACAATAGGAGGTGAATTCAACATCGCAAGGGTGGCAACACCAGCTCTGGTTGGCAGCAACTGGAAAACTGTCTATTTGCGTAGAGAAATTAAAAGCCTCTTTAAGCTAAATGCTATTTATACAGCACCCAATGAATACATCATAAGCACTTAAGAGGAATGCACATAGAGCCATTTCCTTCTTGCGGAGATATTAAAAGTCAATCGCTCTTTCTCAGAAGAGTAAAACTCGCTTAGTTTCATTTATCCGGAGAAAATAGAAAGAAAGAAAAAGCCTCTGTGAGGTCTAAGGCAGATGAGGGCTGGGAGGTCAGGGTCCCCCGACGGCGATGCTCCCGGGCCGGGCCAGCCACCGGGAAAGGAAGGAGACCCAAGGACGAGGCGCCCTCGACAAGGTCGGCCCGACCCCGCCTCACCCCCGGACCCACCTGGAGCCGCACTCGGGGGTTAGCGCTCGCCGGCCCCTGGGCGGCCCCAGCGGATACTGAGGGGAGAGGGCAGGGGGACCCCGACCCTGCCTCCCTCGCCCCGCGGGGACGCCCCGTCCCCAGCGCCCCCCCCCC